>OU618541.1:25640505-26100505 GCA_914829495.1 Eilema sororculum
CCTACGGTTGAGCGCCCCGGGTATGCCTTCGGAAGGATGTCCCAGGACTGCCATCAGACCTACGGCTACTACTGCGGCCTCACCTAGGGGGTGGTTCGGGTGCTATCCCGCGTCTATGGGAGGTTTTCGAGTGTCACCCCGCTTCGTAGGGGGGGGGGAGTCGCTTTAAAAAATTAATTCACAACTTTTAAATATGTAGTACATAGTTGGTAGAATAGTCAGATGGGAAGCAGGCACCCCTCTCACAATAACCCGCTTCAGTAGAATGGTTTATGGAACTAATGTTTATATTGAAATGACACTATTTTGAGCGGATTCTATCGCGAATTCTTTGGTGTTATTTTATTATTTAAGCAACGTTTCAGTTGATTTTCCATCAGCCATGGTCACAGGATGATCAGAAAGTAGCCGAAACGATATATTCAATAAAAATATTTTTTGTTCAAACGGATGGATCTGACTGAAACACTGGTACAGATATCCATATCCATACTAATATTATAAATGCGAAAGTAACTCTGTCTGTCTGTCTGTATGTTACGCTTTCACGCCTAAACCACTGAACCGATTTTGATGAAATTTGGTTTATGGGTAGATTAGACCTTGAGAAAGGACATAGGCTATGTTTAGTCGCGATAACCGAGATACACGCGGGCGGAGCCACGGTCAAAAGCTAGTAGATTATAGTCTGAAATAACACACTTTTCATCCCTGTAATAGGTTCTCATAGATTGAACGCGATTAGAATTTCCACGCCCTAGGAATGCGCTAGATAACGCTGCAGCGGTATCTCGCTCGCTCTCAGCTAATGCTCTTTCTTTCTCTTTCTTTTCTGCGTCCCTCGCTGGGACGCGTGTACAGTCAACGTTCAAAAGTGCGTTAGCACCGTAATGTTTATAATGACTTGTCCGGTTAAACGCGTATCTATGTGTATGTCATGTTTCAACGCATACATTTATACGTCATACAGTATCAATATGAGAAAATATATATATGTGTGATGCGAATCAAAGATAACATTATGCTCGCCTTTTCATACTATTATGTTCGAAGCATGCACTGCGCTGAATCTATTTAGAGTGATGCAAAAATTTGTGAATCTACGTAAGGCAGTGCGTAGCAAGGTCGGTAACGAGGCTACTACGGATAGCGTTGAAATTGGATGTTGTGGGATCGGATCTTAGTATAATCCGCTTTTTGTTTTGTTTTCATTAAATTTTAGGAACAAGTTAACGGAATTAGAGATCATTATAGAAAAATGTTATTATACAGTACATTATAAATAAAACAAAAGTTTTCAAAAATGTTTATTTATATTTGGAAATTAAAAGAATCATCCAATGTTAATTTGTGGTTATAATATTTTCATTAAAAAAAATACTATTATAATTATTAATTATAATATTCTAATAAATAATATTATAAATAATAAATAATATTATAATATATAATAATATTCTAATAAATAATAAATTTTTATATTCGTATCAACATTTCCATCACCCGACCATTATCTTTCGCCAGCCCGCACCTTAAACCACTAAGCCACGGAGCGGCTTACGTATGATATTGAAATTAACAATATCAATCAACGAGTGAACAATGTAAATGTGTGTGCGTGTGTGTGTGTGTGTGTGTGCGTGTGTGTGCGTGTGTGTGTGTGTGTGCGTGTGTGTGTGAATTGTCTTCAAAGAATAAGGTCATAAGTACGACTAGTGTTGATGCGCTATAGTTTCGTCAGATTGCTACTGGACTTATGAACGCTACTGTACCATAGGATTCGCGGTCAGCCTGTAGTACCAAATAAATAGCGAAAGAATCTGTTCAAAATTGCGTTAAATTCCAAAAGTATAATATATTATGATGTCTCAATTGTGATTGTCGTGTCACCCATTGTCTGTCGTCACCCCATTGTATGTTGTCGCCATTGGTCAGGTCTGGCCCAGCTGGTGTCGGACCAGTTCTCGTCGGCCGACGACCGCCAGGCCGCGCTCAAGAGCAAGCAGGCGGACGCGCACCGTGAGTTACCTCCACTCATCCGCCTTACATACTTACATACGAGTATACGACTGTAATTCACAAATGTACGATGTTTTAATTATCCTTGACTAACTTATTGATTTTGTTACTTATGCTTAGGTATCAAATTAGTTATCAAATTTAATTTTTGATGTATTGATGTTAGCGCATTTTTGAATTGCAGAGTATATCCTTTACATTACTAACAGTTACTAATATGGTCATTAAATTTCGATTACTATAATATATGGAAACAGACACTTTTGCTGTGTGTAGTTAATGTTTTAAAGGATTACATTTACATTTCATACATTTTCAACAATATTTGTTTGGCGTATCATTAATTGTGTATTTTGGTTTAGAGAAGACTTTTAGAGTTACAGTTAAAAAGTTACTTGATTTGTGTAAAGACGTAATTTTTTTGTAGCTAGTTCTAACGACTAGTTTTGTCTAAATGACAGAAAAGGAAAGCAATAAGAATGTGAGTCTTGTTACTATACCGGGTGTTAGAGAAACGCTCCCGTAGCCGAAGTATCACGTACACTACATATTGACATTAAAAAAAACGATAAAGTAAAAAAAAAAAAACCATTTAATTACCTTTATTTACTTTCTATCGCGTTAGTAAAGCTAAATGAACGATAATTTCATAAAAAACTTCACTACAAAAAAGCATGAGAGTATCTAGTGAATTGGCACTTCGGGTTCGGGAGCATTTCCTTTACACCTCGTAGGTTAGTATACTGAAAGAGGTGTCCTCACTCGTAGTGGTGAGCGGCAGCGGCGGCGCGGGCGGCGGCTACAGCCCACAGCCGCCCCCGACGCTGATGCGCTGGTGCTCTCGGCGGCGCTCGCTGGCGCTGGCGGGGCGCGCGCCGCGGGTGCGCCTGTGGGACGCGCACTCCGAGCTGCTGCTGGCCGACGTGGACACGGACAGCGACGCCGCCGCCACCACGCTGTGGCGCGGCGCGGGCGCGCTGCTGCTGGTGGGCTTCGCGGACGGCGCGGTGCGCGCGTGGGACGAGCGCGCGCCGCCGCGCCCGCTGTTCCGCCTGCACCAGCACCACGCGCCCGTGCTGGCCGCCACGCAGCGCGCCGACGAGCACGTCATGGTCAGCGGCTGGTGAGTACTCGCCACACGCCGTGCGCTCACTGGACTACAGTGAGCGGCTAAGGGCCGCTGTCCACAGAGGCGTAGCTTCATAGATGCTTCAAAACACGACATGTTACTTCACAGCGTACTGAACACTATCCACGAGGCGTATTGCACGCGTACCATTTCATACTTTTCATTCGTCATTTTTAAGAAAAGAAATGCGTGCGTTCACTCGTTGTACGCCCGGGCGTATAACATGCGGTACACCAGGCAGCTACGCGAGCGCGTCTGTCGACAGAGTTACATTGTTTTGTATGGAAGCAGCAAGCAAGCGTACACCAAACGTATAATGACGAATACGCACCTATAAAGCTACGCCTCCGTGAACAGTAGACCTAACTCCGTCAAGCAGCATAAGGCGCTTCATCGCTCTTTTGGGAAACCATTTATGCCTTGATCACCCCCACCACTGTCAGCGCTGTGTTCACACAAAACGAACATGGGCCGAATGCACTGTCTCACCACTCAACTCGGTACGTGTGATCAAAGCATAACGCATCCGAAGTTTTTTTCACCCCGAAATGTTTACAACACTTTCCCATTTTACATTTCACTTACTTTGACTATGAAAAACACGCCATCCTCGAAAGGAAAGCCTGCGTGAAAACCTCGTTTGCTGATAGACTAGTTTACCAGCTATTATGTATAATTGACTTGAGCCCTGACCTATGTTCACAGAACGCCACCCTTATAACTATAACACGCACCCTTCACTGTGCTTCCATTCAGTGCATCTAATAAGAGAACTATATTTACCCAGCATGAACGGCGAGGTGCGCATCTACGACACGCGCAAGATGGCGGTGACGGAGACCGTGCGCGCGCCCGCGCCGCTCGCCGCCATCGACGTGCACCCGCTGTGCAGCCTCATCGCCTGGTACGTACTTATAAACAAAAACCTACCCTTGTTTCTGTGTCTTCAATTCTGGATCACTGTCCGGCTCGAAGGACCAAAATAATATAGACTAACATAATTTTGGTCCTTCGAGCCAGTAACTAGTTACTGACAAACCAACAGAAATCAGCTGTTATTCTTGCGAAAAACTCATTTGAAATGTTCTCAAATAACAATACGGCATGTTCGTGTGACAGCGGGTCCGTGAACCAGTCCATCAGCATCTACGACCTGAAGGGCGCGGCGCTGAACACGATCAAGTTCCACGAGGGGTTCATGGGCGCGCGCATCGGGCCCGTCTCCTGCCTCACCTTCCACCCGCTCAGGTAACACACACTGGATGATGTTTTAGAGCACAGTTCTGTGCTACATTTTCCTATGAACGCTCGGTACACGTGAATAGACCGCAACCAATCCATTTCGAAGTGGACAGGGACTACAGTTCGTCATATTATGCTTCTGTTCTTCCACACTTCACAAGCTCTATATCTTTTCCCTTTTTGAAGTAAAACTTTCTACATGTTTGACTTGAGGAGTAAACTGGTGAATGCGTGACGAAAACGTTACGAAAAATGTGATCGATCGAGGCGAACGAATGTTGAAAGGGAGATAATATTAGGGGTTAAAGTATGAAATTGCCGATTAGTACAGAAAATCTAAATTGTTTATTTTTAATTTTTTAACCAATTTATTTAATCAAAATAGTAACCATTATTATCTATACATTGCTGCCATCTAATAGGAAGGTCATTTATGCCTTTGCAATTATAGAACTCTGGGGATCTGGACTGCACAAACTGTGTGAAAGTATTTTGTACTGCCTCCTGGGAAGAAAACTTCTTATCACGTAGATAATTGTCCAAATCACGAAAAAAATGGTAGTCCGTTGGAGCAAGGTCTGGCGAATACGGAGGATGACGAATGGTTTCTAACCGCAGTTCCTGTAGGGTTAAAATGGTTTCTCGTGCCACAGTATCGTTAGACTGTGCTCGTGCGGTATGAAGTCTCGCGTTTCATGGAGCAATAATGGTGAAGATCGATTCATGAGTCGGGGCTGTTTTACTGCTAGTTTTGCCAACATTGTACGGAGTTCGGCACAATAGATATCTGCTGTTATTGCTTGACCAGATCGGAGAAAACTATAGTGAATAACACCAGGCTGAGACCACCAAACACTTACCATTACCTTTTTATTCGTAAGTTTTGCTTTAGGACACTGTTGTGATGTTTGACCTGGGGTCAGCCATTGCATTCTTCTTTTACGGTTATCATAAAGAATCCACTTTTCATCACATGTCACAATTCGATCCAATATTCCTTCATTTCTGTACCGATTGAACAAGGCAACACGCGTTTCTTTCTGCAGATCAGTCAAATCATGAGGCACCCATTTTTCGTATTTTTTTATTTTATTGATTTGACGCAAATGACTCAATATTGTGGGTAAGGTAACGTTAAACCATGCCGCTAATTCCTGGGTAGTTTGACTAGGATCGGCTTCCACCATCTCTCTTAATTCATCGTTATTCACCTGTGTGGGCGGTCTTCCTCGTGGCTCGTTCTTCAAGCCGAAGTTTCCATCACGAAAGCGTTTAAACCAAAATCGCACGGTGCGTTCATTAGTAGATCCCTCTCCAAACGCAACATTGATATTGCGGGCGGTTTCTGCCGCGTTACTTCCGCGTCGGAACACTTATTCAAAAATTACTCGAATTTTCGCAGTATCCATCTTTCTTGTCTTAAGTTGAATAACAAAAACAATTGAAAGTCGATATTCAAATGTTTCACATTTTTTAAAAAGAAGAACATCATAGAAATGTGTGTGATAAAAGTTTCATTCGAAAACCTCAAACCACGAAGATTCCATGTCAATTCAAAGAACCTATTGCTACTTCTGCTACTGCTTGGGAGATAGTTAACGTAACTGAAAGTCAAAAAGTTTGAATAGATTAGGTATCAAATTTCATATATAGTACCTGTACATTGAGCTGATATTATTATAATGGGAACTTTTTTTTACTTACCTATTACTTACAATAATTAACAGCGGCATTGCATCATCGGTGTGCTGTGTTGCAGGCTGTATGTTATGTAGGCTATAGTGGGCCTCGTAGGTACGCTACGCTCACCTGATGGCGGGCTGATTCACATTTTCACTGTTGCCTCAATGCAGCGCACCTTTATAATCCGTTTTACGTTTACTTATTTACAAATTTTAATTTTTGATCTTTGAAGAAGAAGAATTTTTGATGATGTGTCAAAACGTGTCAGTTTAGTTTAGCAAAATGGCTGATTTGGGTGAATGATTGACGTTATGTTGACGTTTCGCCAGCGAAGCGCGGGAAGCGTCAAACTCATAAATTGTTACCATAGACATAGTAAAGATACTAAAGATGGTACTACTGAAAGTATGCGTTAATGTGAGATTGTTGCCAGTATTTTATTGTTCTTTTTTGTTTATTTTTATTTTTAGTATTGCTTATTTTTACTATTTTTTGAGGCAAAAAATAGGGACAAAAAAAAACCACAACAAAAAAAGAATGTCACACCCGCTGTCCGGCCGTCTCTGAAAACCAGCGCTGTCCGCCTGCACTACAACGCGGATAGCATTAAGCTGAGAGGCGGCCGTTTATTTCAACTTGGCAGTGTGTCAATTTCACGGTTCCTAGAGTTAAGTGTGTATCCTAAGTCTACGTTACAATAATTAAAGTAAGGAATTATATTATGTTGCATGATATGTCGAAGTACTGCCAAGCGAAATAAAAAATATTTTCTTTTTCTTTTTATAAAACGGCAATTTCATACTTTAACCCCTATTATGTTAGTGATTATAGAAAGATCCAGTGCTCTTTCAGTGGGGATTGTCCCTTGCTGTGTGTTAAAGCGAAATATACATAGTGGTGGTATGTCGCAGGTGCGCCATGGGCGTGGGCTCGAAGGACTCGTCGGTGTCGGTGTACGTGGCGGAGGCGCGCCGGTGACCCTCGCTGTGCCGCGCGCTGCCGCTGTGACCTCACGCCTGCACCGCTCCAGGTACACAGCACTACGTACTATACTTGTGCCAGATCGATTGAGAAAAAATTTCATTAACAGCAAAAACAAATTTAAAAGTTAATGATTTTTCTGGCGACAATGAAGGTTTGGGCGGGCGCCACATGGAACTACAGTCGGTTTCGCTAGTCTGAAAAATGTTTACGACCTCTGAGTAAAAGATCTAAGCCAGTGGCCAGGTCAACTTCGGCCAACAAACTTTCTCAATCCATTTAGCACGAACCATAACGTTTTACCATTTACCGTTCTAAAACTACATTCTATGCGCAAGCGGAAACTATAAGCACACTGATCTCCTTACTAGAGAGTGGTAAATCTGCGCCAGAGACTCATCTGTTTTCCAGCAGGTATACAGGCACCAAGCTACCAAGGTGAGGTTAGCTTCTAAGTCTCGAAGCTCTTAGTTTGGCCCCTATTCTCCTCAGACGTATCCGTACTGACTTGTCTTTAAATTTGTGCCTTTCCAGGTATGGGGTCATAGAGGGCCCCGAGTGCGGCCCGCGGCGCCCCGGCGATGTACATAGCTATATACAAGTATCTATTCTCTGACATGGCGCGCCGCCGAAAGCCCCACTATGCGCCGTATACACGAATGCTTATCTAGTCCGCGATCCACTTACTACTACTGAATAAATCGAACATATTTTTTTACACTTTATTTTGTTAGCGATAATGTCATTGAATACTTATTTAGTGTATATGCGTAATGTGAGGTCGTCGTCAGACTTTGCGTCGGTAGTTCTGCGCGAGGGAGAGTCGCTCCCTGCCTACCCTCGCACCGACAGGCGAGATGTCACTGCGTAGATCTCTAAGCGCTCGAGCTCACGCGACAGACGTTCGCTGATTTCACGAGCAATAGGAGCCCGAATCGATCAAAAACTAAATTGCGTTATCACATTTTACCCAATGAATTTACTCAACAATGAAAAAACGTGAGAACGCAGTTCAATGGATTTTCGCGGGTGAAATCCAGCAGTAAAAGTTACCAGTTCAAAAAATATGCTGTATATAAATAATGTTACTACAAGAATAATGTTTTATAATTTTTCGAATGTATTTTTAGCTAAAATATCGATATCGTACGTGAACTCGGACGCTCCTAGTTAAGATTTGGTGCTACGTTATACCGATATTATAGTATGAACTTATTGTTATGAAATTGAGACGCGACATTGTAATGCTTGGGTTGGAACGAGTGGCGCGACCGGCAACAGGCGTCGCTTTTTCGCGAGTGTCTTTGAATATGTTAAACTTCTCACATTTACTCGCAAATGTCTATGGAATGTGGCAATCTACGAACATATCCTCACGAGTATCTGTGGAATGCGTTTCACGTCTTGCCTTTACTCACCCGGTGTCTGTGGAATGCATTAAACTTTCGCATTCCCTTGCGAGTATCTATGGAATGCGTCAAATTTCATATAAATGGAAGGATGCACTAGCGAAATATAAATCTAGCCTAATTTTAATAGATTAAGATGTCAGTTCTGGTGTGAAATAGTTATTTATACGTAGCGGTAACTTGAGGTGTGTATTTATATTATACTTTTGTAATTTTGTATTGGAAAAGTTACCGCTAGCGAACGCAGAAGGCGAAGGAATGTACTTTTGGAAGTAGGTGTATAATATAAGTGCCTATTGAGCTACATAGCGATTAAGTTAAGGATGGTTATGAAATGAAATGTGAAAAAGTAAACTGGCACATCGACCTTTGTTTATAGGTGGTAAACATTTACTGTGTTAGCTCGACCAGTGAACTACCGCTCTCTTACATAATCTTGCTAGTGTTCATAGGTCACGGTAATCGCACCTAATAATGGTGGGTTGTGTGCTTGTTTACTTTAATAGTGTAAAACGTGCGGCCAGCGGACTCTAAGAACCTACTGTGTGGATATGTAGGTACTATATCACTGGTCCCCCTATTATGGACTGCACCGAGTCCAGGTCGATCCAATCCGCCCAAGCGTACAATGTAGCGTATAAAACATCTTAGATTATATAATATACCATTAAATGTAAAATAGTTTATTTATTAATGTAGGTGTTTGTGCTGAGATAAGCGGTGTCGTATAAACTGTTTAGTAACGGCTTCATGTACCTGCGCCTGCGCATACATCGTCACTCACCTGCCTGTATTTCGACCATTCTCTAATTCAAAATTAACATAAGACGATAAGACTACCCAATTTGACTATTGAATGTATAAAACGTAGTTTTTTTATATAATTTGGATAGTACTCGCACACGGCAGTGAGCCCCGCTTGCTAACGCTAGATCATACGCTAGATGTTCGCGAGCCGGCAGGAAGGTAGCACGTCCCCTTGTGTTCAAGAGGTGCTACTCCCACATGTTGTCATACGAAGTATATAAAAGTTAACATCGCCCGCGTCGCGACCTCCTTGTACATATTGTTAAGCATATTTATCTGTACCGCATCGAGTTTATGTATTGTATGTTATATTAATTTCGTTCCAAATGATTTTTGTCTTGTGATTTACAGAAAGTTCCTAAGACTCAATAAATACTAGCTGCCATTTTGATAAATTATATAAGTTTTGTTCATTACGTAATAAGCTAATATTTTAATGATTATGTATTTTAATTAATTTAGATTTTATTGAAACAATGTCAAGTGTTTGTCGACATGAGTTTGTAATTATTTCGTGTTTGTATCGCAATGAATTGAGGGATACCGGTAGCTATAGCGTTAAGTGATATAATGAGCATTTAATTATAATGATGATAGCTTGTATTGTATGATTATGTTAATTGAACATTGAACAAATACTGATAATGTTGGAGATGTAAAACGAGTTCATGTATGAAATGTGTGGCCATACGAAACGATAGTTACTTATAAGCGGCGCCGCGTTGCCGTCGTCTCCAATTGTGATCAAAGCTCGGCCGCGTGACGGACGGACAGCCGAAGAACAATTTGCCGATTGGTTGTAACGAAACTTGCATTTCATCATTGATTTTACTTTTACGTATTATTTATGTAATTTAAATGTACATTTTACATAATAATAATTGTTGTTGTTAAAATAAAATACTTATGAGTTGAATTTTGATTATTTGTTTTATACACATAAATGTCTCAATACTGAAACAACTGCCTGTTATTTTTATTGGAAGCAAGTCCCGGCTATTATTGTACTCTGTTGAAACAAAGTCTGCTGCATACCATGGTATTTGCCTCCATGGCATTCACCTGTATCCAATGTAGGAGAAGTATGATGATGATGCTAAACCAATTTTCTCAACATCATCACACTTCAGTTGCAGTTGCATTCAAAGCTTGTTTTCAGAATCCAGAGCTCTACCATTTCTATTTATATGATACCTAAATTATTAGGTATCATATTTCCTTACATACATACAATCACGCCTTTATCCCCGGAGAGAATGTTCCCAGAGGTAACCCGAAGTAAGAGGTGAATTTTATTAACACCTGCATTTCACCAAATATTGTATTATGTCCCACGTAATAGGGGGTGAGTCTATTGCCGTTTTCCGGGCACTATTGTTGACTAGAGCCATGTATAGGACGAGTCTGGCTGGACTATATGGTATATATCTGTCTGATGTTTCTTTCCTTCTGTTAGATAACTTTAATTTCCTGGTACCTAAATTGCAATAACAAAACGCAGTTTAGTTTTTAACCATAATATTTGTAATTCAATTCAATTCAATCATTTATTTGCTTCGAATATGGTTACAGAGATTGTGTCGTAGAACTAGTAGGTACAGCATATTCTGCTCCATGGAGCGTGCAAATATTAAGTCTTATTATCCATATTAAGTCAATTAGTTATATCAAATTATCAGTCTATTAATTATATCAATTATATTCATTCCATGTAAGTTATTGTTATCACTAATAATCATATCAATAAAATATATTTGTAATGTCATAAATCCTAAAATTATATATATATAAAAATAGAGGGTACTTAAAAAAAGTTAGTTTCAAAATAGTGGTAACAAATTATATTGCATTAGCATACTTATTGTCTGTGTTAATATATTTAGTGGAATCCATAAATAAAGTAATACTGTTTCTTGTTACGTGTCGAATCATATCCAAAGTGCAATGGGCGACAATGATGATGAAGATATTGAATTGAATTGATAGGATCTAATCAAAAAGGTAATGATACACTGACATATCACGGTTATCGGTATAATCAGGCGGGCAACTCGGGCGTCGGAGGGCACTGACTGACTTCCGTCCCCCATGAGCGTGGGCCTGGGGATGACGGGTGGAGCCGCCTGTCACCCCAGCAGAAGCAGGCCACGGCGGCGGCGCGCTGAAAAGCGCGCCTCGCCATTCCGGGGGCGAGTCGGGGACACCGATGGCCCCCCTCCCAAGGAGGGCCAGACCGTAGGGATGGCCCTGGGTCAGCCGGGGTGCGAGGGATATGTCGATGACAACCTCACCTCCGGCCTAGCACCACGACCCGCAGCCGGCGTGCGGTTTTAGTCGGTTCGGGTCCGACATAACCTCCCCTTCCGGCTCCGGCAGGGGAGGTATCCGCACGAAAAAAAAAGGTATAATGAAAAAAAGGTTTTTATACAAAAAAAAGTGTATTGTATAAAAACATAAAAAAAAAATATATATATATATACTTTTTTTAAATAAAAAAAAACTCCAGAAAAAGTTTATAAATCCACTACAAATTCAAGGCGCACACACTGATAAATACCTAAATTTATGAATCTATCTTTTTGGAATTTATAAATAAAATCCCCAAAAGTGGACCAAATGCGAAATGGACGTTTCGCGAAGTGGACCAAATGCGAAAAGGACTAAGTATGTAATGGACCAAATGCGAAATAACCACGTTTTCGTCTAGTAGACCAAATGCGACGAAACGAGCAATTTTATTGGCAAAACTACTAATTTACTCCACCCAAATATTTGAATGATTTTTTTTTACCAGAGAGATCCGGTTCTTAGCATTCCATGGATTCACCGTGCGGTCGCCGGGTCCATGGCGTGGTACAGAGAGGAACACTGTGACGGCGCCTGGGACTTGCGACCCAGGTGTAGGTTTAGGGTGGCCACCTTGTGATGCATCAGCGCTCACCTCCACCGTCAGTCGTGTTCCCCCCTCTACCTATCCAAATTTGGTAAGATCCTATCAACGCCGTTTTAGATATTCGTTTGAGTAAAGAGCTTACTGAAGCTCTTGGCAAACCGAGGTCTTTAAATAAGTTAAACAGGGATTTAGCTGGAATTCCCCTTGCTCCTACTTCCACGGCGTAGAGTTAAACCACATAGGCATTTTTGGTTCACTCGTTGGTCAGGTCAAAGTATTTGTTTATTTTTATAGCGTGGTCTTTAGGTATGTTAGTTTCCCACGGTACTGTGAGTTCTACTAGTACTGCACGCTTTTGCTGTTTTGAAAATAGGAATATATCGGGTCTGGATGACGAGGCACAAACATCCTCCGGTATTTTATAGTGTTTCTCATACGAATCTGCGAGTAATGTCCAATCAGCGGCTGCTATCAAAATTGAGTACGGCTTTAGATTTGTCTTTTTTGAGCAGCCTTCCTTTACAAACGCGACGTCATTTCTTTGGTTTGTGGTTAAACCCTTTTTCGCTCTAGCTACCGCCAAACTTACCGCCTCACGTACGATTTCTAATACCTTATCATGTCGGCGCGAGTAATGACCCCGGTCTAATAGCGTCCTACAACCCACCAGTAGGTGCCTAGCAGTACCAATTGCTTCACCACATGAGTTACATGTTTTATCTGTGGCTTTTCCCCATCTGACAAGATTGCTTTGGTCGGGGAGGGTCAACTGGAATGCATTGAGATAGAATTTAAGGAGAGCCGGTGACCAGTCGTATATTAAGGTACGCCATTTAAGGCTATGGGAATACAAAATTCACCTAGTGTTAACCATTCGTTTTGTATTTCTAGGTTCATTGCATGCACTTTGTAGGTATTATTTTCATCTACTTGAAGAAAAGATTTTATTATGTCTTTGTCTGACTGCCTCCTAGTATTACCCAAACCTACCCTTTGGTAACTTTTATGTTCGAAAAACATTGGAAAAAATGAAATGCTCAAGTCTTTCCGATCTATCCGATGTTTTTCGAACTTAAAAGTTAGCATAATAAAGGCTATAAAAAATTCATTGAAATATTTGGGCAAAGTCATCAAAATTCAAAGTTTAAAAATGGTTGAAAAATCATACATTGTTTCCAACAGTTCGTAAGAATGTTGGTAGATGGCTCCACCGTCGCCCTTACAGATGGATATAAAGAGAAGGAAAATTTGAAATGATTCAAGTGTGGCTCAATAGCTTAGTTGGAAGAGCATTCCCCCTGTAAGGGAAAGGTCGTGAGTTCAAGTCTCACTTGAGCATTTCATTTTTTCCGATGTTTTTCGAATTTAGCTGTATTATTTAATGAGATACAATATTTTTGGTGACCATTCTGCTTACAACTACATCAAGTAAACAATCATCAGCAGCTACATTATTAAGTTTGTAGACACTCTTCACATCCTTCATACAAGTGAGATCACTCAATGCACTCATTGGACACAGCTCACCCTCAATCTGTGGTAAGATCTCACTGCTGGGATCCGTCTTATCTGTTACTATAAAGCATACTAGTAAATTTTTATCTTTTTCAATGCCAAATTTACTTAAACTCTGTGTTATGTTCTTTGTTAAAGATAAATTGAACAAAATCTCTGCAAAAACTGTCCGTGTAACCATAGTGCCAAGTTTCTCAGCTACTACAGCTCTGTTAGCCGCTACAGCAACTTGGAAGGGATCCAATATTAAACTGGGTTTGATAACAGCACAGCACCAAACACCTTTGATGATGTTGTTCCGGATAATGTCAACATTTTGAACATTCTTGTACAGGTACATTTTTAGTGAAGCTTTTGTGTCAGGATCTAGATCAACTATGAACGGCTCCGCTGACATTTTAAGTTTTTATATCTGAAACAAAATGGGTTAATATAGTTCCTTCAGGTATGGTACGGTAAAACGAGTCATCTACTTTGGAAGTGGAAAAGAATGAATAATAAGAATGTACCTTTGTTAACAATTAATTGTTCAATAGTTCCAATTCCAATATATATGTTTGAATTACTTAGGCGCTTTATCTACTAGCATTGAGGTTATGTTTACCGTTTTGTATTTGTACAAAGTTAAAAATACAAAAAAAAAATACTTTGAACGTAGATTAGTATTGACAAATTGTTAGTACTTTGATGTATCTACAAACTAGAACTATAAAACTTAAAACTAAACTTAAACTTCACGTATTTTTTTACTATTTTAATTTGACAAGAGATGGTTGATATATAACGTCACGATGATAAAGTCACTGTGATCTCAAGTCCAATAGTATCACCGTGACAAATCGTTCAGTAACAACGTTACTCAGTCACTCACTCAACTCATGTAGGTAGGTACGCACGTCACCGCCACCGCCCGCCGCGACGCCGCGCCCAGTCACGGCGATCACAATAGTAGCGAACTCGATTCGAGTGCTTCGGCTGATTTCGGCCGTCTCCGCCTCTTCGGCGCATTTCGCTATAGGGCAAAGCGCAAGGAAGAGAGAGAAAGTTTCAAGATTATGCAGTGAAATACTCACTATCTCTGTCTACTCTAGTAATAAACCTACACACACATCCTTAAAATTTGAATCACTGTGACAAGTGCGGAGTGCATTGTTTGCGAATGTTTATTTATATTTTTTAAGCGACTTTTGATTTTAAAAAAGTAGATACTATATAAAAAAAAACTGTAAATAGTTGTGAAATCATTGTAAATAAGTGATCCAAAATAATAAACACGCCACACGAGTTAAAATTATAAACCTTTATTCGATTACTTCATGTAAAATCTCTTTGTACGAATTCGTAATACATTTTATTTAAAATAAATTTACTTAAATTACATGAATAAAACTAGAAATAAAATTTATTAAAATCTGTGTGACAGTCCTAAGCCTGCAAAAGTGTCAAGGTTATTTCGGATCACATAATCACATAGAATCGTATCGTAACAGTTTGTGCCAATTCTATTCTATTTTTTAATATGGCGAGCGATGTCGATGTCGACAATTCTGCCAATGTCAGTCGTGCGCTGGAGATTCGTGTGTTTTATTTAACAACAATAATTGAGTTGACAACTTGACTGTTGGACACGTTGTGAATCTTGTTGGTGTTAGTAGGTAGGTACACTGAAACAAACACAACATGGACCCATCACACAGTGGACATCACACAACATGATTAATAAACAGATAAACGCGTTAAAATACTTGTATGTATGTAGGTTAGTTTTATAAATATCATATAAATTTTCAGAGCCTGATATTGTTGCGACGGATGAACGCCATCAGAATTATAAACAGCTGTGGGGAAGAAAAAGTCAGAAGAGAGGCAAAATTGATAGGAAGAGGGATTTTCATCTTGAGCAGCTGGCTGTACAGGTCAGGGGGCAGATTGTTTTGAGGACAAGAAAAGAAGATATGGTCTAGGGTACCCTCGTCAAGACCACATTCGCACAAAGATGAGTCTCGCACACGGATTTTATGTAAAAACACTGGGGAGCAACAGTGGCCCAAACGGAGTCGGATAATAACAGATACAATAGTTTTAGATACCTTTTTGCAGTGATAGTACCAGGGTTTTGGTGTTATGTCTGGTTGTATTGCATAATAGAATTTACCTGCTTTTTTATTAGGGTCTGACCATTGTAACTGCCATGCAGACTGTAGTTGCTTTTGAGGGAGACCAAGCAGATCATAGCGGTGGTTTCTAAAGTGTCTGAGATCAGATGATGGGGCCGAAATAGCATCTTTGGCTAGCCTATCAGCCACCTCATTGCCCCGGATACCACAATGGCTTGGGATCCATACTAGCTGCACTGTTTTTTGCTTCATGTCACAGTTAAATAGATGTTTTTTAATGTCCAGGAGAAGTGAGCTGTGTAATTTGCTTTTGTATGGGCTCTGTTCTAGGGCCTTAAGGCTGCTTAATGAGTCAGTGAAAATGACGGCCTTACTGATGTTATGTGTGTCAATGTATATACAGGCCTCCAGTATAGCTACACATTCTCCTGTGAAGACAGAGGACTGGCTAGGACATTTGTATTTTAGAATGATTCTGGAGTTTTGGTAGTACACCGCCGCTCCAGTCTCAGTCTCCTGTGATAATTTGGAAGCATCAGTGAAGAATCTATGGGCATCAAGCCAGTGAGTGCTAACTAATGCATTAAATTCTGCATCCGCTGAATTTTCCTCCTTGGTGATACCAGTGTTTAAGATTATATTTGGTTTAAAGCATAGTATCTCAAATGTATAGTTAAACAGGGGCAGTCTACCGGAGTTCACTACAGGGCTTTCCAAATTCTTGATGAATTGGAAAGCCTTCAGTAACAATGGGATTTCCTTGTGTCTCCAATATCGAGATGAACTAAACAAAGTGTTTAAATTGTGTAGTTTTTGAACAAGGGGATGGGTATTTCTACACATTACCGTAGATATGAACCGACTTGCTAAATACTGTCTCCTTAGGCCTAAGGGTGGTTCAGCACATTCGACTTGCAGTGCATTGACTGGGGAGGATTTCATGCAGCCAGATATTATACGAAGGCATTTGGACTGTATCCTATCTAGTCTTGTCATTGCACCTTTGTTGCAAGGAGCCATTACAAATGTACCATAGTCCAATATGCTACGTACTAGGGCATTATAAACCATCTTCATTGTGAATGGGTGAGCCCCCCACCAAACACCAGCAAGAGATTTCAATATCGGAATGACCCGTTCGCATCTGCTTACCAAGTAGTTAAGGTGGTGAACACCTGACAGCCTCCTGTCCAAGTAGACACCCAAGAATTTAGCCTTCGAAACCACTAGGATATCTTGTCCCAGGATACCTACGTGAACTTGAGGAACGCTTCTTTTCCTTGTGAAAACAACCACCGCGCTCTTCGGTGCCGATAAGCTCAGTCCTCTGTCAAGTAACCACTGGTTCAGGGAGTCCAGGGAAACAGCGAGGGATGATGCCGCGTCAGTTATGGAATGGTCGCTAACATACATAGCCAGATCATCAGCATATTGCAGTAAGTGGCAGTTGTTATTTAGGCAGCTGCCAATATCCATTGTGTACAAGTTGTATAACAAAGGGCTCAGGACAGAGCCCTGTGGCAGGCCTTTCCATGTCCTTCGCTGCTCAAACTCCTCAAACCAGTGAGCGAGATCTAATCATTTCGCATACACACTGAACCATCCTCACCGGAATTCTCAGCTCTTGCAGTTTTTGCCTGAGAATGGGAAGAAGGACACTGTCGTAAGCGGAAGATATGTCGAGAAATGAAGCAACTACTGATTCGTTCTTGGATAGGGAGATACGAATATCCGTAGTGAGTATCCCAACACTATCCATAGTGCCAAGACCTCTTCTGAAACCAAACTGCGAACTTGGCAGCATATCCCCAGACTCTACTATCCACTCCAGCCGGTTCTTAAGTAGGTGTTCAAAGATTTTAACTACAACAGACGATAATGCTATTGGTCGGTAGTTTTTTGGGTCCTCTACGCTCTTGCCTGGCTTCAGAATAGGTATGATGGCTTGTATCTTCCACTGGTCAGGAATCCAGCCAGTTTGGTAGCAGTAGTTTATGATGCTTAGGAGGTATTCTTTAGCATTGCTCTTAAAATGGGTTATGAATGAATATGGTATTCCATCAAGGCCAGGGGCTGAGTCCCGAACATGATCAAGCACCATATCCAGCTCCCGAGTAGAAAAGGGTGCATCAAGAGGTTCCATTCTCGAGATTATAGGACCATATTCGCTCTCTTCCAAAGAAGGTACATAAGGAGGGGCTATTGTGTCGAAGAACAATTCGGCGATTTCACGGGACATAGGCGACGGGATGGGGGGCGAAAACCCTGATCGGAATCTGTTTATGTTCCTCCACACCACGGACGATGGAGTAGTTGGGGACAAAGATGAACAGAATCTAGCCCACCCGGCTCTTTTCTTTTGTCGCAGCAACCTCTTACATTTTGCATTGATATGCTGGTACTGTAATAGATTATGTATGCTCATGTTTCTGTTGTATTCTTTTTCTGCCTGTTTTCTTGCTCGTACAGCACTGGTACACTCTGGATCCCACCAGGGTGGTGATGGTATTTTACCCCGTGCTGTATTTTTCATGGGAAAAGCTGCCTCTGCACATGAGTTGATAGCCCCCATAAGGTTGTCTAAATAATTCTGTACCTGGCAGTGACCTGATGAGTCTACGTATTCAAGGTCAAACCTAGGAAGAGTGCTAACTCTGTCCTCTAATGACATTGAATAGCTGTCCCAGTCTGGATGGTTCAAATTAAATTTTAAGAGGGGAGGGGATCTTTTTTCCCGGAAGAGTCTGTTTGTGAAGGAAGTGATTATGGGGTAATGGTCACTACCGTGTGTCAGGCTTGCACAGTACCATTGGGCAGCTGGGGCCAAGTCAGCTGTGCAGAATGTGAGGTCGACACAGCTTATGCGTTGGTCAGGGACCGGTCGTCTCGTAGGCGAACCATCATTCAGGATTATGTAATTAAGTTCATCTATCAGCGCCGCCAGGCCTATCCCAAAACCACTACAGTGCTCAGAACCCCACCTGTAATGGTGACCATTGAAGTCACCCATCACAAGGACAGAGCCACTGATGCTCTGGAATATGTTTTTCAAAGTTGGTAACAGGTTTGGGTGGGGATTGGGAATATATATAGATAACACCGTTATACCTTCTATCTTGCATGCTACCATGGTCATGTCCCTTGGAAAGGGGGGGGTGGATACAGGCAACTGTGTGGCTCTATTATTGACAAGGAGGGCTGATCCTCCATAACTGTCCTGTCTGTCACATCTGAAAATATTATAATGTGGGATACGAAATCGATAACCTGCCGATAACCATGTTTCTGAGAGAGTACATACTAGGGGTTTATGTTTGTTGAGTAGGAATATGAGGTCGTGTCTCTTATGAGTCACGCTCCTCACATTCCATTGGAGAAACACCATTTGTTGAGCCATTTTTAAAATCAAATAAGAAATTTATCAGTTTGTCTGCAACGTTGGACGGTGGGTTGGTAATATTGGTGGATATGAGGGATTTCACAAATTGAATTAGAATTTCAATAATGGGTGATATAGCAGTAAGAGGATGTGAGTTTGAGTTAGAATAACCACAACCATTTGGCTGTGTAGATTGGGGAGTGCTAGTGATGTTGCCATGAGCAGTTTGGTCATAAGAAGGGGAGAGGGGAGGCCGAGACCTGGGCTTAAGAAATACAGTCCTGCGGTTAGACTGAGAGGGTACACTTTTAGCAGTGTTTGCATAGCTGCGGGAAACAGAGTTGGCATAGCTGCGGGACGCCACAGGAATTAGCTTGCTGGCTTCTAAGTAGGATATAGATTTTTCTGCCATAGAAGTCTTGATTGCCCTCTGCCTACCATACTCCGGGCAATCCTTGCTATTGGCAAAATGATTGCCGGAGCACAGAATACAGAAAGCCTCTTCTGTAGTGATAAGACATTCACTACCCAGATGTTCATGTCCACACTTATGGCAGCGTGGTTTCGATCGACATAGAGATTCAATGTGACCAAATCTGCAACATTTACGACACTGGATTGTTGGGTATATATACTGTTCAACTGGAAGAGACGTGTAGCAGCAGTATATACGCTTGGGAAGGGTCTGGCCGTCGAATGTGATGACACATGTTTCAGTCGGTTTCCACTCAGTAACTCCGTCCCGTACAATTTTGCGGTTTATCCGTCTTAGTTTTAGAATGCGACCACAGCCTGGTGGCACTGAGAGATAAACCTTTGCCTCCTCTTCTGTCATATCAGTTGGTACCCCACTGACAACGCCTAATCGTGTGACATGGAATGATGGTATGGATGCTGTATAATTGTTTTCATCTAAGATGGAATTGTTCAAAAACAAATTTGCTTCCCGAGAGGATGCAAATTCAATAGACACCCGGTTTCTACCAATTCTTTTAATTCCATCTCTAGAAATATTATTATTTATTTTGTTTTTAATGAGGAACATGCCGAAAGTTATCGGGTGAACATAATTCCCGAGTTTGGTTGTTGTTCTACACGAGAGACATGAACAATGAACGGGGCTTTGTCATCAGCTGTGTAATATTCGCGAGCAACTTGGGTCTTGATTTGTTTAGGTGGGCGACTGTGAGTATCTTCATCACTTACCGATCGTTTTTTAGCTTGAGAATCGGTCACACTACAAACTACGTCTGCAAACTGCGATAACGTATCTGCCGTGGTAACCGGCACAGTAGGGAAGATAGGGGGAGAAGAAAATATAGGGGTTCTCGGAGACGAATCGTCCGGAGGGTCGGGTGGCTTGTTCCTATCCATCGCTAACAAAAAGGTTCATACAACCGTAAATAAATATATAATGATAGTAAAAACGACACAATACCTTATACCGATTAGGTTAGTATACGGCAAAAGTCACAAATTTGTCCTAATAATCACAAAAACCCCAAATATCCGTAAACTTTCAAGACACACGTGGTAACCAAACACACGGTAACTTGACAGTCCTTTGTGCCAATTATTAAATAGTTACGGAGTGATCGATGTGACAAAATCACGATGATTTATCACTGTGACTTTTGAGGAACTGGAACGACAGTCACTGCGATGCAAAAATAACGTTTTCGACCATCTCTTGACACTTCATGTTATTGTTTCTTTAGTTCCTTTCCTTTCGGAACAGGCTAAGGCACCATCACCATGCTGCCTTTTGAATCTAAGAAAGTTGTCTAAAAATAAGGGTGTTTTTTCATGTATATTCGTAAAAACTCGAATTCACTTCAATATCGGAAAATAAAATAATACCGCGATGCGTGGTCCTCTATCCTCTACGCTTTCCCGCCAATAAATCAGAAGTATATGAAATTATCTGTGATTTTACTAATCTGATATCGAATTGGCCCAAAGAGTCTGTATTTAAATAAGAGTGGTGGGCCGTGGATACAATTATTATTACTTAATCTATGTTGGATACAGGTCCTTGAAGCCAGTCACCGTCCGTCCGCGTGGTGCTGAAGCCCCTGGATTCCATTTTCTGATTCCTCACTAACCCCGAGTCTTCGTGTCATGGAACTCGAACTCTTGGATTTCTTATGCCCTCCGTACGACGTCAGTCGTATACCAACCTTTGGTGTTTGGTGGCACTAGCAAGGCAACCTGTAAAACGAATGACTTGGTATACTTGGCACGCATGAGTGTTGGTTGAAATGAAAAATGTTTATTTGAATTGGCAGCACTGTTCAAATATCTGCCAAATTTGTAGTTTGATTTGTATACATACATTAATACATTATTTATATATTGCGTGCTATGCTTATCATTAAGATAACAACGAAGTCAGTCTCTTCCAATTTATCATCCCAATTGATAAATAGTTAATAATTTGTTACCGCACAGAGATAACCGTGACCCAGTAGAAGCTATTGGAATTTTTAAGTGAAAATGTTGATTTCAAAGCTCACTAAACTAAATTCAATAGTCATTCCGCGCTCAGTAAGATTGTTAGCGACACAAACAGAGCAACAAGTTGAAAATGTAGGGCCAGTAGTTTATCAGAAGCTGAAAGGGGCCGACAAAGGGATCGTGCTGTATGGACTCAACAGCCCCAAGGATCGCAACTCACTCAGCTTCACAATGCTTGATGCGATGAGAGAAGTGAACCAGTTGATCAGAGAAGACACTAAAGTGTCTGTTGTCATACTTCACAGTATGATACCCAAGATATATTGTGCCGGTAATTACTAGAACTACTAGATTCATATTATATAATTTATTTATGCTTTAATTAAGGTTTCAGGCCTGTTAACTGCTTTAATAGATATCTATGTGTGTAGAGGCAAGTCATGCAACTATTTACAGACAGATAATATTTTATCTGAAATATTTTCTAAAGAATAGCTTGAATGACAACATGTCAAAATCTTTTCCCATTCATACAGGTGCAAATTTAAAGGAGCGCTTTCAGATGTCTAATGCAGAAGTGAGCAAGTTTGTAAGAGGCCTCAGAGCCACTTTAACTGAAATCGAGGACTTCCCCATGCCAACTATATCAGCCGTAGAGGGTGTCGCCGTCGGTGGAGGCCTGGAGCTTGCCCTAGCTTGTGACATCAGGGTCGCAGCAGAGACAGCCAAACTGGGTCTGGTGGAGACCAGCAGAGGACTGCTCCCTGGTGGTGGAGGTACCCAGAGACTGCCCAGGGTAGTGAACCTCAATATTGCTAAGGAGCTGATATATACTTCAAGGATAATTAATGGCCTTGAAGCTAAAGAACTAGGTTAGTATTTTTGTTGGTAATGTTAACCTGAAGAGAAGATCCGTGCATCATTGTAACAGTGCCAGTGGAATAGATCATGTAAATGAAATAAATGATACTGCCAGATGCCGAAGCGTTAAGCACCCACGGCCAGGCCAGTGTGCAAGTATTTGGTGCTTGAGTTTTTTTTTGTTTAGTGTGTAATTTTTCCTAAATACAGTGTGATAAGGCGAGTCTGACAGTGAGACTAAGTACCTTGAGATGGCCGATAATATCTATACCTGCCAAGGTTTTCTAAGATTCCTTGCCCCACTAACATGCATTAGCAGGAGGGTGCTAATTGAGCCTCCATAATGAAATACTGTGTGCTTTTGGCTATTCAACATAACCATCTCATGGACCAGTTACTATAGTTAACAGCCCGTTACTTATGAAGAACAAACTGTCTCTCCATTATAGGGTAGATTACATTATAACAAAAGTTCCTAAAGATATATTCTGTATTTTCAAAGTTTTAGCAAGTTAAGTTTTGTAGTAACATTTTAATTGCTAACTGGCCTATTGTTAAAGGAAACAATTGATTTCATCATAATGAAAATGATAGTAGGTACACACTGACTACACTGAGTAATGATTAGGCAATCAAATAATATATTATACAAGTGTGTTGAATAAAATTTGCCTGCAATACATATGATCTTTAGCTTGAAAACTTGCATTCAAAGGGGGAGGATATGCAGAGGGTTTATTGCACATCTTTTCTAAAAGGGAACAAGTTACAAAATAAATTTAAACCAGGCCATATAAAATCTTGTGGCAGATTTAGTCATAGATACTGCTTAATGTTGGTGCAGAGCCATAAAAACTCTCTCTTACTAACTTAATTTTTCAGATCTGGTGAACCATGTGGTACCACAGAACAGTGAAAACAATGCTGCTTTAGAAAAGTCATTAGAAATTGCTCGTGAAATTAACATCAACGCACCAATTGCACTGCGCTGTGCCAAGAAGGCCATAAATGAGGGCATCCAGCTCAGCATCAAAGATGGCTATGAAATTGAACAAAAGTGGTACGAATTTAACATTCCCACCAAAGACAGGCGAGAGGGAATGTTGTCATTCATAGAGAAGAGAAAACCTATCTATGAAGGACATTGAAGCTCAATAGTTGTAATGTAAAACCAAGGATTCCGTGAAATGACGACAAAGGAATTATGGTTGTACTGTCACTTTCAAATGCAAATTAAAGGCAATTTAGCACAGTTTGTCATTGTTGAAGGGAAAGTGGCAGCAATTGTTGGTTTTACTGTATGTCTCCTGTGGTGGTGCTCAATTTATTTTTATACAATGTCTGTAGATGTAAATATGCATTTAATGCAACATATGAGTCGACGATTACATGTAATATGAATCTTCTCAACTATTTTTGTTATTTTTTGTCAAAAATAAATATATTTTCTCTAAAAAGTTTCATATTTGTTTTTATTTTAATAATTGCCCCAAGCTGAGCTGTATCAAGTAGTGATGTGAAATAATAAAATACGCAAGTAACTCCGACTGTCTGATGTTACGGTTTAACGCCTAAACCACTGAACCAATGAAATTTGGTGTAGGGGTAAATTGGACTTTTAAGAAAGGACATAGGCTATATTTGTGTGCAGTAACTGACATCCACGATGGCAAAAGCTAGTATGTAGTAAGTATACAAAGATAAGAATTACATACCAAATTCAATGTGTCATCATGCAGTCAAATCTAAAAAAGGGGGGTTCCCCTATCTGATGTCTCCTGGCTGATACATCAGTAATATTTTGGGGAACTCCTGGGCACGTACTGCATTGTATACAGTATATTTCTATTTTTAGATAAGTGATGCTTTTGCTTACATATCTAGTACATACACAAAGATAAGAATTACACACCTAATACAGTTTATGTCATCATCCATACAGACAAAACTCCAAAGAGGGGTTCCCCTAAATATTACTGATGTCTGATGAAACATTACTCTATATTACTTTATTGCTACTGTCAAGGAAATTATACAAAAATCATATTAACTGTATAAAGTTATAATATATATTTTACAAATTTGAATAGTTTACATGAAAGTGCTTACTCTTCAATATTAAGGCACTTTAGTAGCTGGGCTTTGGTGTCATCAGGCGATGTGACCGCATGACCAATGGTCCGGGAATCATTGTATATCTCATAATCATTACCGCCTGGTGTGGTTCTGTCTCCAAAGAAATGTATTTCTTCAAACTTCTGGTCTGCTATATGTTTGAGGCAGTATGTTTTATCCCATCCCTGAGGAAAAACATCCACACTGATCTGACCTCCTAGAGCAAACACTATGCCTGTGCCGGCAAATTCTTTCTGCAAAGCTTTAATGAAATCATGGCGTACTTTATGCTCAATGTCGTACTTGGAGAACGCGTCTCGTTCCTCTTGACTACAGGATCGCCCCACAGGGCACAGGTTGATCATACTCGACCTAAACTCAACGAAGTTACCTCTCTTTGCCGGTAATTCAATCTTTGACATATAACCCAGGGCAAAGTTGATAATGCGCTGCGTCATCGATTCTCCCAGCTGAGTGAGGATACTCTCTTCACTGATCAGTTTCCCCTGCCTGAATTGCATCACCCCATTTTCACAAAATACGTAGTCGAACTTGGCGGCGACGTCGTCTCCGCCCATTTGTTCTGATATTTTAGCATAATCTGATCCGCTGACGAGACCTACGCTGACCTTAGATTGCACTTTATCCAATAAGAAGTTCTTAAAATCCTCCTTAATAGCCTGGCGCGACTTCGTAAGAGTTCCATCCACATCAAAGAGATATAAAGTAGACTTTCGACAGGCCATTGTCAGTAACACTTGAAGAAGCACAGATGAATTTGAATTTTGGAGCCAAAGCGCAACCGGTCGATAAGTAGGACACCAGCAATAGCCGCACAGTGCCAACACTTCACTTCGCCTCGGAGAGTGCGGCGACACGTCAATTTACTTTGCTATCGGCGGACAGACAACATGGCAGGAGCGCCCGGGTCTGTTTACCTGTTGTTGTTAAGCCTATTTGTGACTGAGACCGTCTTATCAGATAAAGTGCGAAACGTTTTGATTTTACTCGGTAAGTTTCTGCATTCCAAAAACTTCTTTTCGTTCATTTTTCTCTAAAGAAATAAATAATAGGTATCTATATAGCAATTTTTTGACAGTTATGCTGTGCGTTTTGTAACCTCCACAGTAACCTCCTAATTCATATTATTTGTTTAATAATTTGGTCAATAGACTGTGTTTTGGTTTCAATTTAAGATCAAATGAGAATTTTCTTTTAGTATTAATTATACTGGTATAATTATGGTGCTACAAAAATAACTAAATATACTCTTAAAAAAGCATTGTTTTCTGAAGACATAGATTGATCTATCTTCAGAACACACCTGAAAGGGGATTCCCTTAAACTGATAAACGGCATAAATATTTGTGAGAGATAATCACTGACTCTGAGTTATCGAAATGTAACGGGACATATACGTAAACTATTTAATAATATTGAAATCGTTACTAAACAATAAAGTTTAAAACTAAAACCCGACTACCGAAAAATCACGCTCTAAAAAGTGACAAACAAGAAAATATCAAGGATAGCCGTGGTCGTATGCCACTTTTCCCTAGAATATATTGTTTTGTAAGAGTAAGTGGCATACGACCACGGCTATCCTTGATATTTTCTTGTTTGTCACTTTTTAGAGCGTGATTTTTCGGTAGTCGGGTTTTAGTTTTAAACTTTATTTTTTATTTATATTATTTTGGGGCGAGGAAAAGCGAATAATTTATATATATTTGAAATGTGCTTATTAAGCCCTTTCATCTGATACCAAACAAGGCATATTTATCTCAAATTAATTTTTAACACAGTACCTTATGAGCGCTAGAGGACGCCACACAAGACTGAGTGACACGTCATATAGCCTATAACCATCGAACGATAAAGCCGCTAGTAACGATACCTCATCTGTCCAGTTCTAATAAGTAGTTGAGGAGCTACGAGGGAACAAATGAACATACATACATACATACATACATACATACATACATAGCCTGTCAAAATCATAACCCTCCTTTTGGCTTCGCCGTAGTCGGGTAAAAATAATACATATTTGAACAGCCTCTGTGGCGTGGCGGTAGTGAACGCGACTGCCACGCAGGAGGCGCGGGTTCGATCCCTGCTCAGTGCAAATATTTGTGTGCATGAATATGGCTATTTGAATTGGTCGGGGTGTTTCTATGTATAAAATGAACGTTTTTACAAAAAGAAACCGGCCAAGTGCGAGTCGGACCTGTCGGACTCACCCATGAAGGGTTCCGTAGCAGCAAGTAACATATTATAAAAGTTCTTGTAGGTAGTCTATGTTTTTTTTTTAATATTTTTGAGATATAATTGAAAGACGAAAATTGCGTTTTATGACGTATTAAAAAAACTACTTGCTAGATCTCGTTCAAACCAATTTTCTTTGGAAGTTTACATGGCAGTGTACATCAATTTTTTTTTAGATTTATCATTCTCTTATTTTAGAAGTTAGAGGGAGGTGGGGGGACAAATTTTTCCACTTTGGAAGTGTCTCTCGCGCAAACTATTCAGTTTAGAAAAAAATGATATTAAGAATCTCAATAGCATTTTTGAAGACCTATCTATAGATACCCCAGACGTATGGGTTTGATGAAAAAAAAAAATTTGAATTTCAGTTCTATTTTTCTATTTTTGTGTGAAATCCTTCTCTGAAAATCTTCACAGAATACATCTACTTACCAAGTTTCAACAGAATAGGCCTTATAGTTTCGGAGAAAAGTGGCTGTGACATACGGACGGACAGACAGACAGACATGACGAATCTACAAGGGTCCCGTTTTTTTGCCATTTAGCAACGGAACCCTAAAAAGTATCTAGGTATGTCTATCCGCATTCTATATTCCTTATCACAAGCTATAAAAGCTGAAAGAATGTTGTGGAATATTTATTTGTTATATTTTATTTTTATTTAAGTAGGTACATACATGTACTGAATATTATTTTTGTTGTAAAAAGAGTTAGGTATATTAACCGCAATAACCATTTTAGTCCCATTAACACCTCCAGACTCCAGCGTAGCTCCTGAATTAATTAATATATGTAATGGCCAGGAGCCAGGATTCGGAACTGAAACCTCTCGATCTTAAGGCCAACTTCTGCACCATTTAGCCACTGATGGTTACATAACTGCGGTTTCAAATCGGAAGTAAATAGTTCTAGTAATACAGTAAATAATAATACGTGCCTAATTTATTAAAATCACTCAGTTTTAATACAGTTGAAGTAGATCTGATTTCACACAGCTTTCACTTAGTTAATTAATACTTACGTACCTTCTCATCACTGAGTAGGCCAACAAGCGCACGGCCCGGCTTGATGATAGGCGCCTACTGGTCCGATCTTCCTGAAGTACTCTGATCCTTCTATTATACTGACTATTCTAACAACAAAATCTGACATCCTGTGGGAATCACATAGACTCCAATTTTCTCTTCTCCTACTGGGGTGACTTTAATATCAAATCAGAATTCTTGTTCAATTCTACATATAACTTAGTAGGCTTCTTGTACTGTTTCCAGCGGATGATGGCGGCTTCGAGCTGGGCGCATACTTGAACAAAATATGCCAAACCCCTAACATAGACGCACTTGCAAAGCGCAGTGTTCTCTTCAACAATGCCTTCACTTCGGTTAGCAGTTGTTCACCGAGGTAAGTAAATAAGTATAAGTAATCAAATCGATTAAAAATAGACAAAGTGAATCATTCAGGCGGGACTTGAACCCGTGACCAATCCCATATATGGACACTGAGCTCCCCACTTGAAGTGTTCCCAATTCTTCTATAGGTACTCTTCCTTCGAGTACCTACGTTGATAACAATAATCTGCATAATTGAAAGCATGAACTTCTGTTGAACATGACGTAGTCGCGCCGCCTTGCTGACCGGCACCCCGAGCCACCAGAACGGCATGTACGGGCTGCACCAGGGCGTGCACCACTTCAACTCGTTCGACAACATCACCAGCCTGCCCAACCGGCTGCGACAGAATGGCATTATGACAGGTATGATTTACATCTCCCTCTATTAATGATCGTACAGCGATCGTGCATCGAGCCACCGACATTATATTTATATTGTTCTTCACATTTTGTCATTGCCAGGTATAATCGGCAAGAAGCACGTGGGGCCCGAGAGCGTGTACCAGTTCGACTACGAGCAGACGGAGCAGAACAACCACATCAACCAGGTCGGCCGCAACATCACGCACATCAAGCTGCTCACCAGGGAGTTCCTCGCCAAGGCTAACGAGGACAAAAAGTAAATATACTTCCTACCGTTTATAGACAATTATAGATTATAGAAATCATTTATTGCTCGAAACACGGTCGAAATCTATTGTAGAACCTCAACAGACTGCAGATTAGAGGAAGCTGTGAGATGGTCCTGCTCTGAGGTCGACTCTATTGAAAAAAAAAACGGCGACATTATGTGAACGAGGACTCCGTTTTCCTTTGCAATTAAACTTACATGAATATAACATGACATTAAATGAGTAAATCGAATGCCACATGACAGGGAAAATAGAAAACGCTAGCTCTTCTGCTTTGAAGTAATAAGTAAATTGTTTCATAGGCCATTTTTCCTATACGTGGGTTTCCACGACCCGCACCGGTGTGGCCACAGCGAGCCGCAGTACGGGCCGTTCTGCGAGCGCTTCGGCTCGGGCGAGGAGGGCATGGGCACCATCCCGGACTGGCAACCCTGGTACTACCAGTGGGACGAGGTGCAGCTGCCTTACTTCGTGCAGGTACCTACACCTTTATTCTTCCTCCTTTCTTTTAACTACCTAACTAAGTACCTACGAAGCAAAGTATCACAAAGAATACTCGATTTCTATTTAATTGCCAGGACACTGAAGCAGCTCGAAGAGACATCGCTGCGCAATATACAACCATGTCGCGACTCGATCAAGGTATGTGATTCGCTGTGGCCCAAGCTAGGTTATAGATTCCAGTTTCAGTTGTTCATATTATTTCATTTTTTTGGACACTTGAAGAAAATGTACACACCACAATTATTTGTTTTACAGGGGTTGCATTAGTACTTAAAGAATTAGAGGCGGCCGGTCATGGAGACGACACATTAATTATATACACATCGGACAATGGGATACCATTCCCGTCTGGCCGCACCAACTTCTATGACCCTGGCGTTAGGGAGCCCCTCATCATATCATCTCCTAACCCTGGGTCGAGGAAGAACGAAGCTTCCTTCGCCATGGTCAGTCTGCTGGACATCATGCCAACAGTTTTGGATTGGTTTGGTCTTCCTTGGGAGAAGGAAAGCAATGATATCACTCAGTCTGATACGCCGAAGAGCTTGTTGCCCATTTTGGAGAAAGGTAAGAATGATTAAGCCATACATAACCTACACTACACATGTTCAACGCGTTTGGACAATCTCAGTGGCTCTTTTAAGAAGTTAAGGCTATCAGAATCAGTTGCTCAGTTAAGAAGAAACGCTTCAATGTGTCCTCGACGAGATAGTATATGACATCTTAAATAGCGTCTCACGTTCTATGTTCCATGTTGATACTTGCAGCTTTATTACTTACAAATCTTCTGATAATGGTGCTACTTCCCTTGATAGAGCCTCCGTTCTCCGAGGCGGAGGCGGTGTTCCTGTCGCAGACGCACCACGAGATCACCATGTACTACCCCATGCGCGCCATCCGCACGCGCCGCTACAAGCTCATACACAACCTCAACTTCGGCATGCCCTTCCCCATAGATCAGGACCTCTATGTGTCACCCACTTTCCAGGTAATTTAGCAGACATAGGTACACATCGTTTGAGCTATTCCGACTTTTTATGAACCTAGCAATTATAAAACGTAAAACTTAAAAATTTCAATCAGATACGATCAGGTCAACACGACATGAAATACATTGAAGTAGATTCGGTCTCGATGTGTTATTTCATTATTTACACGTTATTTTCAGGACATCCTAAACCGCACACGTAGCAAGCAGCCCCTGCCATGGTACAAAAATCTCAAGGAGTACTACTACCGGCCGCAGTGGGAACTCTACGACATACGTGCGGACCCTGGAGAGAGTAAAAATTTGCACGGTATGCACCTACTTACTTGTTACCTTTTTGTTATTCTAAATTTTAAACTCGCGCGTTCCACGATGTAAGTACAATAAAGTTAACAGGAAAATTAACGCGACATTTTAATTGCCTAACTTTTCGACCTGGTTACACCAGCCATTATTTCCTGTTAACGTTATTGTATAATTTTATTATTTAGGTACTTAAGTACCTATTCGTGTGTCATTTGTATGAGACACCGACTGCGACTGTATAAGGCAGATTGTAATGTGAAGGATGTACCTATGTGCCTACTCGTATTTGTAATAGGGACTTGTGATTTTCCAAGGTTCTTCAAGAAGGGCCGAAGGTCCTTACAGGGTCGGCAGCGCGAGTGTGGCGCACCTGGTGTTGCACACGCCCATAGGCCACGGTAACCGCTTCTCATCAAGTGGGCCGTGTTTACCAACTAAGTGGTATAAAAAAGGGACCATTAGGTTATCTGTGGTAGGGATGTCAGTACACTCAGGTAGGTATAGTTTAGTAAACCTTACGAATTAAGAATAAATGTAAAAGATAAGCTGTACTGTTCCAGGCAAACCTTCGCTGGAGCAGGTGGAAGCAGAGCTCCGGTCTCGCCTGCTGGGCTGGCAGCGCGACACGCAGGACCCCTGGCTGTGCTCGCCCGACGCCGTGCTGGAGCGCGGCGGCGGGGGCGGCGAGTGCCGCAGCCTCGACAACGGCCTCCTGCATTACTACACGCAGTAGGTGCTAACACTAGCGGGTGTGATGGTTAGATAGATAGATAGATAGATAATTCTTTATTGTACACCAATAGATTTACATTGGAACAAGTAGGTAGCATGATACAGTTACACTGAGCTTGGGTTACTAGAGATAATAATTAATAGTCCTTGATTATTGAAACATCTGTGAGATTGTGATTTTATATTATTATAAAGATTTTTTATACTTATACATTTATTATGTTAGTCAGGGCTGTCCAAACAAGATGGGACCCAGGGCCAACAAAACTAAATACATTGGAGGGCCGCAAAATATTTTAAAATTTAAAATTACACATTCAAAAATTTTCACCTCTAAATAATGTTCTTTACAACTTGGAAAAAGAGAAAAATTATTTTGTTGTCTCTTCAACAAAATGATTCTTCTCTTTTGCCAAGTTTTGAAACTGAAAAACTGAAAACGTCTCTACGTTTTGAAAAAATAAGTTTGCTTCTAAATTCATTCACATGTCCGTACAAGTTGGCTATATTGTGGTTTTTGCCTTGCAACTTTAAATTCAATTCGTTTAAATGTTGCGTTGCGTCACATCAACTAAAAACGCAAGATCAGCCAGAAACTGAGGATATTTTGTAATTCGCAAGTGCCTCATTTCTTATTGAATGTACGGTTTTCTTCACATAACTTCCTCTTCTTTGCAGACATGATGAGATTAAGAGCTCAATAAACTCAAACACAAAGCGAACAACGCAATAAAAAGTTTAAAATAATGAAAAAGTCTTTAATAACTTGCGTAAGCAAAACTTTCGTTGCATTGACTAACAATGCCCGATGAACGAAATCCCCGCGTTTTCGAGTGAATAGCGATGTGTACGGTGCGGCGTAATCGAATACATACCCAAAATATTTGAATTACATCGCGGGAAAAATAATTTGCTGTGATTCGGGTATTTTGAAATAAGTAACTTAAACTTCAAACTATGTGACAACTACCATCATGAGTCACACCGCAATCATGGCTGCTGAAAAGCAGCCGAAACGTCGGTTTAAAAGTAAATAATAACAAATATATCGCGATAGAATCCGTAAAAACTGGTTTTATTTCAGGCTGGTTTTATCGTCAGGCGCGCTGTTGAGCAGCGCGCTGTTAACAGCACGCGTTTGAACAGCGGTGCACTATAAAACGAGATTAGTAGCACGCGTTCCGCTGCTGTGAGACAGTCGTGTACAATAGTATGAAGGTTAATGCAAGTCGAGTACTGGCTATTTACTTTTTATGGAAAAGAAGGCAACGGCGAAAAAGAGTAGTTCCAATTCGCTTCCAATTTCTTCCCAGGCTTTATTTTTTGCATCCTTATTTTTGTATAATTCATCGGGCCGGTCCCATAAATACCTTCTGGATCGAACTTCCTCGATTACTCGTCCCGTATCGATGTAATTCATTTCTTACACAATTATACCTACGGCGCGTCTCAACAGCGTCACACTAAAACGCACACTGGCCGTAGAAGCGAATGAGCAGCGCGCGTTTGGACAGCGCTGTCGAACATCGCGCGTTTATTAAACGGCGCTGCCCAAGCGCGCGATACAAAAACGCAACTTCTACTCCCATGATATATCTCTGAACGCGCGCGCTCCAACGGCGCTGCCGAAACGCGTAACGATAAAACCAGCCTCAAAAAGAAGAAAAGATTCTGCGGGCCGCGCCGCGACAATTGAAGCCGCGCCGCGGACTATGGTTTGGACAGCCCTGATGTAAGTAGGTTATAACATAATAAATCTCTTTGTTGATGTTTTACAGATTTAGATAGGTTTAGGAATTTATCATTATCATGGAATAAGTACCTACACAAATTATTTTTATGTATCACAAAGTTTGTGCCCTTTTTTGTGCTTCTGTATTTTAACCATGATATTTTGTTCTCTCAAAGTTTAACTAGGTCGGCTACAAATAATGTTAAACATTTTTGCAGTAGATACCTACCTACTTGCTTATATTATTTAAGACACTCCAATAATTGATTTTGTAATATCCACAAGTGTGTTTGATTTCATAGATTGTTGTTTTATTATATGTATGAAAGCATTCAAACGAAGGTGACCCGCAAGGTACTTTTGTGGAGACTGCCTTCCATTGCTTTAGAATAGTTTAGTGAGACATCTTTGACTTTTCTGTGATTGTTAGGTAAAGAAATGTACATAGGTTCAGATCGTATACCTAATTGTTAGATACATTTGATATTTTATTGATTCAAATTATATAAACATTTGTTCTTGCCAATTGTTACCACGTTATATTTACATTTTAAAAATATTTTAGTAAATTTTGACACAGATTTCTTAGTGTTAAAGTTTTCGTATTATAACTATTGTTTAAAAAAAACTAAGTGTCTACATCACAAATATAGGTACTATTCCTTAACTGATTAAAATAAATAACTAAGCAATGTACAGTAGTTACTTACTTACCCTTTGCACCCTTAGCAAAGGGTATCACATCATCCCATCGCATCTAAATTCGTCGAGATTTGCAGCATATGCATAATATAAATTTTAATATAAAAAGTCTACATACAGTTCACAAACATTAAATAACTCCACTCCTCGTCTCTTCTCTTCTCGATTATCGTCATGAGTACGTTTTTTACGGGCACAGACTGCTACACACTTGATACTACTACTATTACAACAGCTGATAAAATTGTTCGTCTTATTTGATACTAGCTTTTGTCCGCGGCACCGCCCGCCTGGATGTGGGTTCCCGGCAATTATTAGAATTTTTATCGCCGTAAAAACCATCCTTGAACTTCAACGAACATTAGAAAAAAGAATTGGTGAAATTGGTCCAGGCGTTTTTGAGTTATGCGCTTACTAACACATTTAGCGATTCATTTATATTTTAGATTGTACAGGATACAAGATCATCATTTGCTTATAAATCAAGCTACATTTTACAACTTAATAGTGTATACCGGGTGTAAGGGGAACATTCCCGAAGCCGAAAACCCCTAGTAGTACTCCAGGTACATAACGCATTGGCATAAAAAAAACTATTGACATAAAAAAAAGTTTATTTTTATTTTGCATTATTTACTCTCCATCGTGTTAGTAAAGCTTAACGTATATATATATAACGTAATACATAACACCACTACAAAAAGCACATGCATGGCGCTAGTTGTTTTGTTTGTAGTGATGTTTTTTTTATGAATTTACTGTTCAGCTTCATAAACAATTCTATACACTATATATACCACAACAGCACCATTGACAGAAACATTCTAATAGATCAGCTATAATGCACTGTACAAATGAGGTCTACATGTCCTCAGTACAGTAACACTACAGACCTAATACTTCTTTTTTCTTTACGCCACTAAGGTAGCAGACAATCACATGGCCCACCTGTTGGAAGGTGGTGGTCTATAAATGTGAGCAGCATTTTGTTTAGTAGTCTTCATACAGCTCATCAATGCGTGACATTTGCATGGCAAAGTTCTGATCCATGTTGTGGACATTTGCGACTTTTTGTTCTGTCTTCATTACCTGAGGTTTTTAAAAATGATTAAAGTCTTACAAGAATGTAATCCAGGTTTAGGAGGTGGTATTAGATATTCTTACCATTTCCGTGATGCGGTCGAGTCTCTTTGATCTCAAGTACGCTGTTTTGATAAATAACAGCACATAAATATATACCAATAGCATCAGTGCCATTGCTACAAATTTTAATTTTGATGTGGGTATCATCTTGACCTGCAAATTTGAAATATCTCCAAAATACTATGTAATGACTGTTACTTCTATTTAATTAAAATGGTTGTCTATCATGGGCTTAATAATTTACACACCATAATAAGAGTGTAGTACTTATTCCTATTCGAAGAGCTGTGCTGCATCCAATATTAAACATGAATTAAATAAAAAAAAGAACCCAGTTCACAGCAATGAACTCGTAATTATTACGTGAGACAGAAAAACAATTGGCAAAATGCAATTATGAGTGTTTAAATATTTAATACTCACCGGTTTTACGATGACGTCCTCTGGTTCCATCACAGGATGAGGCATTTAGGCCGGCCTTAGTTTATATTTACTTAATCTATACAAATAAATAAAATTGGAGTGTCTGTTTGTAATATTAAAATAACCGCTTTCTACTACATGCATATGAATGTATATACGGTACACATACCAAAAAATATATTTTTAAATTTTTTGTCTGTCTGTCTGTCTGTCTGTCTGTCTGTCTGTTTGTTTTGGCTAATCTCTGGAACGGCTGGACCGATTTGGACGGGACTTTCACTGGCAGATAGCTTATGTAATAAGGAGTAACTTAGGCTACTTTTATTTTAGAAAAGATTTTTTTTATTAAGTACATTCCACGCGGATGAAGTCGCGGGCACAGCTAGTAAATCATATAACACAAGCCTGAAAGTGGGCTTATTGATTGATTGATAACACAAGCCTTGAAATTTGTATATGCAAAATACTGTACAGAGACAGGAGTTACGGGACGGGATTCGAGAGAAAGAAAGACAGAGAACTAATCACCACCAAAATAAACATAACATAGAAATTAGAAATTATAAAACACGCACATTATCTACGTATAGTAAATATTATTGTTATGTGTCAACTGTCTCAAGTAGCTGTCAATAAATAGTGTCACTGTCAACTATGTCAACTGTCACTGTCTTGAAGATTTGAAGCTGCCCCCTAAAATCCAACCGCACGTCCTGAATAGTCCTGATCGACCACCTGAACCTCATGGGGGGCGGACACACGGAATTTTACTTGACATTGGCAGAAGAATGAAGGATTTTGTGAAGAGACTGTATGGATGTCGTCTCTTTGGTATCACGACCTATGGTTGGTTGCTATAGCGACACTTTACTATTGATTTCAGTCTGTCAAGTATATTTCCTTAACTGCTGATTTGTATTTCTTAAAACTATAATAAAACAACGTTTTATTTGCTTTAACCAAGCTGTTCATTATTCTTATCATCTTAGAACTTACATTACAAAAGTTCATATGGTAGCAGAGCGAAATGTTCATAGTGAAAAGTTGTCACGACGTAATATAGCGAAAATTTTTACGTAAGTTTTTTTTTATGCTGTAAACATGCCAAAAACAACGTATAACATTGATCCACTTGATAAGGATAACTATGACACTTGGGCGATACAGGCCGAAGCTGTATTGGTAAAAAGCAAGCTATGGAAGTATGTCTCAACTCCGCTTGACGTAAAAGCAGATGCTACTGAGATCGAAGCAGATAAACAGGCCAAGGCAGAAATAATTTTAATCATTGCTCCTTCCCAACTAAAAGAGGCTAAGAAATGTAACACTGCGAAAGATTTGTGGGATAAATTAAAACAAATACATGCGAGCAAAGGCCCTGCTCGTAAAGCCACATTATTGAAGCAACTTATTCTGACCAAACTAGAAGGTAGTGATGTTCGTACACACCTAAACAAGTTTATGGACACCGTCGACAAGCTCGCTGACATGGATGTCACCATAAATGAGGATTTGCTAACTATCATGATGCTCTACAGCCTTTCCTCAGAGTACGAAAACTTTCGCGTAGCTATAGAGTCTCGCGACATATTGCCAAAGCCGGAAGAATTAAAAATAAAAATAATTGAAGAAAGCGACGCTCGTCATCACAATGACAATTACGGACCTGGCCAACAACAACAAGAAGAAAACGCATTTTTCGCTTCTTGCAAAATCTGTAAGAGAACGGGAAGCAGAATCTTTCAGAAAAAGACACACAAAGTTTGCTCTGACTGCTGGAAGAAAAACAAAGACAAACAGAAGTCTAACACTAGCAAGAACGCTGATTCCCTATACGCTGAAGAATGTTTTCTTAGTTCAACACGGAACAACCAGGATGACTGGGTACTTGACAGTGGTTGTACCTCACATATGACCCATCACCACGAGCACTTCAAAAACATGAAGACTGTGTCAAGAAAACTCAACTTTGCATCAGAAAATCACTCCACAGAAATTCTAGGTGAAGGAAGAATTACATTTTCTGATCAAAAACGAGGACGACAAGTACATCTGGAAAACGCCCTTTATGTACCTTCCCTTTCTGCCAATTTACTATCTGTATCTAAAATGACTTCACATGGAGCCACCGTCTCGTTCGATAACAACCGTGCATTAGTTCGCAACAAGTCAGGTGATCTTTTACTGACTGCAGAGAAGTCGATCAATGGTCTTTACTATGTAAGAAAACCAAACATTGAACAAAGCTTCGCAGCAACGCCTGCAACTGGTTCGACAAGCACAAAACAAGGTACAGTCACCTCTATAAATATGTATACACAGTGGGGTTCCAGAAACAAGTAACCGGGGTTAACTTCAAATTTTTGTTTACAAAATATATAGCAAAATGATGTAAACTCTTAATATTTCATAAAAATGTAACCATTACACGCCTCATAAAATGTATCAACTAATGCTTGCAAAAATATATCCACAACTAACGGGTCAATTGAATGGAAACATGCTATACTTCATATATATGTAAACACGTACTTTCAAAATAATATAAAATATATTTTCAGTGAAGTTAGTCTCTTTATTCTCTCAAGGCACATCACGCCTCGCGTAGATGTCGGCCATTGTGACTTTCAATCATATCTCCGTTTTTACTTTTAACCAAATATGATCAAACGTAATATTTTAAGTGTGACTTTTGGATTTGAGTCTGAGAGTCTGAGTCTGAGACTCTGAGTCTCAGAGTCTGAGTCTGAGAGTTTGAGTCTGGGAGTCTGAGTCTGAGAGGCTGTCTGAGAGTCTGAGAGAGTCCGAGTCTGATTCTGAGAGTCTGAGTCTGAGAGTTTTGAGTCTAAGAGTCTGAGTCTTAGAGGCTAAGTCTGAGAGTCTGAGTGAGTCCGAGTCTGAGTCTGAGATTATGAGTCTGAGAGTCTGAGTGTGAGTGAGTCTGAGTCTGAGAGTATGAGTCTGAGAGTCTGAGTCTGAGAGTCGCGTCTGAATCTAAGTTAGAATTGAATTTGAAGTTTAGATTTTATAGAAAACTACATATTTTAGAATACAGACTACATAACTTCACTGAAAGTATATTTTATATTAATTTTAAAAGTACGTGTTTACATATATATGAACTATAGCATGTTACCATTCAATTGACCCGTTAGTTGTGAATATATTTTTGCAAGCATTATTTGATACATTTTATGAGGCGTGTAACGGTTACATATTTATGAAATATTAAGAGTTTACATCATTTGGCTATATATTTTGTAAACAAAAATTTGATGTTAACTCTGGTTACTTGTTTCTGGAACCCTACCGTGTATACATATTTATAGAGGTGACTGTACCATACAAGACTGGCACAGAAAACTTGGGCACATGAATTACAAAGATCTCCAACTGGCTCTTAACAGCGAGACAGTGACTGGAATGAGCTTTAATAAGAATGAGATTTTGTCGTTGCCAGACTGTGAAATTTGCATTCAAGCAAAAATGACTCGAGTACCGAGCCCTCCAGAACGAACTACTCCTCGAACTACTGAACGTCTAGAAATCGTCCACAGCGACGTGTGCGGCCCGATCAGAACACCTACACATGCCAAAAACAGATACTTCGTTACTTTTATTGACGATTACAGTAGGTATGGACGGGTCTACTTCTTGAAAAATAAATCTGAAGTATTAGACAAGTTCAAGGAGTACAAACAAGAAATGGAGAAATTTACGGGTAGTAAAATTAAACATTTGCAAACGGATAATGGATCAGAATACGTCAATGCCAAATTCCAAACCTACTTAAAAGAACACGGGATTGCACGACGCTTATCTGCACCCTATACCCCACACCAGAATGGTATCGCTGAACGCAAGAATCGGACGCTTGTGGAGAAGGCAAGAGCTATGCTCATTGATGCTAAAGCGCCAATGCACCTTTGGGCAGAAGCAGTGAACACTGCTAATTACCTAGCAAACAGAAGTGTAAACAGTGCTATAGAAAATAAAACACCATTTGAGAAATGGGTGTTAAGAAAGCCCTGTCTTAATCACCTCCACACTTTTGGCTCAAAAGCTTTTATTCTGAAGAAAGGACCAAGAGGTCATAAATTTGCTCCAAAAGCAATACCGGGGATGTTTGTTGGATATTCTGACACCAGCAAAGCATACAGGGTTTACGTTTCGAACAAGACTTTTATATCCGCAGATGTGAAAGTAGTCAAGGCTGATTACTACAAAAGCCCAACTAGTGTTAACAACTTTAAATACAATGAAAACGTTAACTATGATTCGGTTTCAGAAACGATGAAAACACAAATAGAAATCGATGATGCTGACGACACTCAGCAAGACCTTTCTATTGACAACATTATAACGCAAGAAGGTAATTTTATTGAAAATGTTGAAAATCACCCGAATGATAGTTTAACTGAAAACGTCACAGCAGATTCTACTCTACAATATGAAAGTGTTGACGAAAATGTTGATGATGAACAAGATTTTTTTTTCGAAACTTCTATTCAAGAAAGTCTTAGTCATGAACATGTTGACACGGAGCCTGAACCTGAACCGAATAGCTACAGTCTACGAGACAGATCAGCAATACAAAAACCGCAACGGTATGATAACTTTGTTCTAGCTGCTGTTGCTGAGGTTCAAAATTTACCTAAAGATCCTGTGACTTACAAACAAGCATTGGAATCTCCTGATAAAGAACAATGGATTAAAGCCATGATGAGCGAGATAAACTCTCAAAAGGAAAACAAAACATGGCACTTAGTCAGTTTGCCTGATGGAAGAAAAGCACTACCATGCAAATGGATATTTAAATTAAAGACAAATCCAGATGGCTCAGTCGATAAATACAAGGCTAGACTAGTTTTAAAAGGTTATTCACAGCAAAAAGGAATCGATTATGACAAAACGTTTAGTCCTGTGGCTCGACTCAGTACTATACGAGCTATTATCGCAATTGCTGCTAAAGAAAATTTAAACCTACGCCAATTCGATGTAACTACGGCCTTTCTCAATGGCTCAGTTGAGGAAGAAATATTCATGAAACAACCTGAAGGTTTCCAAGATGGGACAAGGCAGGTATGCAAACTTAATCGCAGCCTTTATGGTCTAAAGCAAGCACCGCGATGCTGGAACTCATGCATTGCTGATTTCTTGAAAATTATAGGCTTTCAACAAAGTGAAGCTGATCCTTGTCTGTACATTAGAACCAGAGGAAAGTCAAAAGTTTTGATTGGACTCTACGTTGACGATGGACTTGTGGCGTCGAGTACGCTAACTACAGGAGACGAGTTTATCAAGGAATTAAAAACATGATTCAAGATAACTACCCGACCTGCTTCCTACTTTTTGGGTATGGAAATCAAAGTTGAAAAAGGCAAAATAACATTATGCCAACAAGCCTACATTAAGAAGGTTCTTGAAAAGTATGGTATGACTAATTGCAAAACAACACCGACGCCAATAATCCCAATAATCAAAGAAGGTATCAACGATACGGAACCTGATGTTGGTACCATTTTTCCATATAGGCAAGCCGTTGGAGCCCTTACGTACTTAGCCGTGGGTACAAGGCCCGACATAGCATACGCTGTGAGCGTTGCATCCAGAAACCTGGAGAAACCTAGCACGAAAGATATCATGCTAGTGAAAAGGATCCTCCGTTACTTAAAAGGAACGACGGATAAAGGTCTTATATATAAGCAATCAAAAGAGTCAGACCAAAAGCTTTTATGTTACTCTGACTCAGACCTTGCTGGAGATCAAGCAACAGGCAGATCAACAACTGGAATGGGATGCTTATTCTCAGGAGCTGCAATCAGCTGGAAAAGTCATCGACAAACAGTTGTTTCTATTTCATCCACTGAAGCAGAAATCATTGCTGCTAGTGAAACAGCACAAGAAATTATATGGCTGAACAGCCTTATGAAAGGTTTGGTGGATTTGAAGAAACCAATACTGTATTTGGATAACGAGTCTGCTATAAGGCTATCGCACAATCCGAAGCACGAATACCATAAACGTACAAAACATATCAAACTTAAGCATCTATTTGTGCGTGAATGTGTTATCAATGGTGAACTTGAAGTTAAGCAAGTACCGTCCTTGCGACAGCTGGCTGATATGCTTACCAAACCGCTCTTTGGTCCAAGATTGGAAGTTTTAAGCGGACAGATTGGTTTGAAGAGAATTTAAAAATTCTTAAAAGTTCCGAGGGTGTGAAGAGACTGTATGGATGTCGTCTCTTTGGTATCACGACCTATGGTTGGTTGCTATAGCGACACTTTACTATTGATTTCAGTCTGTCAAGTATATTTCCTTAACTGCTGATTTGTATTTCTTAAAACTATAATAAAACAACGTTTTATTTGCTTTAACCAAGCTGTTCATTATTCTTATCATCTTAGAACTTACATTACAAAAGTTCATAGATTTAAAGCTATAAAATCATTTATAAATTCACATCAAGATTCATGATATCCGATGGCGATACGACAGAACAAAACATAGGTTTTGTTCTATCGTATATATATTTTGTTCGCCTTTGCTCGGCGTATTAATCTGATTGGTCAAATCAAGGTCATTTGACCAATCAGATTACTACGCCGAGCAAAGGCGTCAACACTAAGGCTCGATCAAAGAATATTATTATTCTATGGGCAACACCAGTTACCACTGTCACGACAACAGGATTAAGACAGGTGTCAATGTCATAGAATTGCATAGAATAGGTTATGTTATGGGTTTAATTTAAATGTTCAAAATTCAATAAGAATTATCTTTTATCTATAAATATCAACATTTATTATAAACAATGGCTACTAAATATACCACCTATTCTCAACTTATAAAAGCATCCACAAACTATGCTCGGCGTATGCAGCGACTATCAAATAGGATTTTTGGCGAAGTAGCTATTTCAACTAACTCCAAGTCTATGAAGGTAGTAAAAATGTTTTCAGAGCGACCGCTGCACACCAATGAGGAAATAATACACTATTACCCTCGTCACGTGGAGACGCACGCACTCATGCTGAAGCTGCGAGATTACGGCCTGTTCCGTGACGAGCACCAAGACTTTAAAGAGGAGATGAAGAGGCTGCGGGAGCTCAGGGGCAAAGTTAAAGTGTGGAAGCGAATGCTCGACAAGAGCAATGACAAGTGACATGAGACGTGAAGAAACTGATATGAATCCAGCTGTGTGATGCCTCATTGTCTGCTGTATACCTAGTTCAATTTAGCAATATTGTATTTGTTGTAAATAAAACATTAGTAGAACATTCTGTATTAGTCATTAAGTTTTAATTCTTATTATACTGTTTACATGGTGCTTTCTTAGAGTTTGAATAAAATATGACATATATGAAAACTAATGCATAAATCAGGCTCGGTAGTATAATAGCTAGGAAGGTGATGAGGAATGGTGAGTGCACAGACACCAGTTCTCGTGCCACACGCTTTACATGGTATTCTGGGTCCTGGGACTCTTCAAACGCCTTCATGTACACCTCCATCCATCTCCATTGTCTGTCCATCAACAACACATTATGTTACATTTACATTGTATTTTGTCCTAAAAATTATTAATATAACCTACTTATAGTAAACATCTCGAGAAATTAATTACCCGTGCTTTTGAAATGCTTGTTGAACAGTCCATGCAGTGCAGTTGGGGTGTGCATGTGTTGGAGTTTCGTAAGGCCTATTCAAGACCACCAGCACCAAATCTAACCAAGGGTGGTAGAAGTGATACAGGATGTTGCGCATATTCCCCCCGTTGTTTCCTAAATACGACAAGGGATAAACAGTATTTATTACTGCAAAAATAACTTTAAATTATTATAGAATAATTGTAATTGCTATATTACCATACAAAACTTAGTGAAATGTCCAACATTGGTAAGTACCTATATGACAAGATGGTATATTGTATTAGTATGTAACAATATCTACTTCCTACTACATATTTTGTTGAAGTCAACAGAAATAGAGACACAAAAAACTATATACTGAAATGTGACACAAATTGTCCTTTATTGTCACCGGCCTCTTCAGATTTTGAGTGTAATGAATTTAAGAAATGCAAGACAGCTGCCTTCACTGGTCCAGCTACATCTTGAGGAAACCACCAGGCTATGTGGGCAATAAATGTCTGGCAATGGTGCCCTCACCGGGTCCAGGTAGAAGGGGTAGGCTCAAGAAGTAATGGCTTGACATCGTGGAGGATGACATGCGTGCCAATGGTCTCAGTACCGTGGACGCTCAAGATCGTGCGTAGTGGAGGAGGAAGAGGTTACCTCAGCTCGGATACAATCAGGAAAATACGTCTCCACAAAGATGATGATCAGTAATTTCCATTCTTTTCTTCTGCCACAATTAAGACATAGTAATTCGTCAGTGGCACCTTTCATGTTGCCAGCGTACATAGCGCTAAGGTAGGTACATAAATGAAGTGATCCTTACCATGGGTGACATCTTCGCAGCGTTCTCCTTCGGCTAGCTTGAGCACGAGCATGTGTTCCTGCGGGTGTCCGCGCAGGCAGGCGGCGCCGAGCCCCACCCACTGCGCGCGGAGCAGCGCCCCGGGGCAGGCGCGCGGGCGGCGGCCGGGCGCGGCCCGCAGGCACACCTGCACGCGGCTCTGCCGGTCCATGCCGTCCAGGTGCGACAGGAAGTGATTGGCGCTGGCGGCGCTACTTGTACTCATTATTAGGTACAATATCACCACATATATTTTGGAAGCAAACATTATTTGACTTCAGTCTCAAACCGCCGCCGTCAGTGTGGGATTTGACGGATGATTTTTTGTAGCAAATGGCGGGAGCGAGTTTTTTAAATTAAAGCAGTTATCTGATATAAAAGAAGGTACAATCAAAGAGTACATTTTATATTGAGATACAATATGGTAAACAATGGAATCCTCATTCCTCAAAGTTGCAGAATTACAATTTATATAGAACTAGCTTTCGCCCGCGTGGATGTCGGTTATCGCGACCAAACATAGCCTATGGTCTCACTCAAGGTCCAATCTACCCCTATACCTAATTTCGTCAAAATCTGTGGGTCATTCCCGTTTGCCAACCCCAACATTGCCACTTCTGGTGGCCACTGGGACCCTTTCCAAAAAAAATATCCCGATTGATACCTCAGGTGGCAACTGCTATATCTTAATTCCCAGTCGCACCTAGCATTCCTTCATCCGTTGGCGTAAGGGAAAATCATGTTAGAAAGGGATTTTTCTTAGGAATGTCAATGTCCCAGTTGCCACCGGAGGTGGCATGTTGGGGGTGGCAAACGGGAATAACCCAAGGTTAAACCCAGGTTCAGTGGTTTAGGTGTGAAAGCGTAACATAATACATATAGACAGACAGAGTTACTTTCGCATTTATAATATTAAGTGTGGAAGTATGGATAATATTATAATTATAATATATATAGCTAGGCCAGCTAGCGGTAGCCTAGTGGTATGGGTAATGGACTGCTGAGACGAGGTCTCGGGTTCGATCCCAGGCTTACCATGGCACACACCAATGACTTTTCGATGCTTTTCGAAGTTATGTGTGTATTTATCGCAGGTTTATAAGTGCCCGGTTAATGGCAATAGGCTCGCCACCTATTACATTGGGACCTAAACATAAACTGGCGAAATGTGGGTGCTTGCACCTCTGCCTACCCCTTCGGGGAATACAGACGTGAGTTTATGTTATGTTATGTTATCTATTACAAATAAATAAAATTGGAGTGTCTGTTTGTAATATTAAAATAACCGCTTTCTACTACATGCATATGAATGTATATACGGTACACATACCAAAATATATATTTTTAAATTTTTTGTCTGTGTCTGTCTGTTTGTTTTGGCTAATCTCTGGAACGGCTGGACCGATTTGGACGGGACTTTCACTGGCAGATAGCTTATGTAATAAGGAGTAACTTAGGCTACTTTTATTTTAGAAAAATTATAAAAAATAATTCCACGCGGACGAAGTCGCGGGCACAGCTAGTGTTTAATATATATGTATAATTTTTGAATGTCACATTTTGAATTTTAGCTCCGTTGTTTTAAAGGATTGAAGCAATATTTTAAAGGTTGAAACGCGACTTCCTTAAGAAAAGTTTGTGCAAGAAGTCAGTACTACTTAGTTTCCCTAGGGTCATATGGCCAAGGGCATGACAAAGTTACTTACGTCGGAATTGAACTGACTAAACCTTACTAGACTCTTTTTCACTTACTGCAAAAGATAAAACGAGAGGGTAGTAGTTAAGTAAATGAAACATACGAAAAAATAGCCATCATTTATTTGATTACAAAATCTTTTGTCAAGAAATAAATCGCTACATAAAATATATATAAACAGGAAATGCCTCAACTGTTAACATTCACTGCTGGCGGCGGCCGGGCGGGCTGCCGGCCGCAGCCCCTACCGACAAATCATACTTGTGAAAACATGTACTTACTAAAATCCTTAATATTAATTTATATTATCAGTTCAAAATCTAAATTTATATAAGAAAAATTAAACTATTTAAGCCGCAGCTAACTCAGACAGAAGAACGTATCCAGTGAATAAACAAAAATTCATGCGCCGTCGTACATCAAAGTGAGGGGGGCGGGTGTACTAACACTCGTACGACGACAACACCGGGAACATAACAACAGCGCGGGAGTGCGGCGCTCCGTGCTGGTCACTTCGTACGTTAGATAACTATGAAACTCGCGAGATCCCGTAAGCGAAGCGTACTCGTAGAAAACTTGTCAGCTTTAAATATATTTCTCGTATTACTATTTCGTATTTAATTGTTACGCTACTATCACATCTCACAAAAAGATTAATTATATTTTTTTTTGTAAAAATGAAACGACATACAATCAGTATGCGGGGGTGCGCGGGTAGGCTCGGCCGCCGCCCGGCGTCGCCCGTCGTCCCCGCGGGTACTAAACAGGCGCTATCGCCGGACAATTTCCAAAGTGTATTGAACCTTTTCAAGGAATACGAAACGAGGGTCAGAGGAAACCTCGGGGAAAAGTTAAGGTAGCATAAGCTCGTCGGGGCGGTCGCGGGGGGCGACGGGCGGGGCGGGGCGGCGGGGGAGGCGCAGGTGCGGGAAGGGGGACTTCGCTAACTTGGGCCCACGGTATATACAACGTGTAAAACATGCAATTACTCTTAAACACACTAGGGTGCGCCGGCGCAGCAGGGGGGGGCGCGGCTAGGTGTAGTCGTTGAAGTCGTCGATGGCGACGCGGTGCGCCAGGTCGGGCTGGCGCGCGTAGGGCTCGGTGGCGCGGGCGGCCAGCGCCAGGCGCTCGGCCGCGGTGCGCCGGCGCAGCAGGGGGGGGCGCGGCTAGGTGTAGTCGTTGAAGTCGTCGATGGCGACGCGGTGCGCCAGGTCGGGCTGGCGCGCGTAGGGCTCGGTGGCGCGGGCGGCCAGCGCCAGGCGCTCGGCCGCGGTGCGCCGGCGCAGCAGGGGGGGGCGCGGCTAGGTGTAGTCGTTGAAGTCGTCGATGGCGACGCGGTGCGCCAGGTCGGGCTGGCGCGCGTAGGGCTCGGTGGCGCGGGCGGCCAGCGCCAGGCGCTCGGCCTCGGCGCGCGCGCGGATGCGCTTGAGCAGGCGCAGGCGCTCCAGCGAGTTGGACGCGTACGGCGCGCCGCCCAGCTTCAGCGACTGCGAGATGTGCGACGCCAGCTGCAACACACCGCACGCGGTCAGCGGCCGGGCCCGGCACAGCGCCCCGTAGCGCACAGTAGGGATCATATTATACAATAGGGTGGATTTTCTTTCATTTAATTTACCATGTTTATTAGAGAGTTTTGATCCTTACGATTGCCACTATCGGTCGAAGTCATAAAAATACATGATACAAATTGTGTCAAGCGAGTTTTCGAAAATGATTGAATGCAGTTTTGTTTCTTTTTAAAAATAAAGGAATGTTTTCTTTGAGTGAAACAGTCTATCTCCGCTACTTCTCATGGGAAGTACCCCGACACAGACACACGAAGGGATACTCACGGCTGCGTGCAGCGCCACCTGGCGCGCCAGCAGCGCCACGTTGGTGTCGGAGACGCACTGCGCGTCCAGGTGCGCCAGGAACTTGGTGCGGATGCGCTCGTCCTTGGTCTTCTCATGGGAAGTACCCCGACACAGACACACGAAGGGATACTCACGGCTGCGTGCAGCGCCACCTGGCGCGCCAGCAGCGCCACGTTGGTGTCGGAGACGCACTGCGCGTCCAGGTGCGCCAGGAACTTGGTGCGGATGCGCTCGTCCTTGGTCTTCTCATGGGAAGTACCCCGACACAGACACACGAAGGGATACTCACGGCTGCGTGCAGCGCCACCTGGCGCGCCAGCAGCGCCACGTTGGTGTCGGAGACGCACTGCGCGTCCAGGTGCGCCAGGAACTTGGTGCGGATGCGCTCGTCCTTGGTCTTCTCATGGGAAGTACCCCGACACAGACACACGAAGGGATACTCACGGCTGCGTGCAGCGCCACCTGGCGCGCCAGCAGCGCCACGTTGGTGTCGGAGACGCACTGCGCGTCCAGGTGCGCCAGGAACTTGGTGCGGATGCGCTCGTCCTTGGTCTTCTCATGGGAAGTACCCCGACACAGACACACGAAGGGATACTCACGGCTGCGTGCAGCGCCACCTGGCGCGCCAGCAGCGCCACGTTGGTGTCGGAGACGCACTGCGCGTCCAGGTGCGCCAGGAACTTGGTGCGGATGCGCTCGTCCTTGGTCTTCTCATGGGAAGTACCCCGACACAGACACACGAAGGGATACTCACGGCTGCGTGCAGCGCCACCTGGCGCGCCAGCAGCGCCACGTTGGTGTCGGAGACGCACTGCGCGTCCAGGTGCGCCAGGAACTTGGTGCGGATGCGCTCGTCCTTGGTCTTCTCATGGGAAGTACCCCGACACAGACACACGAAGGGATACTCACGGCTGCGTGCAGCGCCACCTGGCGCGCCAGCAGCGCCACGTTGGTGTCGGAGACGCACTGCGCGTCCAGGTGCGCCAGGAACTTGGTGCGGATGCGCTCGTCCTTGGTCTTCTCATGGGAAGTACCCCGACACAGACACACGAAGGGATACTCACGGCTGCGTGCAGCGCCACCTGGCGCGCCAGCAGCGCCACGTTGGTGTCGGAGACGCACTGCGCGTCCAGGTGCGCCAGGAACTTGGTGCGGATGCGCTCGTCCTTGGTCTTCTCATGGGAAGTACCCCGACACAGACACACGAAGGGATACTCACGGCTGCGTGCAGCGCCACCTGGCGCGCCAGCAGCGCCACGTTGGTGTCGGAGACGCACTGCGCGTCCAGGTGCGCCAGGAACTTGGTGCGGATGCGCTCGTCCTTGGTCTTCTCATGGGAAGTACCCCGACACAGACACACGAAGGGATACTCACGGCTGCGTGCAGCGCCACCTGGCGCGCCAGCAGCGCCACGTTGGTGTCGGAGACGCACTGCGCGTCCAGGTGCGCCAGGAACTTGGTGCGGATGCGCTCGTCCTTGGTCTTCTCATGGGAAGTACCCCGACACAGACACACGAAGGGATACTCACGGCTGCGTGCAGCGCCACCTGGCGCGCCAGCAGCGCCACGTTGGTGTCGGAGACGCACTGCGCGTCCAGGTGCGCCAGGAACTTGGTGCGGATGCGCTCGTCCTTGGTCTTCTCATGGGAAGTACCCCGACACAGACACACGAAGGGATACTCACGGCTGCGTGCAGCGCCACCTGGCGCGCCAGCAGCGCCACGTTGGTGTCGGAGACGCACTGCGCGTCCAGGTGCGCCAGGAACTTGGTGCGGATGCGCTCGTCCTTGGTCTTCTCATGGGAAGTACCCCGACACAGACACACGAAGGGATACTCACGGCTGCGTGCAGCGCCACCTGGCGCGCCAGCAGCGCCACGTTGGTGTCGGAGACGCACTGCGCGTCCAGGTGCGCCAGGAACTTGGTGCGGATGCGCTCGTCCTTGGTCTTCACCAGCACGCGGTTCATGCCGAACTCGTACGGCTCCACCACCACGATGCAGAAGTTCAGCTGGCCCTGGGGCATCGCATCACAACGTACATTTACTCAATGTGTATTATGGAACTCGATATAATTGAAAAATCATGTCAAACCGACATAATACAACTAAAAATAACTTTCCCAATTTAATACGTTTTTGATTTACGACTCACAATAATACATTCTTTAAATAATAATGCAATTTTTTACTTGACCAAAGCCAGCCCCTTGCATGTATAATACTATTGTTTCCGAATGTGACAGTGGCGAGTGGCGAGTGGCGAGTGGCGCACCTTGATGGTGTGTATGTTGAAGTCAGCGCCGGAGTCGTTGTACACGATGGACACGTAGTCGTTGCCGATGTACTTGCGCTTCTCGTTGCACGTGGGGTCCTTGGCCGACGAGGGCATGGCCGTCGCCACGTGGAACAGCACCTGAACAACAGCACGTAGCACATACATAGCTGCGGGGCTCTATCTTTTGATGTCATGCTCCTGATTATATTAGTATTCTGGAGTATACATACATACATATACTGACTGACGCCTATAAATCCCAACATTTATTTGTATTAACACCTATATATCGTCAGCTATGATTTTCGGTCCCAGGTAATAGGGAGCGAGCCCATTGCAGTCAAACGGCCACTTAGGCATGGGCTGTACGTTTAACGTCGGATGGAAAACGGGCCTATCCCTGGTCGTGACGCAAAACGTCACTTTTGCAAAATGTCATCGTGAAAAATTTGATCACTATACCCCGTCCATTATATTATTGTATTTTAGACAGATGGAAGTAGTGATTGCAAGATAATTTAGAATATCGACTAAGTTAAAAACCTCGATTGAAAAAATCATTAATCGATAAATGAAAATATTATGATAAATATATGATTTCATGTGGAATTATAATAATCTTTTCATACATAATAATAAAGCAGTAGATATTTCGTTTCTGTTCAATTTACAAATGTATTATTTTTGTGGGCTATTACGCACACGTTAATCAGAAAACAAAACAACTGACTTCTAGAAGAATATTCCAACACGCTGACTTCATGGTATTTATTGAAGAGTTTCGTGGTCTGTCTCTGAAACCCATCATCATATCTTTATGCAATTTAAATGGGACTATTTTGGAATAAACCCGTTTTAAACAAAAAAAGAATTTTGACAATTCGTCTACATAATATAACGGAGTAACAAAAATATTTTTTCCGTAAACAAACATTCAAATATAAAAAATATAAACATCCGAATTGTTGATTAGAAATCTGTTAAAACCGCCAGTTATGTAATATTTAAAATAAAAAATATTTTTTGTAGTCGATAGCGATGGTGACATTTTCAAGTTAAAAACAGTCAATTGACTAACCACATCCCTAAAATTGCTTTCTGGCTGACGTGACGTTGTCAATGAAAAATGACGTATTGGCGCCTAATTTTTGTTCGGATTTTCAGGTGTTGACGCCAGAACAAAGTTATACCGACCACTGTCAGTGAGCTGTCTAAAATACAATAATATGATGGACGGAGTATAGTAGAATATCACTTTCGCAAAAATGTCACTTTCTTAGCAGTCGCCTTCTACGACACCCATAGGAAGAGATAAGGTGGCCCCTATCCTACTTCACCGGGAACTTACACGGTCGTCTATTCTGGAGTATCTCAAATAATTAACAAATAAGTTTATAATAGACCAGCTATTGTCCACTCGCGTGGACTTTTGATGATACTCACAAATAATGTGGCTGTCTATCGGTCAAAGAATTAAGGTAACAGGTAGAAAATCCAGTGATAACCCTCTACAACACCACAAACTTTACCTGTTTATAATAATAGTATTGATTACCTATGTAATAAAATCACAAAAAATCTGGTGTATCATATCACCAAATTTAGGCGAAAACACTGCAGTGCAGTATGTCCAAACGAATGGCATGAGTGAGTACGTACCTGCATAATATCGTCGTTCCAGACGAAGGTGTAGTGTCCGTCCTTGCCGCCCTTCTCCAGGTTGAGGAACAGGTGCGGCTGCTGCTCGTCCGGCTCGCCGCCCTCCAGGGAGACTAGCGTGCCTAGCTGCCTCAAGAATTCTGAGTACCTGGTACCACAGATAATATAAATATAGTTCTATACAAATGCAATCAGGAATAAAAAACGGTTCCACTCGTAACTTCCAAAAGCAGGCAGGAAGCTTTTATTTCCAAACGTTGTTACTAGATGGCGACAATGCTTTAGCAACCTTTTCTAATAATGATAAAGAAAAAGGAAGATACATACAAATTCACTGATAAAAATGAAATTTGTAAAACACAAAAAGCATTGAAAAAAAAAAACAATTTTATCTAACCTCCTCCTTTTATAAGTCGGTTAAAATCAAGGGACCCTTGCAATTCGTTCATTCAATTCATCATTTCTAACATCAAACATTTAATTTATCGCCTTGTGTTTTCATGTCGTGAAAAGTCAAAGCGGCATTCCTCGACCCAAACGGCACTCCAAGAAATTCGTAAGTTCGTTAACACCAAATGGTTAATTTGTGCACATTCGACTGACCTCGTGCTGCCATATTCGTTCTTCAGTATTAATACTTCGTTGTCTTGTTGTCCTGGACCCACGTATAATACGCCGATCTGTGAATAATTGTGTGTATTAATAATGACCAAAGGCCCGAGTGATTTTTTTCTCCTAAATTAGGAGCGCATCGAAAAACATTGGAAAAATGAAATGCTCAAGTGAGATTCGAACTCACGACCTTTCCCTTACAGTGGGACTGCTCTTCCCACTGAGCTATTGAGCCACACTTGAATCATTCCAAATTTTCCTTCTCTTTATATCCGTCTATAAGGGTGACGGTGCAGCCATCTACCAACATTCTTACGAACTGTTGGAAACAATGAATGATTTTTCAACCATTTTTAAACATTGAATTTTGAACTTAGACTAAAGTAAGAGCGTGGAAAGCTGATGTACTGCATCACTTTGGTTTTTTTTTATATAGGACACGTCAATTTGAGTTCACGTCGTCTGATTTTAAGCAAAAGCAAAGTCTCGGAACATAACATTTGGCTGGACGTCTTGCTATATCTGGTCTACTCTAAATCTGTGATTGAACTACGAAAACAGTCTCGACATTAACTCTGACCGCACTGAGATGCCCCAAGAGAGGCAACGAGAAGTACCTTGTAGGTTTCGACGGGCGGCACGAGGTCTAGGTTCTTGATAGTGCGCTCGTGCTGCACGCCCATCACACGCAGCGGCCGCTCCAGCAGCGGGTTGAGGATCTGCGGTGTCTCGCCTGCACAACAGCACCAGGGGCAAAATACCAGCCATTAGCCCATTGCACTTAACCGCTGAATATAGGCCTCCTCGAGAACTAAGGTAAGACGTCCTCAAGCCAGACGCGCTGACGACTATTTTAAGGTCGGTAGCTGGGAAAGACTGGTTGCGGAAGTTGGAGAATCGGATGCTATGGTGCACACTGGGAGAGGTTTATGTTCATTTAGAATTTATGCGTAGAAAAGGTAATGCAATTCTTTTAAATGTAAATTTCTTGAAATACGATTTCATTAATTAGTTTGGTGTACTGGTAGATTACACTTCTAAGATCAAATTGGCAAATACACTCTATTTAACGAAATAAGGTAGTAAAAGCACCGATAACATCCAAAGTAAAGACGAAGTAATGACACGCGTTGTTATAGTAAAATAGGACACATATTTGTAAAATCAAGTTAGTTTATTTTATAGTACGACAAAACGGGAACTTTTATAGCAATTTGTACGGAATTAACCAGGCATGACGTCACACTTCACTATTGTAAAAAAAATAGTCTTCAGCACTAATATCTATCGTAATTGTATAGTAAGTGTATTGAGAGAATGGAGCATTGCGATTGGCAGCCTGCCTACTGTGAACCTGTGTATGTGAAGCCGGCCAATCGCAATGCTTCGTTTTTTCAATACGCTTACTATACGATTACGATAGTTGTCAGTGCAAGGAGTACTATACACGACAATATTTATAAATAAAGACGCGTTAACGTGGCTAGGCAGTAGTGTGGCTATACGAGCTATCTATGGCCTCAGACCCCGTGACTCGCTGAGCGAAGTTTTTAAAGAAATTAATATTTTAACAGTTGCTTCCCAATACATTTATGATAATATCTTATATATGTACGCAAGAATCTAGATCTCTTCAAAAAAAATCTCTGACCAACACAATTATAATACTAGAAACAAAAATAAACTTGCAGTGCCAAAACTCAGGTTTCATAAGGTTGGTAATTCGTTTGTAGGCAATTGTATAAAATTGTTTAATAAAATGCCTGAGGATCTGATAGACATGCCACTCAATAAATTTAAAATTCAAGTGAAAAATTGCTTAATAAAAAAGGTTATTATAAATTAGACGAATACTTAAATGATAAAGATGCATGGTCATCCTAATCTCATCTCTTGCTCGCACTGTAAAAATTTGCTATAAATAAAACCATATTTAAAAAAAAAGAAGGATAATCGAGTTCACTGAGTTTCTTGCTGGTCTCTTCTCAGTAGAACCAATCTACCGAACCAGCGAAAAAATCATTTTCCAATGATTTATTTTATTTATTTTTTCTGTGATTGACATTACCTACTTGTAAAATTCTGACGTTCATATGTGCTCTTTATGTGCCTAAACTGAATAAATGAAATTGATTGTTTGATTCTTCTTTGAGCGGTAGGTACCTGGTACGGGCGGCGTGATGGGGTAGGTGCTCATGTTGTGGTACAGCTGCAGGAACACGAAGCTCGGCGACACGCCGCCGCCGCCGGCCGCGCCGCTCGTGCCCGCCGCGCCCGCGCCCGCGCCCGGCGCCACGCCGCTCGGCGCCGGCGTCGGCCTGCCCGCGTACATACTGTACTCACGCCACGAGAGCAGCGGCAGCGACAGCGACAGCGTGCGGCGTGCGGTTAGCGAGGGGAATCGTAAACAAGCACAGTTACAAACATGCTGCTAACTACATAGTGATGTGCCGGATCGGTGATAACGTATACACGCTAATACGGATATATACAGATTTGCGCAATTTTTTTCAGCCAAGTTGTGTTGGTGCGCATGAACTTAACGCCTTGTATAAAATAGTCAACATTTTTGCCTGTCATGTTGCACAAGGTAGACGTGCAACAACGCAGAACAATGTCTGTCTTAGCTGTCAACATTGCACATGTTGCGCAACGTCGCCGAACATTCTGAGCGGGGCATCAAATGTTGCCTAGAAAATAAGAAGGCTTCTAACCATGCCACTTGAACCTTATTTGATGCCACTTAATGACGTAAAGCGTCAGGCGTTATTTTAAAATATATAACAAAAGATCCATTAAAGTTCTGACTAAATAAGTAACGAAGGTATAAACAGATCTCTGTGGATCTCCGTAGATACAGACAAAAATATCCGACACATCACTAGTACTAATTAAAAAAGAAAAGAAACAATAACAGTAAATAAAAGAAAATAGAAAATCATGCTAAGCCGAAGGAACTACAAATATCTAATATTACACGGCGACAAGATACAGACACACACACACACACACACACACATACATATTGTAGCACTTGAAAGCGTTTAGCTCATACATCAGACAAATAGTTCGTACTACTAGCTAACTCTAAATATAAAATAGGCATTTCTATAAAAATTTAATATTGTCTACAGTAAACAGACAAAATATGACGCGACACCACGCGTGACTGTTATACTCTTCCACAAATAGAAAAACTATAGCAGGCAAAAATAAAACGGTGAAATAAGAAAAATAGGTCCAAGTAAATGTATGAATTAATGTGTTTTGAAATTTATTCATAATATACATATATTAGCCAACACTTTCTAAGATCAGCAGAACAATCTGGCAAACAGACTATAGTGCGACGCTTCTGTATATTGTGGTATTTGCTCGCCTTCAGAGGTAAACAACTTTAGTGTTGTCGGTATATTTCAGCTGTGTCATTTCAAAACTTAATAATGGATAATTTTATGATTTGTTCCATCGAATGTAAATATCTATGATTATAATTATTCCATTCGGATTCCTGATGGCCATCGGCATTTCCATTATAATTGAATATTGAATAACGGGTAACTTCGCTACCAAAAACTCAATGAAAGGACTAATCGACCAGCGATGCGAGTCGTTCGAGCTCGTGATTAGTTTAACACGTCACGAAGTTTGCCGCTGGCTGTTTGACTGCACTTAGGCCCACTGTCCACGGAGCGTAGGTTCATAGATGCTTCAAAATACGGAGTGTTGCTTGTGTAGCCCAGCGTACTGAACACTGTCCAGGAGGCGTGTTGCACGTACATTCATTAATTTGTGACAACTTCGCAGCCCTCAGTTAACAGTAGGCCCTAGTGGCTGGCGGGTGGTGCGGGTGCGGGTGCGGTGGTGGTGGTACCTGTGGCGGCGCGTGGGGCTCATGACGGAGATGGTGTTGGAGCGCTTGGAGCGCGCCAGCGGCGGCAGGTCGTCGCTGGCGCGCGCCGTGCCCGCGGCGCCGCCCGCGCCCCCGGCCCCGCCCGCGGCCCCGCGCGGCGCGGCGGGCGGCTTGCTGGCGCGGCCCTCGGGCACCGTGCCGTCGCTCGCCGTCTGCGGGACGGAAGGTACATGATAGCGTGTCTTTTCTTTCTCTTTTACTCGACAGCAATATCGTCTACCAACAATTTTATTAATATATCTACTATTTTATATGACAATTCAACGCATGCTAAAAATACTATAGTCGATTTTGTTTTATTCAACGAAGTTAATTGGCAGCAACTAATGTGACTTTATGAAATAATGACGCAATATTCAAAGTAATAGTGATACATTCAGTTCTAATTCACTCGTGCCGCGGCAATGCCATCCTTAAATTGTTCTGACTTTGCTGACGGATCAAAGAAGAACCAAATAATGATTTAGGATTGTCATAATCATTCACTTTGTCACAATATTATTCTCATTTAAATAAAAACTGAGAACCCAGTAAACGTCAATTGACTTGCGTCTGATTAAAAATTCGACTTTAGGACGCAGCATACGTAACGGGATAAAACCTTCAACGGGTCGGGCACATGGCTCTCCCGTGGACAACGGCAATGAGGTGTTAACACATACGAACGGTGACAGTGATATAAAATTAACATACTAGTGCTTGTGCGCAAGGAAATAATCAATTTTTCATTTCAAGAATTGACTTTAAACTTGAACATGGTCTGTGCCAAGATTTCTTTCGTCCCGGTACGTGTGCAACGGCCTTAAGATCGGAGTTTCTAGTAAATATAACTACAGACGCTCCGTGGGTACTACGAGCTGTGCTCACCTTCTGCAGCTGGTGGTGCGCGGCGGGCGGCGGCTCGCTGGTACCTGCACACGCGCCAGAGGTTAGCGGCTAACCGCACACGTCACACGAGCCCTCTCGCTCGCACACGGGCACACGCCCAGTTCAGTGTTAGATGTTACAGTGCGAGTCATACAATATCTAGTGATCTTCATTAGTAAAATTAAAAGGGTCAGAAACGATAAGATTATCGATCTCTTCTCATAATCGTACTTACTAACTTATTTCATAATTATCAATTAGTATACAATTAATATTAGTTATATTAAGTTAGATATATTTTTCAATTATAGTGTAACTCATCCTAGAGACACATTTAAAAAAAAATACATTTTTTAAGTTTCCTATGGATGAAATATCTAGTGTTGCAAATGTTTATCCGGTATCATTTAACATATGAAGACTTGCATGCGTATTCGCTTGTTAATTTATAAGATAAAAAACGAATGTTTCTTTCGGGGCTATTCTTAGGATACCTCGTTTGTATTACGTTAGTGCCGGGCGCATCTGAGGCCTTCATTGGATTCTGAACCAAGCTCCGCTCGCCGATTTTTACTTATCTCCACTTCAAACTGTCTCAGGCATCTATGGTAGTGAGACCAATAGTTTTCGTACTTCTTTTGTTTTCATCTCAAAAGTCTACATAGTGAGTCAAAGTCAAAGTCTTTGTTCGTTGAATATGGTACAATTTTGCGTACATCTTATTATTTATTATTATGAGCATGGCCCAATCGCAAAATGTTCCTTTCGCAAAACGTCAATTTGTCAAAATGTCTCTGACTTTCGTCGGGTGTAGGCGCGTACTCACCGGGGTCGGAGTTGAAGGTGCAGAGGTGCGGGTGCGCGGGGTGGGAGGGGTGGGCGGGGTGGGAGGGGTGGGAGGGGAGCGCGGCGTGCGCGGGCGGCGCGTGCGGCGAGCTGCCCGGCACCTCCTCGGGGATGGCCTCGCACGACACGCGCAGGTCCGACTTCTTCGCCGCCTTCTTCGTCGCGTGCAGCGCCGCCGACGCGCTGCTGCTGCTGTTGCTGCTGCCGCTGGACACAATATGTAACGTCATTGTGCCTTTGTCACATGCACCGAGTGGAGTAACAACACAGTGCACTCGGCCCAAACTCGGTGCGTGTAAACATAACGTTAAGTATTTTGCATGTACGATTGTACTCTGGCGACAGCACTGTCTCGCCATCTACTCGATTCGCGTGATTAAGGTATTACTCACAAAATCAAAGAATTACTTTCTAAGCCTCTATCTCTGCCGAAGGATTCCATAAGCTGTTTCCGAAATTTGAATCTCTTTCACTCATACATGCATATAAAAAGGGGTTCTTTTTATTCTGGGGTGACACAAAACCGTTGTATACTGTCAAACCAAAAATATAGACAACTAGTAGATGACATTTGCGAACTATGATACAGTCAGCGTCAAGAACTATCTTGCCTACAAAGTCTCAAAACGGTCCCACTATAAAAAAATACATCATCCGCCGACATCAAACCATACTGTATACAGTTTGCCTGGCAGTATGGGGCTGGGGTTGCGTGCGTGACTCACGTGGGCTCGCAGCTGGGCAGCAGGATCATCTCGTCGGGGTCGATGGGCAGCTCGTCGCGCAGCTCGTCCCGCTCGGGGCCCACGCGCGCCGCCACGCTCGCCTTCCACGACGACGACATCTCCGGCGACGAGTTGGAGCGCCGCACCGGGTGCCGCGACTTGCCCTGCGACACACCGTGACGTCAGCACACACACACACATACACACACAGGCGCGCGCGCCGCCACGCTCGCCTTCCACGACGACGACATCTCCGGCGACGAGTTGGAGCGCCGCACCGGGTGCCGCGACTTGCCCTGCGACACACCGTGACGTCAGCACACACACACACACACATACACACACAGGCGCGCGCGCCGCCACGCTCGCCTTCCACGACGACGACATCTCCGGCGACGAGTTGGAGCGCCGCACCGGGTGCCGCGACTTGCCCTGCGACACACCGTGACGTCAGCACACACACACACACATACACACACAGGCGCGCGCGCCGCCACGCTCGCCTTCCACGACGACGACATCTCCGGCGACGAGTTGGAGCGCCGCACCGGGTGCCGCGACTTGCCCTGCGACACACCGTGACGTCAGCACACACACACACACATACACACTCAGGCGCGCGCGCCGCCACGCTCGCCTTCCACGACGACGACATCTCCGGCGACGAGTTGGAGCGCCGCACCGGGTGCCGCGACTTGCCCTGCGACACACCGTGACGTCAGCACACACACACACATACACACACAGGCGCGCGCGCCGCCACGCTCGCCTTCCACGACGACGACATCTCCGGCGACGAGTTGGAGCGCCGCACCGGGTGCCGCGACTTGCCCTGCGACACACCGTGACGTCAGCACACACACACACACATACACACACAGGCGCGCGCGCCGCCACGCTCGCCTTCCACGACGACGACATCTCCGGCGACGAGTTGGAGCGCCGCACCGGGTTTTTTTTTTTTTTTTTTTTTTTTTTTATCGTGCGAAAAATCCCCACGGATACCACCCCTACGGAGCCGGTGGAGGCGGTTATGTCGGACTCGAACCGACTAAAACGCACGCCGTCTTGGGTCCTTGGCTGCCGGAGGTGAGATTGCCAAAAGCATATCTCTCGCACCCCGGCAGACCCAGGACCATCTCTTTCGAGATGGCCCCCTTCGGGTTGTGGGGACCAAAATGTCCCCATCTAGCCCCGGTTACGGGGAGGCGCACTTTGCACCGCCGCCGCGGCCTGCTTCTGCTAGGGTGACAGGCGGCTCCACCGGTCACCCCCAGGCCAGCGCTCATGGAGGACGGAGGTCGTTCTGCGACCTCCGACGTCCGGTTCGCCTTCGCTCTGCACGGGCTTCCCGGGCCCGGAGTCTGGTCCGGACCCGACCGGCCGCCTCCTTCTCGAGCATTACTTGCTCGCAGAAGGAGGCGGCCGCACCCCAAGCGTTTGCGCATCGTACCATCGCTGTGAGCAATGTGACGAGTGTGAGGACTCCCACCCCTAGAGCCGCCACTAGGACCCGCCTCGGCGTGTCCCACGCCGGGCACTCGGTCAGCGTGTGCAGCTCTGTGTCCTCGCTCGCATCACAGTGATGGCACTCGGACGTTGGCTCCTTCCGGATCCGACACAGGTAACTCCCGAAACACCCGTGTCCGGTAATCACCTGCGTCAGCCGGTACGAGAGGCTGCCGTGTGGCCTCTCTAGCCACTCCTCCATGATGGGTCTTACCGCCGCTATTACGGCGTGCCCTGCGCTTGGTCGCCCAAGTCGTAGCTCCCATTCCGCTACCATGTCCCTGTGGAGCTGAGACCTCACGGCCCGAATTTCTTCGGGCTCGGGTTCCCGTCCCTGCTCCCGCGCCTCCTTACGATACCGATATAGCATCGAAAGGGCCCTCGCATCCAGGTTCCACGGTAGGGATCCGGCAAGGAGACTCGCCGCCTCGAAGGATATCGTGCGGTACCCCCTAATGGCCCTGCTGGCCATTGCACGCTGCGGTCCACGCAGCAGACGCGCATTGTGGACCGTCAGGGTGTCCGCCCATATTGGGCACCCATATAGGGCCATGGACCGCACGACTCCCGCGTAGAGTCTCCTGCAGGAGTCATCCGGCCCCCTCATGTTGGGCAGCAGCCGCCCCAAAGCGGCAGCTGTGTCCTTCAATTTGGGGGCCAGTCTTCGGAGATGCTCTCCGAAGTTCCACCGGCCATCGAGTACGAGCCCCAGATTTTTCATCTGGGCCTTGACGGCGATGGAAATGTCTCCCACTATGAGGCTGGAATCCTCCGGTGGCACGCGCCGAGGTCCATGAAAGAACATGGCCTCGGTTTTATGCAGAGCCACCTCGAGACCCAGCCGCCGAATCCGATCCACGACTTGGGCAACCGCGGTCGTGGCCTTCAGGGTCGCTTCGCGGTATGTAGCCCCGCACGCCGTCACCAGCGTGTCATCCGCATAACACGTGACGGCGGCACCGTCCACGAGCTCACCGCGAAGCACGCCGCACCGGGTGCCGCGACTTGCCCTGCGACACACCGTGACGTCAGCACACACACACACACATACACACACAGGCGCGCGCGCCGCCACGCTCGCCTTCCACGACGACGACATCTCCGGCGACGAGTTGGAGCGCCGCACCGGGTGCCGCGACTTGCCCTGCGACACACCGTGACGTCAGCACACACACACACATACACACACAGGCGCGCGCGCCGCCACGCTCGCCTTCCACGACGACGACATCTCCGGCGACGAGTTGGAGCGCCGCACCGGGTGCCGCGACTTGCCCTGCGACACACCGTGACGTCAGCACACACACACACACATACACACACAGGCGCGCGCGCCGCCACGCTCGCCTTCCACGACGACGACATCTCCGGCGACGAGTTGGAGCGCCGCACAGGGTGCCGCGACTTGCCCTGCGACACACCGTGACGTCAGCACACACACACACACATACACACACAGGCGCGCGCGCCGCCACGCTCGCCTTCCACGACGACGACATCTCCGGCGACGAGTTGGAGCGCCGCACCGGGTGCCGCGACTTGCCCTGCGACACACCGTGACGTCAGCACACACACACACATACACACACAGGCGCGCGCGCCGCCACGCTCGCCTTCCACGACGACGACATCTCCGGCTACGAGTTGGAGCGCCGCACCGGGTGCCGCGACTTGCCCTGCGACACACCGTGACGTCAGCACACACACACACACATACACACACAGGCGCGCGCGCCGCCACGCTCGCCTTCCACGACGACGACATCTCCGGCGACGAGTTGGAGCGCCGCACCGGGTGCCGCGACTTGCCCTGCGACACACCGTGACGTCAGCACACACACACACACATACACACACAGGCGCGCGCGCCGCCACGCTCGCCTTCCACGACGACGACATCTCCGGCGACGAGTTGGAGCGCCGCACCGGGTGCCGCGACTTGCCCTGCGACACACCGTGACGTCAGCACACACACACACATACACACACAGGCGCGCGCGCCGCCACGCTCGCCTTCCACGACGACGACATCTCCGGCGACGAGTTGGAGCGCCGCACCGGGTGCCGCGACTTGCCCTGCGACACACCGTGACGTCAGCACACACACACACACATACACACACAGGCGCGCGCGCCGCCACGCTCGCCTTCCACGACGACGACATCTCCGGCGACGAGTTGGAGCGCCGCACCGGGTGCCGCGACTTGCCCTGCGACACACCGTGACGTCAGCACACACACACACACATACACACACAGGCGCGCGCGCCGCCACGCTCGCCTTCCACGACGACGACATCTCCGGCGACGAGTTGGAGCGCCGCACCGGGTGCCGCGACTTGCCCTGCGACACACCGTGACGTCAGCACACACACACACACATACACACACAGGCGCGCGCGCCGCCACGCTCGCCTTCCACGACGACGACATCTCCGGCGACGAGTTGGAGCGCCGCACCGGGTGCCGCGACTTGCCCTGCGACACACCGTGACGTCAGCACACACACACACACATACACACACAGGCGCGCGCGCCGCCACGCTCGCCTTCCACGACGACGACATCTCCGGCGACGAGTTGGAGCGCCGCACCGGGTGCCGCGACTTGCCCTGCGACACACCGTGACGTCAGCACACACACACACACATACACACACAGGCGCGCGCGCCGCCACGCTCGCCTTCCACGACGACGACATCTCCGGCGACGAGTTGGAGCGCCGCACCGGGTGCCGCGACTTGCCCTGCGACACACCGTGACGTCAGCACACACACACACATACACACACAGGCGCGCGCGCCGCCACGCTCGCCTTCCACGACGACGACATCTCCGGCGACGAGTTGGAGCGCCGCACCGGGTGCCGCGACTTGCCCTGCGACACACCGTGACGTCAGCACACACACACACACATACACACACAGGCGCGCGCGCCGCCACGCTCGCCTTCCACGACGACGACATCTCCGGCGACGAGCTGGAGCGCCGCACCGGGTGCCGCGACTTGCCCTGCGACACACCGTGACGTCAGCACACACACACACACATACACACACAGGCGCGCGCGCCGCCACGCTCGCCTTCCACGACGACGACATCTCCGGCGACGAGTTGGAGCGCCGCACCGGGTGCCGCGACTTGCCCTGCGACACACCGTGACGTCAGCACACACACACACACACATACACACACAGGCGCGCGCGCCGCCACGCTCGCCTTCCACGACGACGACATCTCCGGCGACGAGTTGGAGCGCCGCACTGGGTGCCGCGACTTGCCCTGCGACACACCGTGACGTCAGCACACACACACACACACATACACACACAGGCGCGCGCGCCGCCACGCTCGCCTTCCACGACGACGACATCTCCGGCGACGAGTTGGAGCGCCGCACCGGGTGCCGCGACTTGCCCTGCGACACACCGTGACGTCAGCACACACACACACACATACACACACAGGCGCGCGCGCCGCCACGCTCGCCTTCCACGACGACGACATCTCCGGCGACGAGTTGGAGCGCCGCACCGGGTGCCGCGACTTGCCCTGCGACACACCGTGACGTCAGCGCACACACACACACATACACACGCACGCACCTCGGGCACGATGAGCAGCATGTCGTCATCGTCCGTGGTGCTGGACGAGCTCTGGCGCTGCGGCGAGCCCGGGATGTTGATGGGCTGCGTGCTCGCGCGGCACACGCGGGCACTGCCGGGACAACACACATAACATACTAAAAAACCATACATAGTAAATATATCAAAAGTCAACACCACTATCAATATCATACAAATTTGAATACATGACAACGTTTATAATATTTTTATGAACGAAAGAGAAAATGTGTTAAAAATTGTCATACTGTTTCCCGCTGTATGCGAGTACGCTAAGTATGAACGCAGTACAAGATCAAGTTACCCTACGTCATATCGCGCGATCGTTTGCGTGCGGGCGCGTCACCAGCCCATTTACACATGGCCGCCTACACAACCTGTCTTTATGACATTGTTTGCCACATTTTAAAATATCGAGATAAATTATATCAGGTTCAACTTGAGATTTTAAGAACCAGAGCTTTTATGAGCAATAGTGGTTTCTATAGCTAAAAAGCAACATGAATTAGAAAACGGCATTCCAGGGTTTGCCAGACGTTAGCTAGCATGCTCTAACTACTACACATACCTTTGTGGTTGCACTATGCAGTGTGTGGCCGCATGCTGCGTTTTCCGCTCACCGCCTACGACTGAGTCCGAACTGCAAGAAAGTATTACATTTATTTTATAAAAGAATGTACAATTTTTATTTCTCTCTTAGAACAATAATTACCTCGATTTATGTAAATCTTGTGGATTTGACTGCGGACGATTTTGTGACGATGACGATCCGCTGCGAGACCGAGGGTCGTCTTCTGAAACCTGTGGATAAATCAGAGCAATCATAGTCATAGTCATTTATTTTTCAATATAGAACAATAAAATTGTTTCTTATTGATGTCAATGTAACGTTTCTAAAATAAAATCTATACACGAAACGCGAGTTTATTATCTCTAAATCAATTTAGAGATAATAAATTCCCTTACAGGGGTAGTCACAGTATCTGTGTCCACATCGCGTCGCCTGGGCAACGACCGGTCCTGTCCACCGTAAGGGAGTGGCAGGCCGGCGGCAGAAAGATACTGCACTAAATCGGCTCACCGGACAACCGGCAAAGAAGCTCCCGGTGCTATCGCTGCTCGACCACCATCTTTACAGAGGGAATGCTCTGACCGGTTAGCTACCGAGCCTAGTTTGAAGCGTTCCAAATTTTCCTATACAAACGTTTGGGGGGTGCTACGCTACGTAGTACGTACCATGTCCTGGCGCGAGTCGCCCAGGCCGCTGGAGGCGGAGGAGGGCGGCGCGGAGGGCGGCGCGTTGCCGGCCGCCAGCATGGCCGCCACGTCCTGGAGCGGCGTCTCCAGCAGGTAGTCCCAGTTCATCTGCACAACCACAACGGATTTGTATAAATACACGAGTCTTGGTGTGAAGTGGGTGGTGTCGCTGTGAGGTGGGGTGTGTCGTTTTGAGGCGGGGTGTGTCGGTGTGAGGTGGGGTGAGTGGAGTTGTGTTGATGTGAGGCGGGGTGTGTTGGTTATGACGTGGGGTGTCGTTGTGAGGTGGGGTGTGTCGGTGTGAGGTGGGGTGTGTCGGTGTGAGGTGGGGTGTGTCGGTGTGAGGTGGGGTGTGTCGGTGTGAGGCGCGTGTGTCGGTGTGAGTGTGTCGCACCTGGTTCTGCACGCGCGAGACCCAGCAGGTGTCGCCGGTGGGCGTGCGCACGTGCACCTCGGCCCAGTTGGCGGCCCAGCACGGGCACGCGTGTGTCGGTGTGAGGTGGGGTGTGTCGGTGTGAGGTGGGGTGTGTCGGTGTGAGGCGCGTGTGTCGGTGTGAGTGTGTCGCACCTGGTTCTGCACGCGCGAGACCCAGCAGGTGTCGCCGGTGGGCGTGCGCACGTGCACCTCGGCCCAGTTGGCGGCCCAGCACGGGCACGCGTGTGTCGGTGTGAGGTGGCGTGTGTCGGTGTGAGGTGGGGTGTGTCGGTGTGAGGTGGGGTGTGTCGGTGTGAGGCGCGTGTGTCGGTGTGAGTGTGTCGCACCTGGTTCTGCACGCGCGAGACCCAGCAGGTGTCGCCGGTGGGCGTGCGCACGTGCACCTCGGCCCAGTTGGCGGCCCAGCACGGGCACGCGTGTGTCGGTGTGAGGTGGGGTGTGTCGGTGTGAGGTGGGGTGTGTCGGTGTGAGGTGGGGTGTGTCGGTGTGAGGCGCGTGTGTCGGTGTGAGTGTGTCGCACCTGGTTCTGCACGCGCGAGACCCAGCAGGTGTCGCCGGTGGGCGTGCGCACGTGCACCTCGGCCCAGTTGGCGGCCCAGCACGGGCACGCGTGTGTCGGTGTGAGGTGGGGTGTGTCGGTGTGAGGTGGGGTGTGTCGGTGTGAGGCGCGTGTGTCGGTGTGAGTGTGTCGCACCTGGTTCTGCACGCGCGAGACCCAGCAGGTGTCGCCGGTGGGCGTGCGCACGTGCACCTCGGCCCAGTTGGCGGCCCAGCACGGGCACGCGTGTGTCGGTGTGAGGTGGGGTGTGTCGGTGTGAGGTGGGGTGTGTCGGTGTGAGGTGGGGTGTGTCGGTGTGAGGCGCGTGTGTCGGTGTGAGTGTGTCGCACCTGGTTCTGCACGCGCGAGACCCAGCAGGTGTCGCCGGTGGGCGTGCGCACGTGCACCTCGGCCCAGTTGGCGGCCCAGCACGGGCACGCGTGTGTCGGTGTGAGGTGGGGTGTGTCGGTGTGAGGTGGGGTGTGTCGGTGTGAGGCGCGTGTGTCGGTGTGAGTGTGTCGCACCTGGTTCTGCACGCGCGAGACCCAGCAGGTGTCGCCGGTGGGCGTGCGCACGTGCACCTCGGCCCAGTTGGCGGCCCAGCACGGGCACGCGTGTGTCGGTGTGAGGTGGGGTGTGTCGGTGTGAGGTGGGGTGTGTCGGTGTGAGGTGGGGTGTGTCGGTGTGAGGCGCGTGTGTCGGTGTGAGTGTGTCGCACCTGGTTCTGCACGCGCGAGACCCAGCAGGTGTCGCCGGTGGGCGTGCGCACGTGCACCTCGGCCCAGTTGGCGGCCCAGCACGGGCACGCGTGTGTCGGTGTGAGGTGGGGTGTGTCGGTGTGAGGTGGGGTGTGTCGGTGTGAGGCGCGTGTGTCGGTGTGAGTGTGTCGCACCTGGTTCTGCACGCGCGAGACCCAGCAGGTGTCGCCGGTGGGCGTGCGCACGTGCACCTCGGCCCAGTTGGCGGCCCAGCACGGGCACGCGTGTGTCGGTGTGAGGTGGGGTGTGTCGGTGTGAGGTGGGGTGTGTCGGTGTGAGGTGGGGTGTGTCGGTGTGAGGTGGGGTGTGTCGGTGTGAGGCGCGTGTGTCGGTGTGAGTGTGTCGCACCTGGTTCTGCACGCGCGAGACCCAGCAGGTGTCGCCGGTGGGCGTGCGCACGTGCACCTCGGCCCAGTTGGCGGCCCAGCACGGGCACGCGTGTGTCGGTGTGAGGTGGGGTGTGTCGGTGTGAGGTGGGGTGTGTCGGTGTGAGGTGGGGTGTGTCGGTGTGAGGTGGGGTGTGTCGGTGTGAGGCGCGTGTGTCGGTGTGAGTGTGTCGCACCTGGTTCTGCACGCGCGAGACCCAGCAGGTGTCGCCGGTGGGCGTGCGCACGTGCACCTCGGCCCAGTTGGCGGCCCAGCACGGGCACGCGTGTGTCGGTGTGAGGTGGGGTGTGTCGGTGTGAGGTGGGGTGTGTCGGTGTGAGGTGGGGTGTGTCGGTGTGAGGTGGGGTGTGTCGGTGTGAGGCGCGTGTGTCGGTGTGAGTGTGTCGCACCTGGTTCTGCACGCGCGAGACCCAGCAGGTGTCGCCGGTGGGCGTGCGCACGTGCACCTCGGCCCAGTTGGCGGCCCAGCACGGGCACGCGTGTGTCGGTGTGAGGTGGGGTGTGTCGGTGTGAGGTGGGGTGTGTCGGTGTGAGGTGGGGTGTGTCGGTGTGAGGCGCGTGTGTCGGTGTGAGGCGCGTGTGTCGGTGTGAGTGTGTCGCACCTGGTTCTGCACGCGCGAGACCCAGCAGGTGTCGCCGGTGGGCGTGCGCACGTGCACCTCGGCCCAGTTGGCGGCCCAGCACGGGCACGGGTGTGTCGGTGTGAGGTGGGGTGTGTCGGTGTGAGGTGGGGTGTGTCGGTGTGAGGCGCGTGTGTCGGTGTGAGTGTGTCGCACCTGGTTCTGCACGCGCGAGACCCAGCAGGTGTCGCCGGTGGGCGTGCGCACGTGCACCTCGGCCCAGTTGGCGGCCCAGCACGGGCACGCGTGTGTCGGTGTGAGGTGGGGTGTGTCGGTGTGAGGTGGGGTGTGTCGGTGTGAGGCGCGTGTGTCGGTGTGAGTGTGTCGCACCTGGTTCTGCACGCGCGAGACCCAGCAGGTGTCGCCGGTGGGCGTGCGCACGTGCACCTCGGCCCAGTTGGCGGCCCAGCACGGGCACGCGTGTGTCGGTGTGAGGTGGGGTGTGTCGGTGTGAGGTGGGGTGTGTCGGTGTGAGGCGCGTGTGTCGGTGTGAGTGTGTCGCACCTGGTTCTGCACGCGCGAGACCCAGCAGGTGTCGCCGGTGGGCGTGCGCACGTGCACCTCGGCCCAGTTGGCGGCCCAGCACGGGCACGCGTGTGTCGGTGTGAGGTGGGGTGTGTCGGTGTGAGGTGGGGTGTGTCGGTGTGAGGTGGGGTGTGTCGGTGTGAGGCGCGTGTGTCGGTGTGAGTGTGTCGCACCTGGTTCTGCACGCGCGAGACCCAGCAGGTGTCGCCGGTGGGCGTGCGCACGGGCACCTCGGCCCAGTTGGCGGCCCAGCACGGGCACGCGTGTGTCGGTGTGAGGTGGGGTGTGTCGGTGTGAGGTGGGGTGTGTCGGTGTGAGGCGCGTGTGTCGGTGTGAGTGTGTCGCACCTGGTTCTGCACGCGCGAGACCCAGCAGGTGTCGCCGGTGGGCGTGCGCACGTGCACCTCGGCCCAGTTGGCGGCCCAGCACGGGCACGCGTGTGTCGGTGTGAGGTGGGGTGTGTCGGTGTGAGGTGGGGTGTGTCGGTGTGAGGCGCGTGTGTCGGTGTGAGTGTGTCGCACCTGGTTCTGCACGCGCGAGACCCAGCAGGTGTCGCCGGTGGGCGTGCGCACGTGCACCTCGGCCCAGTTGGCGGCCCAGCACGGGCACGCGTGTGTCGGTGTGAGGTGGGGTGTGTCGGTGTGAGGTGGGGTGTGTCGGTGTGAGGTGGGGTGTGTCGGTGTGAGGCGCGTGTGTCGGTGTGAGTGTGTCGCACCTGGTTCTGCACGCGCGAGACCCAGCAGGTGTCGCCGGTGGGCGTGCGCACGTGCACCTCGGCCCAGTTGGCGGCCCAGCACGGGCACGCGTGTGTCGGTGTGAGGTGGGGTGTGTCGGTGTGAGGTGGGGTGTGTCGGTGTGAGGCGCGTGTGTCGGTGTGAGTGTGTCGCACCTGGTTCTGCACGCGCGAGACCCAGCAGGTGTCGCCGGTGGGCGTGCGCACGTGCACCTCGGCCCAGTTGGCGGCCCAGCACGGGCACGCGTGTGTCGGTGTGAGGTGGGGTGTGTCGGTGTGAGGTGGGGTGTGTCGGTGTGAGGTGGGGTGTGTCGGTGTGAGGCGCGTGTGTCGGTGTGAGTGTGTCGCACCTGGTTCTGCACGCGCGAGACCCAGCAGGTGTCGCCGGTGGGCGTGCGCACGTGCACCTCGGCCCAGTTGGCGGCCCAGCACGGGCACGCGTGTGTCGGTGTGAGGTGGGGTGTGTCGGTGTGAGGTGGGGTGTGTCGGTGTGAGGTGGGGTGTGTCGGTGTGAGGCGCGTGTGTCGGTGTGAGTGTGTCGCACCTGGTTCTGCACGCGCGAGACCCAGCAGGTGTCGCCGGTGGGCGTGCGCACGTGCACCTCGGCCCAGTTGGCGGCCCAGCACGGGCACGCGTGTGTCGGTGTGAGGTGGGGTGTGTCGGTGTGAGGTGGGGTGTGTCGGTGTGAGGTGGGGTGTGTCGGTGTGAGGTGGGGTGTGTCGGTGTGAGGCGCGTGTGTCGGTGTGAGGTGGGGTGTGTCGGTGTGAGGTGGGGTGTGTCGGTGTGAGGCGCGTGTGTCGGTGTGAGGTGGGGTGTGTCGGTGTGAGGTGGGGTGTGTCGGTGTGAGGCGCGTGTGTCGGTGTGAGGTGGGGTGTGTCGGTGTGAGGTGGGGTGTGTCGGTGTGAGGTGGGGTGTGTCGGTGTGAGGTGGGGTGTGTCGGTGTGAGGCGCGTGTGTCGGTGTGAGGTGGGGTGTGTCGGTGTGAGGCGCGTGTGTCGGTGTGAGGCGCGTGTGTCGGTGTGAGGTGGGGTGTGTCGGTGTGAGGTGGGGTGTGTCGGTGTGAGGCGCGTGTGTCGGTGTGAGTGTGTCGCACCTGGTTCTGCACGCGCGAGACCCAGCAGGTGTCGCCGGTGGGCGTGCGCACGTGCACCTCGGCCCAGTTGGCGGCCCAGCACGGGCACGCGTGTGTCGGTGTGAGGTGGGGTGTGTCGGTGTGAGGTGGGGTGTGTCGGTGTGAGGTGGGGTGTGTCGGTGTGAGGCGCGTGTGTCGGTGTGAGTGTGTCGCACCTGGTTCTGCACGCGCGAGACCCAGCAGGTGTCGCCGGTGGGCGTGCGCACGTGCACCTCGGCCCAGTTGGCGGCCCAGCACGGGCACGCGTGTGTCGGTGTGAGGTGGGGTGTGTCGGTGTGAGGTGGGGTGTGTCGGTGTGAGGCGCGTGTGTCGGTGTGAGTGTGTCGCACCTGGTTCTGCACGCGCGAGACCCAGCAGGTGTCGCCGGTGGGCGTGCGCACGTGCACCTCGGCCCAGTTGGCGGCCCAGCACGGGCACGCGTGTGTCGGTGTGAGGTGGGGTGTGTCGGTGTGAGGTGGGGTGTGTCGGTGTGAGGCGCGTGTGTCGGTGTGAGTGTGTCGCACCTGGTTCTGCACGCGCGAGACCCAGCAGGTGTCGCCGGTGGGCGTGCGCACGTGCACCTCGGCCCAGTTGGCGGCCCAGCACGGGCACGCGTGTGTCGGTGTGAGGTGGGGTGTGTCGGTGTGAGGTGGGGTGTGTCGGTGTGAGGCGCGTGTGTCGGTGTGAGTGTGTCGCACCTGGTTCTGCACGCGCGAGACCCAGCAGGTGTCGCCGGTGGGCGTGCGCACGTGCACCTCGGCCCAGTTGGCGGCCCAGCACGGGCACGCGTGTGTCGGTGTGAGGTGGGGTGTGTCGGTGTGAGGTGGGGTGTGTCGGTGTGAGGTGGGGTGTGTCGGTGTGAGGTGGGGTGTGTCGGTGTGAGGCGCGTGTGTCGGTGTGAGTGTGTCGCACCTGGTTCTGCACGCGCGAGACCCAGCAGGTGTCGCCGGTGGGCGTGCGCACGTGCACCTCGGCCCAGTTGGCGGCCCAGCACGGGCACGCGTGTGTCGGTGTGAGGTGGGGTGTGTCGGTGTGAGGTGGGGTGTGTCGGTGTGAGGTGGGGTGTGTCGGTGTGAGGCGCGTGTGTCGGTGTGAGTGTGTCGCACCTGGTTCTGCACGCGCGAGACCCAGCAGGTGTCGCCGGTGGGCGTGCGCACGTGCACCTCGGCCCAGTTGGCGGCCCAGCACGGGCACGCGTGTGTCGGTGTGAGGTGGGGTGTGTCGGTGTGAGGTGGGGTGTGTCGGTGTGAGGTGGGGTGTGTCGGTGTGAGGCGCGTGTGTCGGTGTGAGTGTGTCGCACCTGGTTCTGCACGCGCGAGACCCAGCAGGTGTCGCCGGTGGGCGTGCGCACGTGCACCTCGGCCCAGTTGGCGGCCCAGCACGGGCACGCGTGTGTCGGTGTGAGGTGGGGTGTGTCGGTGTGAGGTGGGGTGTGTCGGTGTGAGGCGCGTGTGTCGGTGTGAGTGTGTCGCACCTGGTTCTGCACGCGCGAGACCCAGCAGGTGTCGCCGGTGGGCGTGCGCACGTGCACCTCGGCCCAGTTGGCGGCCCAGCACGGGCACGCGTGTGTCGGTGTGAGGTGGGGTGTGTCGGTGTGAGGTGGGGTGTGTCGGTGTGAGGCGCGTGTGTCGGTGTGAGTGTGTCGCACCTGGTTCTGCACGCGCGAGACCCAGCAGGTGTCGCCGGTGGGCGTGCGCACGTGCACCTCGGCCCAGTTGGCGGCCCAGCACGGGCACGCGCCCGCCGCCGTCAGCTCGCCCACGCGCGACCACGACGTGTCGTCCGTGTCCTGCGGGCGGAACGCACGACCGATGAGATGATGCCAACTCGACTAGCCGAGTTCTTTCCTGAATTCGCTCACGAGCAGTACTTACGATTTCTTTGGAAACTCTATCGAGGTGTTGCGAGTACTGGTGGAGTACCGCCGTCAGGTGATCGTTGGTCCTGTTGTTCTCCGATGAATTTTGTCTACAAACACACAACGTATTCAGTCATACTTACCGCACACACTCTATAACGTATTATGTGAGTTATTTAAAATATAAAAATATATGCAAAAAATATAAAAAATATTCGTACAAGCAAATTGAAATTAATTACAAATTCGTGTTTCTATGTATAATATGTATGCATTTACAAAAAAAAAAGTATATAAGTATGTTTATCCGCATTCTAGATTCCATAACACAAGCTATAATAGCTTACCATGGGTCTAGATAGCGTTGTGTAGAATGTTGTGGAATATTTATTTATTATTATTATTAAGCTGATTTTAACGTGAATCAACTATACTCTGTCCATTCGTTTATTTTCTTTTTGACAGCTTACGCATATGAATTACTGTTTTTATTTACGGAATAATGTACTACAGTAATGTCATACTTTATTGACGGGTAACGCCCACTTAGTGAAGTGCCCTGTGCATAACAAACAGACACAGACTATACAGCAGATCTTGAAATATGATAATTCGATCAATTGTCTACAAATCGATTTTGTTAATATTAATATTACATTGATTTATCAGACTCTTCTTCATAATTTACAATAGACTCATGAGTTGAGTCCTCTGTTACTTGAATAATCAATTATTGATCCATTACATTGTAAATTACAAGGTCTCGATCCCAATTAGATATGTTTATTTTTCTTGTCCTCTACACGACATGACAGTCGCCCAGTTTTCAGGTGTCACATCACCTTTATTTATAATTTTAAAAAACTTGATGAACATATAATTAATATTTATATATATTATTACAAATATGTCGATGCATTAAATCGATTGAAAAATTTTCTTAAGTAAAATCGATAATTATTTCGAATCGAAACGGTACTGTACGCGGGTGTCACTAATTTCAAATTGTCTCGAACTGTCAAAAAGAAAATAAACGAATGGACGGAGTGTAAAACTACCTTATTAATAGTACAATTGGAATCAATGTAATCATTCTAGCTCAGCACATACCTACGAATTATGAAAAAATGGTTAAAACTAAAAACTATCAATTAAGAATACACAACTTTAATCGAAATAATTTGAAACGCGAAACATAAAATGGTAATGCAACCAAACGTAAGCCTCATAGCGTGCTCTAGAGTGGTACAGGGCGTGCGCGTGCGTGGGGGTGCGTGGGGGCGCGTGCGAGGCGCTAGGGGGGACAGCGGGTGGGTGTCGCACACACCTGGTGGTGTGGCCGGAGGACGGCGCCGCCCAGTCGGACGCGGACAGCGACGAGCACGACGTCTCCGTGCTGCGGCTGTGCTGCAGCGAGTACTTGCTGTACCTGCCCGCACACAACAAGCCGCACACGTGACGCACGCGACGCACACCGCGCATCACCGGTGTGGGGGTGCTCGAATGACGCTCGTTATGTTACACAAATAATCAAGACACGTTTTGTAAACTAGTGGTCACGTTACACAGTGGGACGATTGTATGGAGAAAAGGGCGATATTAATAACGCAACAAATATTGAAAAAGTAATGACTTGTAAATTATTAACAGACACAATATTAAACCATCTTTATATAAATTGCTGAGATTTAACTGGGTAGGTAAATTAAAAGAGGCTCCTTCAGATTCTGACAAATGCAGATATTCACTTATAGGTATCTAAGTTTTTATGCGTAAATTTATGTCTATTGAATTTCCTAAGGGTAGATATGAAGGGATCAGATGTAATGAGCATAACACATTAATTAAATCTTTGTTACTATTTAATCGTGATGATTTTCTCGTATGAGAAAGGAGATTTTTCCGAAATTCTTTGTGTCTTGCTTCTAGAGCTTCTTTAGACAAGATTCCTATTGGCAAATCAAAAGATGATATTATATCTGGACCATGAATCAATAGTTTATGCATGCTACTTGGTATATAATACCACTCATAATTTTCTAGATAAAGTTGTTTTGTATTATTAATTAGAATTTTGAAATTTTCCATATTTATTCTTTCTCCACTAGTAATCACTCTCAAAATTATTTTCAAATTATTTATTAAATTTTCATTAAGCCCTGTTATGTTTGATGATAACTTGGCATTACTAAAAAAAGTTCGAGCGGTATTGCCATCGTTTGTTGTACCATAACTTGGCTTAGGAATATCAACATTCAAAAACACGAAGTCTTTTTACTTTTCTACTACACTCTTCAAATTGTTTTTGAGGCCTACCCCTGCTGGTACTTGGGACACATGGTATAGCTATTGAAGATAAATAAGATTTTACGTCTTTAGGAAGTGACTAGTTCTTTTGTAGCCACGCAACATTTCTCTTTAGAAATACTTCACGTTTCCGAGAACTTGCTTTCCATTTACAACCAATTCTCAAAGAATAAAAGTCTGATAGTTTCAATATTTTTTGGCGAATATTGTCTGGACATTTGTTTATATGTAATAGTTCCTGTATTTTATTCGCCACTAAAACTTTTATTTCTTTTTTAGGACTCAGAAGCCAAGTTTCCAAAAGGTCTTTATTTTTAATAGGTTGACTTGATCCTAAAAAATGCAAATAATTATCAGGTCTGCCAGTTTCCGCGGAAATAATTACTGTCAAGTAACAGTAGACAAGTAACTGAACCCAAAATAATAACATTTACAGAAAGGGTTTATGATGTATTTTTTAAAACTCTCGTCAAAGTAGAAAAAATCGTTTCATTAAGTATCTAAGTTAACATCGTCTTTTATGAACTTCTAAATCTTGATATTATATTATTGTATATTACTAACGATCAGTTACGTCCTCCATAGTAAAATTCAAAACTTAAAACAATACAGCTTACAATAAGAACTTTGTAATTATTAGTTGTTAGATGCACTTATTAATGTAGCGAATGGCAAGATATTTACACGACAAAGTACACTGAGTGATAACTCATTAACCAGGAGGGTTATATCCATTATTTAATGTTATTTGTAGAGGGTATTTATCTATGTTAAATTACCTATATTTTAAATCTACCTCCCTTTCTGTTGATTTTTTTATTTTTATGTATGGGACGTGCCACTGTGCGTTACTGCGATTAGGACAATCAGACAAACCAGGACGAGTTTTAGAAACGTGATCTTTAATTCTCGAGTTATTGCTTAACTCGCAATTGTTTCAGTAAAAGTGACATCTCTGTTCAACTTTTTCATTGAACATGGATTCATTACCATCTTTTATTAAAAAATACTATTCAGTAGACTTCCACGACTTCCCTATGACGGTAAATATAGCAGGACGCATCTGCTATCGGATTACAAAACACCAGTACGTATCATTCGTGCACCCCCGAGTTAGTAAGAAGAGCGAAGCGTTAGTAACAGTACACGGACTGCTCGGGAGTATTGTATAAAGTGAAGCCAATTCAGTGGACAATTTAGTTCTCAATTACAAGCCAATTACGTGGGACAGCAGTCGGTTAAGCGTGCCCACAGTTCCTTAGGAATTCGTTAACGTATATTGATTGTATCATTGATGTGCCGAAGTCATTACATTTGTTATACACAAATCATATCTACAAGGCCGGAGAGAGATTCCGTTTGGATAAATGTAACTATTGGGAATGTTTTTGAAGCAAGTATTATACTGTCATTCAACAATACATAGAGGCTTGAGGAGCTGCCTAAGGTCATTCAAATTGTTAGAAAATTTTCTTTGCACTATTTTTCCAAATATCTACGAAGACGAACACACAGTATTCAGTTCCGCGTTTGTCACTATACACATTGTAATGGTTATTATTGTATTTTTAAATTGTAATTTTCTAAACAGTTGAACTGGCAATATTTGCCACCCTAGTTTCAAAATAGCACCTCACCGGAGAGGTATTAAATTATTGTATCTAAGAGCTTGGGTACAGATAGACAAACGTCCACACATTACAGAGTTATCTATGTAATCTTCGTTATTAAAAAGGTGTATTTATTATGTACTCTTGTCAAGCATATCAAGATTTAAAGCAGAGGAAGCGTAACCGCGCCAATTCTCAGAACAAGAGCGCTTACAATAAGTTTTGATTAGTATTGTCTCAAATGTAAGAAAGATCACAAGTGAGCAAGTCCGGTATATTAAACTCGGCCCACGTCAACAGTACAACCAAGCGTCCCCATTGCCCGTAGGCGACTCGCCCTCTGTTACCCCGCGCTCCGTGCGACTCACCGCTTGACTTCGGGCGGGTTGCCGTCCGCTTGTGACGTCAGCGCCTGCGCGTGGTCGCTCGTGCCGTTCGCCTGACCGTCGCCGATGGCCGTCGCGCCGTCGTTCAATTGTACCTTCAGCGATTTGGAATACGGTTCATTATAGCTTACGCTTATATACATATACTCAGTTATGGGCTGTGTGTTTATTGTCGGATGAAAAACGGACATATCCCTTAGGGTCAGCGCAGACCAACCTGGAAATTCGAGTAGTTTTTAAGTATTTATTCAAAATCATTTAGATAAAGCTGCGGTGACGTTGCGCATTGTCAAACATGCTCGATGCTCGCAGTTACGTGCGTTTTCGAACACACTCACCGCAGCTTTATTTAAATGGGATAAGGTTGATATTTAACTAACACTTTAAACTGCTCGATCAGTTTGCCACTCCGTTTGCGCTGACGCTTAGTCGCCATCTACGATACCCATAGGAAGAGATGGGGTGACTATTGTAATCTACCGTGAACCGACACGGAAATCCAGTAGCATTAAATTGACTGTTGTATACCCACATAATAACTACAATGAGCCATGTGCCGGACCTCACTTTTCGCACACTAAACTACCTTTGGCTCCTGCACTACGTATAGTATACCTGCGGTGCGGGCGGGGCGGTGTGCGCGGGCGGCGCGTCGCAGTCGCCGTTGGGCTGCGCGTGCGCGTGCGCAGGCGGCTGCGGCGTGAGCGGCGGCAGCGGGCTGGCCACGCTGTCAGCGTGCTGCCTGCACAGCTGCGTACATCTGCGCGCACAACGGTACACGGCTATAGCGACCCACTTATATAGTGAAGTAGTCAATCGTGGACCCAGTAATAGTAATATTTATTGTTCAAAAACAGTTTTACATTTCATTAGACTTAGTATTACATTTTAAGGCTTATTCAAGAGAGTAAAACATAAGTTGGGTGAGATAGTGTTCTCCTAGCTAGGTTGCAGAGCAACCTGTGATAAGGATGAACAGTGCCTGCGCCCCGGGTCGATATCTTAATGTTCCTTAATGTAATTAATTTAATATTTATATTCTAATTATATGTGTGTAAGTGTGTGTATGTCTGTGTGTGTGTGTGTGTGTGTGTGTGTGTGCGTGTGTATGCGTGTGCGTGTCAGAGAGAGATAAGTGAAATTACTCCAGAACCTCTAGGAATTTTTCAGTTTCTTCATATGATCTACCCACAAGAAATTTCCTTACTGACAGTTTACATTTATTGTAGGGTTGACCATAGATTGGTAAGGAGGCGTTGATCCTGTTATAGAGAAATGATTCCAAGAAGTAAGGGAACATTCTGGTGAAGGAGTAGTGTGGTGCCGGAACAGGGCAGACTCTGTCCTTACGTCTCTTGTTGATCGTGGTGTGAGGAGTCCTACTGTGGTGACTTAGGATCGTACGGAGGACAAATAGCTGCCTAATATTTAAAACGTCGCACTCCTCATAAAGCTTAGTCGTTGGGAACCTCAAAGGTCGGAACGTAGCCAATTTTAAGATAGCTCGGTGCGCTATTTCCAATGGTTTTAGGAGGGTTTTACCTGCGCCACCCCAACAGACTATACAATAACCAATTATCGAGTGGCACAAGGCGTAATAGACCTTTCGCATAATTGTTGAACTGGTGACATGACGTAATGTTTTGAACACAAACATCAATTTCCTTACTCTTCCCGTTAGGATTTCTATATGCCTCCCAAAGGTAAGGTGTTTGTCCAGGGTGATACCCAGGTACTTTATAGTATCGACAGATTCCAACTGTGGACAGTTGCAATGCGTAGACTTATTTGCTGAACAGTTGTGTACTTTTAGTGTAAGCGAAGTTTTAGGTTGTGTAATGATGGATATAGAATAGGTGATAAATTTGGTTTTAGTTGTGTTCAGCGTAAGGGAGTGAGTTTTAAGCCATTTAAAAGTCAAGTTAAGTCCATTTTGGGCCACCTTCTGCAGGTTTGACCATGAGTTAGCTGAGAACGTTAGGGCGGTATCATCTGCAAAGGACACAATTTTACCATTTACAAGGGAGGTATTAAAAAGGTCATTTATGAATATAAGGAAGAGTGTTGGCCCAAGGATACTGCCCTGGGGTACACCGTACCTCATTGGAAGCTCATGGCTAAGGTAGTCGCCTATTTGTACAGATTGAGACCTATCGGAGAGGTAGCTACGAAACAGTTCCAATTGAGAGCCTCGAACACCAATCTGTTCAAGTTTGAGTAAGAGTAGGGGAATGGGGACGGTATCGAATGCCTTGGCGAGATCCAAGAATACTGTTGCTACTTTTTGGCGACAGTTTAACTTATCTACTATGTGATTAGTCAGATCAAGGATGGCATCATTGGTGGATTTGTTTTTTTGAAAACCGTATTGCTGAGAAGATATCACATTGTTATGTTGCATATACTGTACCAGCCTCTTGTTTATTAATCGCTCGAGTAATTTTGAAAGAGCAGGAAGTATTGCAATCGGGCGATAATCATTAAACGAGCTCCCATTTCCACCCTTGAAGATAGGATGTATAATAGCCTTCTTTAGAGGAGCTGGAAAGACAGAAGTCCTAAAGCAGAGGTTAAAGATGTGGCACAAGATTGGTGTTAGAGTCTTACAATATCTCTGGAGTATAGTTGCAGGTATGTTGTCCCATCCAGTAGCAGCGCTGGGCCGAAGAGAATGTATCATAGATGTAATCTCATCACGGTCAGTATCGTCCAATACAAAAGACTTTAAGAAGTGTCTATGAGCTTTTGGTGGCCGAGTAGGTGGGCTGCTTCCTAGAATCTTAGTAGCAGTTCGCCACATAGCACTGTAACCGTAATTACAGATTTACGGAATGCTGTGTTGATGGACGAATTTGACTAGAAAAAGTGCGTGCCCTTCATTCAATCGATGTGTACAGGTGAACCACATTTTATAAGTCGCATCGGCAAAGTTCGCTTGCTCAGAAGAGTAAGCTAACGCTATTGAAACACCAACTTTATTGCGTTACGTTAAGATTGAAAATGCAATAAATCCAAAGAGTAGTGCTTTCTCGCTCAATGTTCATTGTTTCGAACATGGCGCGCAGGCGGCAACAAATAATAAAGGGCCATATTTGGCGGAGCGTTGTGATTGGTTAAGATTTTTTGGCGCGTTTCAAATATGAGACTTCTGCGCAGGTATATCGGCATAACTTATAAACACGGTACTACTGTACCTGAGCGTTACATATGAATTTCATATTTGTATTGTGGACATGCAATACCAAATTACTTCATATAAGTCCAAAAGCCTAATCTGCCTATGAAATGCCTATCAAATAAACATGATGTAATATGAAGCTACACAAACGAAAAGTTTAGAAGGCCTGACCTTTCACACATTCCTTGTTTGAGCGAGTTCTGCGCGCACCCCGGCGTCGTGATCGTCACTAGCTTGTGGCCCACTATCCACGTCATCGACTGGCCGCCGGTGAACAGAAACTCTGCTGTGTCGCTCCTGTAGAGGCCATAAATAAATAATTGTTATTAATTTGACAATGTATTTAGGTAGGAAGGTTTGGGAGACAATGAAATATCACATCACATAATTTTTACTTGAAAATCTTGCCTGCTCGATGAATGGTGTGATAATATGATATATATTGTAAAGGAAGCACCTCCAAACGAATACAGCAGGTCGAGGCAGGTCTCCGTGAGCTCCACGTGGAAGGTGGCGCCGAGCGGGGCCCTGGACACTGCCTTGGGGCCCTGGTAGCGTACCTGCGCGACTTGACGCTGACGGGCGTGGAGGTGTAGCGCGCCAGCAGGTCGAGGCAGGTCTCCGTGAGCTCCACGTGGAAGGTGGCGCCGAGCGGGGCCCTGGACACTGCCTTGGGGCCCTGGTAGCGTACCTGCGCGACTTGACGCTGACGGGCGTGGAGGTGTAGCGCGCCAGCAGGTCGAGGCAGGTCTCCGTGAGCTCCACGTGGAAGGTGGCGCCGAGCGGGGCCCTGGACACTGCCTTGGGGCCCTGGTAGCGTACCTGCGCGACTTGACGCTGACGGGCGTGGAGGTGTAGCGCGCCAGCAGGTCGAGGCAGGTCTCCGTGAGCTCCACGTGGAAGGTGGCGCCGAGCGGGGCCCTGGACACTGCCTTGGGGCCCTGGTAGCGTACCTGCGCGACTTGACGCTGACGGGCGTGGAGGTGTAGCGCGCCAGCAGGTCGAGGCAGGTCTCCGTGAGCTCCACGTGGAAGGTGGCGCCGAGCGGGGCCCTGGACACTGCCTTGGGGCCCTGGTAGCGTACCTGCGCGACTTGACGCTGACGGGCGTGGAGGTGTAGCGCGCCAGCAGGTCGAGGCAGGTCTCCGTGAGCTCCACGTGGAAGGTGGCGCCGAGCGGGGCCCTGGACACTGCCTTGGGGCCCTGGTAGCGTACCTGCGCGACTTGACGCTGACGGGCGTGGAGGTGTAGCGCGCCAGCAGGTCGAGGCAGGTCTCCGTGAGCTCCACGTGGAAGGTGGCGCCGAGCGGGGCCCTGGACACTGCCTTGGGGCCCTGGTAGCGTACCTGCGCGACTTGACGCTGACGGGCGTGGAGGTGTAGCGCGCCAGCAGGTCGAGGCAGGTCTCCGTGAGCTCCACGTGGAAGGTGGCGCCGAGCGGGGCCCTGGACACTGCCTTGGGGCCCTGGTAGCGTACCTGCGCGACTTGACGCTGACGGGCGTGGAGGTGTAGCGCGCCAGCAGGTCGAGGCAGGTCTCCGTGAGCTCCACGTGGAAGGTGGCGCCGAGCGGGGCCCTGGACACTGCCTTGGGGCCCTGGTAGCGTACCTGCGCGACTTGACGCTGACGGGCGTGGAGGTGTAGCGCGCCAGCAGGTCGAGGCAGGTCTCCGTGAGCTCCACGTGGAAGGTGGCGCCGAGCGGGGCCCTGGACACTGCCTTGGGGCCCTGGTAGCGTACCTGCGCGACTTGACGCTGACGGGCGTGGAGGTGTAGCGCGCCAGCAGGTCGAGGCAGGTCTCCGTGAGCTCCACGTGGAAGGTGGCGCCGAGCGGGGCCCTGGACACTGCCTTGGGGCCCTGGTAGCGTACCTGCGCGACTTGACGCTGACGGGCGTGGAGGTGTAGCGCGCCAGCAGGTCGAGGCAGGTCTCCGTGAGCTCCACGTGGAAGGTGGCGCCGAGCGGGGCCCTGGACACTGCCTTGGGGCCCTGGTAGCGTACCTGCGCGACTTGACGCTGACGGGCGTGGAGGTGTAGCGCGCCAGCAGGTCGAGGCAGGTCTCCGTGAGCTCCACGTGGAAGGTGGCGCCGAGCGGGGCCCTGGACACTGCCTTGGGGCCCTGGTAGCGTACCTGCGCGACTTGACGCTGACGGGCGTGGAGGTGTAGCGCGCCAGCAGGTCGAGGCAGGTCTCCGTGAGCTCCACGTGGAAGGTGGCGCCGAGCGGGGCCCTGGACACTGCCTTGGGGCCCTGGTAGCGTACCTGCGCGACTTGACGCTGACGGGCGTGGAGGTGTAGCGCGCCAGCAGGTCGAGGCAGGTCTCCGTGAGCTCCACGTGGAAGGTGGCGGACGCCGAGGCCGAACCCGACGCGCCGCCGCGGCTTCCCAGCGGGGCCCTGGATACTGCCTTGGAACCCTGGGGGACGAGGCGACGAGTCACATTATACAACCTATAGAACTTTGCTCCATTCATTCAATAGGAAGCCATCGACAACATCCTAGAGTCTGTCAGTCTTCCGATAAGAACTTTGGTGGCAATAACACGTACCAAGCTGGAGGACCTTTGTCTATTCGACGAGTCTTCATTGCCGGTGTTTTGGAAAAGGTTGGATTTGTACTGCATTTGCTCCTCGAAAGGCATTATTATGTAATTGTGTAGACCCTGTGGAAGAACAAGGATTTAATAATACAATAACAAAAAATTTTAGACAGTACAAAGAAAAAAATATACTAACGTGTATAATAAATCTGACGAAATTTCTCCTATACGTCAGCCTACACTTGAGGAACCAGGCCGCGATCACGTGGTGTGCGAGGGAGACAACGTAATGGTTGTACCTCGACGGGTTAGTGTACGGGAGCAGGATGGCGAACACCGACATGTACTGGTCTTCGACAAATGACGCGAACACTTTTGGTAGTCGTGTTAGAGCTGTGGGAATATAGAACTAATGTTACACATCGGGCATTTGTATTTTTTACTAGCTGTCCCGGCAAACTTCGTTTCGCCTTAGAAATTAGAATCAATTAGCTGTATCAAATTCTCCTAATTATTTTGAGAACGGAAAGCAATTCGATTCGGGCCCCATACGCCCACGGATCTCCCGAAACTAATAGGTCACCGGGGCCCATACTTACACCTACGGAGCCTATATACCTATGGGACCCATACAACCATATACCTACCTCTACGCTCAACGGCCTTCATACTACCATAAAACATCAATTTTTCGACCTAAATATAAAAATAGCCACCATAAATATTTTCGCGGCCCAAGCAACGGGCATTTTGTTAATTCAGAAGAATGTCTAATAATCACCCTCTGACGATATTTGCACGCATTATGTCAATTCTATATCAAACGTCAGATAACATAGAAGAATATCATACAGCAGTCTTTGATTATATAATGTCTAGATGGAGCCTCGTCCTTCTGTCAACGGAAATAAAACGAGCAAAACGAGTCAACCTGTGCAAACATGTGTGCGTGCGGCCCGTGTTTTACACGTTGCATTCGTGCTTCTGTGTGCGTAAATATGATACCAGCTACAAGGAAAATTTCCCAAAAAAATCACCTAGGTATAATTAAATTGTTTTTTTTGACAGCCTCTGTAGCGTGACAGTAGTAAATGAGAATGGTATGCAAGGGGCACGGGTTCGATTCTCGTTTAGTGCATATATTTGTTTGTGTACATATGACTAATTTGCATAGGTCTGGGTACTTTCCACGCGATTCCTTTCGATTTCGATTTGGATTTCGATTTGGATTTTCGATTTGGATTTCGATTTCGATTTCGATTTCGGATTTCGGATTTCGGATTTCGGATTTCGAATTTTGGATTTCGGATTTCGGATTTCGGCTCCCCCAATCGAACCAAACCATGAATTTAAAAAACTGGCAACACTTACAAATATGGCGCGTGATAAATGACATATTGTTGTGATGAAAAAAATAATTAATTTAACTTGTACTTTGGTTACTTTATTCATAAAAGGTAATGTGTGTAGTAGTATTTAGGCGTCCTTTTTAATTACGGCACACTTTGATAGTGCTAGACGCCATATTTCGACAGTTTTTATTTAATGTTTTTCGCGGGTTTTACGTTGTGACACCGAGCCGACGCGAACGTCACTGAGCTGCGCGTAAGTACTATGAGATTGAAGAAGCTGATATTTTTTGAGACGTTTGTACGCATTTGACACTCCATCTAGACATATAAATAATCAAAGACAGCAGTATAGGAATAATAAACACATTTTTTTCCAATTCGTATTCCAAATTCAAATTTTTGACATGGCGTATGTCGGATCAGCTATTTTGTATGGTGGTTATGTATTCTTATATTTTCTAATTTTCCGCGCAATTTCCTTCATTTTTTCTTTCATAAGAACCTTCTCCTAACAATAACGAACACAACAAAAAAAGAATTAGCGAAATCGGTTCAGCCGTTCAGGCGTGATGTCGTGACCAAGGGAAATAGGGGTTCATTTGTATATATGTTACCGGAAATGTGTATAATCCGGAATTCTATACAATGCCTAGGCATTCTATACAATGCCGAGTGCGCAGCAGGTAATGTATGAAATGGTATCAAAGAATATTAATGGTGGTTATAAAAAATGCAACCACTTAGGCTAATGCTGGAGCCTCGCTTTCGCTTCAGTCTTCTAACCTATAATATATCCAGGTCGGGGCGCAGTGTCCACACCACGCAATTTAACTTGGATAGATTCGCATTACAGTCCGTCAAATCTAAGAAGTACCGTTTGACAGTTCTGACAATTGAATGATAGGGATGGGATGAAAAAATCGATTACTATAATATCCGAACTTTAAGAGATCGATTACTATAATATCCGAATTTTAAGAAATCAATTGTTATAATTAAATAAAAGAAATGTTTAGGATATTTTTTTATTCACTACTAGTACTAGTATCGTCGTCTTCGTCATCATCGTCATTTAAATTAATGACCAGTTGATTGTCCATTACATTATCAAAGTGTACGTCTCTTTCGAAGTCGTCCATTATTATTTTCTTTGTTTTTTGTACTACTTTACTCCAATCTTCCTGTGTAACTTGGGCACATGCTTCCTTTAATAAACCTTCCATTTTCTTGACACTGAAGGGTGGTTTTGTGTTGTGTCTTGCTGCATAACCTGTAAAACAATAATGTAACTATTTGATAGCAGACGAAAACCATTGTTTAAATTATAAATGTTAGAAGTACTCGTGTTATTATTATAATATTATAAAATATTACCTTTAACTTGGGCCCAAATCAGTTCAATGGCATTATATTGGCAATGGTACGGAGGAAGTCGTATGACTTTGTGCCCGTGCTCTTCGGCCAATTGGTCAATTACATATGTCGGTTTTGGTGGTTTATGCAATTTCACTAACTGTAATAATTCAGCTTTTAATAGTGACATGTCGGCATCCACTCCTTTTCTTTGCAGCCATGCCACCAAATCTGCTTTCTTATTGGCTGACGTAGGTGCTTTATCAATTTGCACAGAGTGGTATGGGGCATTATCCATTATAATTGTGCTGTTAGGAGGGATATTCTGTAATAAATTTAAGAACCACTCTCGGAACCTTACTGCGTCCATTTCTTCATGATACTCTTTAGTGCTTTTGGATTGGAAAGCTAATAAAGAGTTTTCCACGAAGCCTGTAGACGCTGACCCAGCATGGCATATTATGAGGCGTCCACCTTTTCCTATCGGCACCTTCGAGCACGAAGCTTCAGAATCATCAGTCCATGTTTTCGGCACAGAATGGTTGGAATTTAGCCAAGTTTCGTCCAAAAATATTACATTATCCCAGTTTATAATTTGTTTAACTTCGCGCAGGAATGTTAGTCGCTGCATAATTATGTCATGTCGCTCCATAACAATTTTTCGTTTGTCAACTTTTTTGTATCTGAAGCCAATTCCTGTTATTACCGTTCTCAACGACTCTATGCTTCCCTTATACAGCCCGGCATCTTTTAAAGTTGCACATAACTTTGCCAATGTTGGAAATTCGCCTCTTGTAAAATACCCGTATATATGGTTTCTAATAGCATGACTATCGAATTCATCGATGCCTGTCACAGGTTTATTTCTTTTTCGTTTTTTCGGTGTGTGAAGTACGTTACTGTCACTCCCCGAAGGCCCATATTTTTCACTTAATATTTTGCCAACGGTGCGGCTACCAATACCGAGAGCTTCACCGACGCGATCCCGAACTTGTGTAACTGGCAGTAGAAGTCCACCATTTTGAGATTCACGCTCAAAATACTCGTGTAATTTCACCACCAATTCACGAGCCTGGCTGTTCAAAGTACGTCCTCTTTTCGACATTATTAATAAACACTTGCTTAGTTCGGAGTCCAGTATAAATATTGCCAAGGTAAACGGATAAAGAATGATCAGTCCAGAAAAGTAATAGCCAAGTCACAAATTGTAAAACACAAACGAGAAAGCAAGTACGCGCACAGTCAGCTTCCAAGATGGCGAGAGACTGCTGACGCCGAACCGACCGAGCGGACCGCGTGCGCTTGTAGTTGGCAGTGTTGCCAGAAAAAAAAAATTGTAGAGACTTGGACACCTGCGATTTTGCCTATTGACCTAAAAATAATTAAATTAATTTATTTTAGGGTATCTGTGTATTCAGTGCATTATGCGGTCGCGCAGTAACGTCGTTAATTTATAACATCAGGCAACAACATTTTTGTGAATGGGTTCTACATACCTTATTTTTATTAGTTTTAGACGTAGAAATAAGACTTAGAAGAAAAAATTGTAATTGTAAAATCAATGGATGTGCTTGTTAAAAATTTGTTTATTTCTCTGTAATATGCAAACCCATACTATCATACACAAAAATAAATGTAAAAAACACTATCCCTGACTCCATTTACTATTTCGACAGCGTTAGCGCGAGAAACCCCGACTTATTTGGGCGCGAAAATCAAAAATCGACAAATCGCTTTCGACAACTTTTTAAAGAAGCAAATATATTTGATTTATAAATACGTATTTTTGGTGAATGGGTTTTATCTCATATTTTACGATTACATAACTATTTAGTTATGTAATCGTAATATGTGAGATAAATCCCATTCACATGAAAAAATATTTGTTTGGTTGTCAAGTGTAATTTGTAAATAATACATTCGATTTTTCGTATATGTAAACGATTTTTTTGCATACAAGTGTATCCGAAGAGTCGCAACACTACGTGCAGTGACCTAACTACGTAACTTTGTAATGAGGTCAAGAATATAACTATTAGAAATTATTTACTGTGTAAATATGTGTTATTTTGCTTTGTTTGAAAGTTTTCAATTACATTTAGATATTAAGAATTGTACATTTTTAGATACAATAATGAAATCTTTCTAAATTCATGGTTTTATGAAAAAGGTTATCGAAACTGAATAATGTACGTATGAACAAAGTTGTTTCGGTTTGAAAAATATGAAACGTCAAACGGTACCTCTTAGATTTGATGGACTGTAATCTTCGTGGTTATTTTTTTTTATTCATTCAAAAATATAAATTTTCCACAAAATCATCCGCAAATATAGACAATAACCCATTTATTTCACACATTTCCGGTGGAACTGCAGGAATTCTATGTATTAACACACATTTCCTAGGATTTGTATACAATTCCTTGATTTCATACATTTCCGGTAACATACTCGTATATATAGATAATACAGTAATATAACCTGTCTGACTGGAAGGACGCTCATGGATATTTTCAATTAACTGGTTGGTTACCATTTATGAACTTAAGATATTGGTGATAACACATTTAAATAAATATCTTATGATATTCCCGCAACGTACCGAAATCGTGTGTTACCATGTATGTTGAACTAATTTTGTTGTAGGGAGAGAATCTAAGCACTTTATCAATATCTAGGTTTGGTCCTTCGAGCCGGTTCTGAATCTACTATATTCATCGGCTCGAAGGAGCAAAATTATCATAGTTTCTTTGTGTTAATACAATTATTTATCGAAATCAGTTCAAGGGTAAGCAAAACTGCAGTGTGATAAAGACATGGAGATACCTCTTTTTGTGTTCAATAAATAATAACTTTACGTAATATCCCACAGATTCAACAAATAACTTCTTAATAATTATTACTTAAGCTCAACAATAGAAAAATGACTTACTGGATAAAAATTCAAGCATGGGACTCGCTATGGCTTTAGTATCGGATATTTTGGATAGATCTAGTAGGACCTCTGGCAGCATCCGGACCATCGTTTCACGAGTCTCTAGCGTGAAGATCGTGAGTGCGTTGATGTACGGCTGTGGTGTACGGAGCACTGTGGAACGGAACAGGCAGCGGTTAGTAGTAGTACGGCGTGCGCGAGTGTCGCGGTACACAGTAGCGAGTAGCACTCACCCATGCCGTACTTCAACAGGCAGCGCACGATGCGCTGCTGCGTCTGCGGCTCGAGGTAGGCGTGGTAGGGCGCCATGGCCGTGAGCCCCGGCAGCACGGTGCTGTGGAACTCCGACGTCAGCGGCCGGTTGCCGCCCGCCCCGGCGCGCAGGCACTCCGGGAAGTTCAGGCTTCGGTCCGATATCTGCCACGCAACATTAACCACTGACAGAATAGCTCCATACATCCAACAGCACACCCAGGGACGTGACTCACCATAGAACACAGGGTAGATGCCAGCATGTCCAGATCCTGAGCTCGTCTGCCGATCACTAACGCTCTGGCCTGCAGCAGCCAGGGCAGCGCCCGCAGCAGGCGCGCCAGCACCGCCCAGTCCTTCTCCCTGGTCAGCGCCGTGGTCAGCAGGCGCGCCGCGCGCCCCACGGGCAGCAGGCACGCGCCCTGCCGAGCGCAAGCAATATGTTACGTGATATCGGGGGAGGTGCACGTGACGTAGCTCTCCGGCCACTCACCGGCGGCAGGTCCTTGGGCGGCGCGGGCGGCTGCTGGCCGCGCTGCGCCGGCGGCTCGGTGAGCAGGTAGGGCGAGCACAGCGGGCGCAGGCGCAGCGCCGCCGGGCCCAGCACCGGCGCGCCCGCCGCGTCGTAGCAGAAGCCCACGTAGTGGTACTGGTTAGCTCGGAGACCGAATAGCATCTCAAATATCTGCGGGATTAGAACATGCATAGTTTACTCGATTCGACCGCTTCTGGTGAGCCTGCATGACATGAACGGGATATCCAAAAAGAGATAGAACCTGCGAGCGGCGGCGTTACCTTAATTCTAATGTCAGGGTGGTGTTGAAATAGTGCGAGTCGCTTGTAGTGGCTGTCCAGGTGGTCCAGCAGCACCAGGAAGCAGCGCGCCGCGTGGCTGGCGGGCTGCGCCAGGAACTTGTCGTGCAGCAGCTGCAGCAGCCCCGCCACGGCCTGCGTCAGGCAGCCCACGTCGGCGTCGGGCGGGATGGGCACGTCCGTGACGTACATGTCGAAGGGCCGGTTGAGGATCTTCTCCAGCAGGTCGATGAGGTCGGTGCAGGCGTCGGCCGCGGTGAGGGCGGCCACGTCGGCCAGAGCGCGCGCCGCCGCCCCGCGCAGCGCGCCGTCCGCGTCCGCCGCGCACGCGCCCAGCACCGGCACCGCCACCAGCTCCAGCAGCTCCTCGCCGAACACGAACCTGGGGGCCGCGGGTTACAGCAGTGCCTTCGATACTTTACACATAGACCATTATCACAGAAAACGTGCCCGGTTTTTAAAAGCACCCAAATGTCCATTTTCAGCATTCTACCGGAATATATTCCGCATGAAATGTGATCCAACTGAGCTGAGTAACATTCAGGGACGAAATATACAACGCGGTCTCCCACAGGGGACTGCCCCGGGGCCGGCGTACCTGTTGCGCTTGACAAAATCGAGCAGCTCGTGCAGCGTGTGCAGGCGCACGGCGCGGCGCGGCTCGTGGCGCAGGTAGCGCTCGGCCAGCGCCAGCGCCGCGCCCAGCCACTCCGCGCCCGCCGGCGCCAGCGCGCGCGCGCGCCAAGACACCAGCCGCACCACCGACGCCTCCTGCGGACCGCGCGGCACGCCACACGTACAGTCTCTTTACTGAAGCACGCGAGGTGCGACACCGGAGGCACCCCAGTCCACCAGTCATAGTGTAACAGCTCGACAACGCGACGCGATGCGTAACTAAGGCCCACTGTCCACGGAGGCGTAGCTTCATAAACGCGTATTCGTCATTATACGTTTGGTGTACGCTTACTTGCTGCTTCCATACAAAACTATGTAACTCTGTCGATGGAGCGTCAGCGTCGCGCTCGCGTGGCGACGCGAGCGCGACGCTGACGCGCATGCAAGCTTCACGACGCCTAGCGTACCTACCGCATGTTATACGCCCAGGCGTACAACGAGTAAACGCAAGTATCTCTTTGCCTAAAAATGGGGAAAAATGAATGACAAGTATGAAAACGTACGCGTGCAATACGCCTCGTGAATAGTGTTCAGTACGCTGGGCTGCACAAGCAACACATCGTATTTTGAAGAATCTATGAAGCTACCCCTCCGTGGACAGTGGGCCTTAGTGAAAATGCGCGAATTATATGATGTTCGTTCATGAAATTTGCCAATAGCTATACCTCGTACTGAACTATGAAGAATATTCAAATCAACCAGCAAAGGTATGCCACAGGGATCAAATCTCGGTCCAATCTATTCTTCAAAATATTTGCTCCGACCTTCACTATTTTTATGGGACACGAGTAGGTATGATAATTACAATGTATGTATCAAATAATAAATAAAGTAATTATAAGTTCATCAAAGATTGGCATTGTGTAATTTATGGTTAACGAAATCAAAAGCCTTAGATGAATCTAAAAATATTGACTCCATAGGTTCCTGTGCCTGCAAATACAGAGTGGTACATTTATTTAATGTAACTCAATTAGTCTTGGTGTAAGATGCTTGCGTTAAGAAGAATTTATAATTGCGTATAATATTCGTACTACTGTTATTCTTACTCTGAAAATTTATAAACACATTTTTTTGCTGTCTTATGTAGTGTTTTGTAGCTTCTTACACAATTACGAGGAGTACTCACAGGTCGGTCGTGTCCGCAGTAGTCGATGAGGTCGAGCAGAGCATCCACGCTGCCGTAGTACTGGCCCGAGTCGTGCAGCTGCTCTATACTCGTGATCACCGAGTGGACGCGAGTGTGGATCAAGTCATTTGGAGGGTCATAATTTTCTGTTTACAAAAAAAATTATGCTAATGATGATATGATACTCTTACAGTTTTAAAACATGACATATCAAAATAATGTTAAAACACGATATTACACTCAAACAATAGCAGAATTGTTTGCCAGACATTCGATAGCGAGATAGTGTATAGGTGGTAGGTCTTACTGTCCTGCTGCGGTGTAGCAGTATGTGCAGTACTCACTGTCCTGCTGCAGCACGGTGCGCAGGATGGGCAGCAGGATGTCCCAGGCGGGCTCGCTGAGCTCCTGCGGCGCGCGCGCGATCACGGCCGCCAGGCTCAGCACCACCTCGTACGTCACCACCGGCAGGCAGCGCTCCACCGCCTGCCACACTCGCGTTAGTACGTAGCCACACCATCCCTCCCCCTCCCCCCACTTACCGCACCCCGCACCTACCTTGTGGAAGGCGGGCAGCACGGCCAGGAAGGACACCTTGAGCGTGGGCACGCGGCGCGGCCCCCACAGCGCCATGTTGACGTAGAACACGGCGCCGCGCAGCAGCCCCGCCTCACCCTCCTCCGCGCGCAGCAGCGCCACCAGCTCCTGCAGCGCCGCCGGGCCCATGTCCGCGCCTATCACGCAGCGCATCAGCTGCGGACACACCAAACACGTCGTCAGCACACGGCACACGGCACACAGGCACGTGTCACCTGTGCCCGAGTGCGTACCTTCCAGCTGGTGGGGCAGTGCTGCTCCACGTTGACGGCGCGGCACAGCGCCGACACGAAGGTGTGCAGCGCGGCGCGCGGCAGCATGGAGTACGAGATCACCGCCTCCAGCAGCAGCAGCGCGCACGCCACCACCTCCACGTCCGCGCAGTTCGTCACCAACACACACGCGTTGCTGGAAAACGACATATCACTGAGGCTAGACTTTGGAGAGCACGTTAAGCCGTAGGTCCCGGTTGCCATATGGACATGTATGACAGTCGTTAATGAGGAAATGGGTGAAATGGCCCCACACAGAAGGGCTGATCCACCCGTCCAGTCAAGCGGCATCCCCACTCGCAGTAGTAGTAGAACCTAGCCAGGTCAGTCTTAAAATAGGTGACTATTCTTAATATATTAATAAATTTTCATGTCTCAAAGAACACATTTAAACAGCCGGTCTCAATTATTGTCACATGAACAGTTGTTATGGTTAGAGTCCCAAAAACTTTGGCAGCTAGCCTAGCTACAGATCTTTTATAGTGGATTGTGACTACGAAGAAGCAATGTTGTCATGTTTTTCCTCCCTCCTCATTTAAGTCAGCCATTTGTCTAGGTGTTTATTTATAGTTAGGGAGGCCACGCAGCTAAATATGTAGTTACTCGAGCGTCGCGGAAACCTATTGAAATTGGTAGGTCACATGATAGAAAGAATAATGGTGTATAAAGTTTACAGTTTTAGTGGTGAGGGAGGCATATACAAAACATAATAATAAATAAATACATGTATCATCCATCTTAATTAAAGTTTTATATTACTTTGGTATTGTCTAATGTATTTCAGTTATTAAAGTTTGTTTAACTTCAAAATAAACATAAAAAGGACCGCGTTCGAGTAAATAAAGACATATATTTGCAAGCTTCCCACGCCCTAAGGTTCAGCTTAAATCGCGAGATTTTCTAAATGGACACTCTTTAGCTAGTAACTAACCTACATTATCTTAATCTGACGCATAGGTGTAAATTCGTAGAACATTTTTTTTTATTTTGCGCATCCACCGATATTGAAAGCTGCCTACTGGCTGGAGGAATTTGTCAATATGTAACTAGCCTCCCCTAGCTTAATCTGACGCGCTCGAGTTACTACAGTATTTCCTTCTACGCCTCCCCTACTATTATCTTTTGGTTTTGACTAAGATATGAGAATTATGCAAGATCGGCTGCATGTTAAAGCACAGGAAAAATTTAAATTGGTATAATGTTACGACATAAACTGTCACTGCTCACTGTGTACTGACAATAGGTATGATTCATAATTAATATTGGTAAGCTCAACATGTCAATACGAGTTTATTGCGCGGCTCCCTTGTACTGAGCGAGGATATTGAATTAAATCATAATGATAACGCCTTAGTAATAGACATGAAATTATGGACAATCACTTTGCGACACAAGTACTAGATAATATCAATCAATAGTATGTGACTTTCACAAAATGGCTTGTCGCTATGCCAGTTCAATGTCAAGCAAATCAATGTTGCATGCACCACTGAAACTTTTATTGATTCCAAATATAATGTGATGTTTGTCTATCAATATTTTGATCAATTACTGTACTATAGAATACCTTCAAGATCTGTTTATTTACATTTAATTTTTGTATTGTTTAAGTACACATTTTGTTTACATAATTTTATTTATCTTTTTAATGAAATTTTAAAGTAATTAGTATGCTAACTATTCTTATTGAACGAAGGCGCTATGTAAGTGATATATGCTTCCAAACTAACATCGCAAATGGCACAATAGATTCAACTGAGTTCCTATCAAAAAATAGGAATACGTACAAACCAGCTAGGGCTTAGAACCTCCAATTACAGGCATAACTCCTTTACACTGTGGAGTGCACGCGGCTTCAATGTACTTCCTGGTTCATTGCAATTTGAAATCTTTAGCACCAAAGCCAGCAGAGTGAGGCAGCTCTTAGCAAAACCTTTCTTTGCTGATAGTGAGGGTTGCACCGATCAAACTGTCAGATACTAGGAATAATCTCTCAATCTATTAGGAACCTTGAGATTCTTATAATGTAAATCTGTTGATCTGGATCACTATTTGGTGCATGTACCTACTTATACATTTTGGAAATAGTGCACATTACCACCTACCCTAATGTTATTCCATATTGTTATTTAGCTATGGAGGCTTGTTGTTAGCAATATTATATATATTATACACTGTTATTACTAAAATATGTAATTAGTCTGTAAGCCTGCTACAAAAGTAAATAAATAAATAAAATAAAATAAATGGATTTTTCCTCCTTTCATAATCTTGTTAATTCTAATGAATGTTCCACAACATAGTTACATACCATTGCATCTTCACTATGAATACCATATTCCACAAGTCTCAAGCAGAGTTGCTCTGTGTTAAAACTCACAATGATTTTCATAGCAGTCAGTTTAACCCATTTCAAAGCTTGTTCAAATATTCATAGCAAATTAAAAAGGTACTTGTAAATCAGCTAAGTAGATTTATGTTTGAAATGAATAAAAATAGTAATATCATAAGAGTTTCACATAATATAGTATGTAAACAATACTTACTCAACAATGCCATGTACAATTTCTTCATCCAGATATGTGGCATTGTATTTGACGATATTGATTACGAGTTGAAGGACCTCCAGCAGATGTGTTGGTGACTCTATGCCCGGCAGCCATTCCAGCAGGAATGGACCAATCTGAAGTGAACATTATAATCTATTATTTAAAGTTGTACACAAAAATTGTTTTTCTTTATTTCTAATTTAATATAATTTTCATTTCTAATTACAAGAAAAAAAATTATTATCAATATTATAAATGCGAAAGTAACTCTGTCTGTCTATCTTTATGTTACGCTTTCACACCTAAACAACTGAACCGATCTTGATGAAATTTGGTATAAGGGTAGATTAGACCTCGAGAAAGGACATAGGCGAAATTTGGTCACGATAAACGACATCCAAGCGGGCGGAGCCAGGGTCAAAAGCTAGTAAAAATCAAGCAAAACCAGGCAGACATTAATACTTGTCCATCTGCTATCCGCTGCAAGAAGCACAGCGCTGCATGGCTCGACTCCACATTGCTGTCGTCTATTCGATCAAATAAACCAATACAAGGATCACTATTATTGGGAACAAAGGAATCTGCATAATGTGGGAAGTAGGAATTAAAAATATGTGTAAGTGTAGTTAACATACCAGTAATATTTTATAATGTACAGAAAGAATCAACAATGTCTCTCACCTCTTCTTCAAAGCAGTTAATATTCTTCCCCGTGTTTGTGAGAGTGTGCAGTAGCTTGAACCGAAGTTGTGTGTCTTCAGGGGGATGTGTGCTGTGTGTACTTCTTAAATAGTGAAATAAAATGCTGCGCATAATCTGCAGGTTTTCTGCTTGTCCCTCTGCTATCTGCTGCAAGAAGCACAGCTCTGCATGCCTCGACTCCGCATTGCTGTCGTCTAAGAGATCTCTTGTACATGACCATAACCTTTCTACTCCACCCTGAATTAAATAAAATAAAGGCTTGAGTTTATGTAATAACCACTGCTTTGTTGAATGAGGATTGAAAGAAGCTTGAGTTCTGGACATAACATAACATAAACTCACACCTGTATTCCCCGAAGGGGTAGGCCGAGGTGCTAGCACCCACATTTCGCCAGTTTATGTTTCTTCTTTTGTTCTGGAGCCTTGCCATATTAAGTTATTTGCTACTTATTGCACAGTTAATGCAATAGATGTAGACATCTGAAGACACACTGGGTTGGCAACATGGGGCTGGCCAGGAATGTAAGCACTAGGTGAAAGCGACATTTCTCATCAATAGGGACAATGATGCACAAATTAGAAAGAATTAATGTTAGAAACAAAAACACTGGATGTCATGCCACACATGAGGAGCAGTCTGTGCTTAGCCATGAACTGTAATAGGTTCACTGATTCAGATTTGATTTAGAAAATAAGAGTCACAAATACATCAACATTATAATCTTAATCTTTATTTATAAATTATTATAAATAAAAAATTATAAATCTGCAGTAGCCTAGTGGTATGGGTAATGGACTACTGAGACAAGGTCTCGGGTTCGATCCCAGGTTTACATGGCACACATCAATGACTTTTCGATGCTTTCCAATGTTATGTGCGTATTTATCGCAGGTTTATAAGTGCCCGGTTAATGGCAATAGGCTCGCCACCTATTACATTGGGACCTAAACATAAATCTTTGGGGAATACAGGCGTGAGGTTATGTTATAATCTTAGTATTCAAGAACATCTACACACTGTGAGACTTGTGATTATGGCAAATTATTAAAAATACTATAACTCTAATAGTATAGAAAAAATTGTGTGTAATCTGCGAAACCTAAATACTCATCTCACCACTTGAAGCTGAGTACCAGTTTTTCACATAACAACCCACATAGGCATTTCTTAAGCAATAGAGTTGTCAAAACATGGAACAAACTGCCAGAAGACGTAATATCTTCACAAAGTGTGAATGAAACTTGATGAAGACTTATATAAACTGAAACTGTATATAAATAATAAAAAAAAATTGTGTGAGAATAGGCTTTTGAATAGGTTTTTTTGGAAAATTCAACTAAAAAAGTCATAGTTTCAGTTTAGATATGCAATATTTTATTTTTTTCAGAACAAGCTAACATAATATGTAGTTAGCAGTATTGAGAAGAAGAGACGACTTGGTCAAATAGCGCATATTACTATCTTTATCTGCTTCTTTATAGGGGACTCTTATCTACACCTAGCCTCTTCTTCTTGGGCCATTGTACATGAAAGAATGTTACTATACTCAGTCCATTCGTTTATTTCCTTTTTGACAGCTCACACTCAATGGTCACTATAACTTTGTTCTTGCGTCAAAACCTAAAAAATTGGGCACCAATACATTACATTTCATGGCTTTCTATAGTACCTGCTTAACATTTTAGTTTTTTAATACTTGTTTTGTAAAGATAATACAATATGTACTAGCAGGGCGACATATAATTATTGTATAAAGTCCTTAAATAAAGAAAAAAAAAAATATTGACCAGGCCATGTCAGCGGGTAATAAATTTTTGGGATGGAGTTAGTTGATCAACTGGTTTTTTAATAAAATAACTTAAAAATGTTATGCAATATGAAGCTGGTAGGTTTTATTAATAACATTTAAATGATTTAAGACCAATTGTTAGTTACGCGGGCATTATGAAAGGATTTATGGAATGTGTGTTGTTGTCTTTTAAATTGAAATATACCGAAGCTAATATTCCCTAATGTGAGTTAGGTATATACATATTTTGGACATTAGCATATGCATTATGGCCCACAATCGGTTTATGATAAATTTATAAAATGTACAGACACGAAATATATACTGCTTTATTATTATACACATAGATGGATAATAAAAAAAAATTCTACATAAAATCATGAAATCATTTGCTTTATCAATTTATGATTTTATAAATTGTGGTTTTTAACTTAATCAATATTTTGAATATTTGTGCAATCACTATTTCCATCTGTCAAAAAGAAAATAAACGAATGGACATAGTATAGTGTGAAGGTATTTGGACATCTGTTTAGATGATTAAAAGTAATAGAGAGGATAATGTTGTTGCAGCAACAACAATTTTAGAATTGGTTGGTCCTCAAACAAAGAAACAACAAAGTTGTAAATAAATCACACAAAAACATAAGATATGTATGATCAGATAACATTGTGACATGATAATAATGTCAATCCAGTTTCTAGCTATTGCCCTGCAAGACGGCTAGACAGGTGATAAGTCAACTGTGCAAAAACGAGAGGCGAGAAAAGGGTAAGTCCTGTTGCATCAGAATGCAACCAATGAGGGTATTATAACATTGTGCGGCGCGCTCACCTCCTGCACGCGCAACAGCGTGGCCTTGTCGCCCACCTCCTTGAGCGCGCGCAGGCGGCGCGCCGGCGGACACTCCGCGCACAGCTCGCGCTCCAGCTCCGCCGTCACCACCAGCTCATTGCGCGGCGGCAGCGGCGCTGTGTACACACCAACACTTATTGCACGGCTCTAATTACACGCATGCATTACGTACGCGCGCCTCACCGGCCTCACTACTCACCCGATGGACCCTTTTTGAAGAATACTTTCAACTTGTCCTGGAACGACTTTGCATCCCTGTCTCGCGAACTCATTTTACGACGATGCCGGTGCAACTATAAGTTTCTATTTACGCTACGGCTTACGGCTAGGCGCAGTGATTACCTATTACTTTTATATTGCGATTGAGGAGACATATTTATTAGAAATTATTTTCACTACCGCTCCTGCTTTGCTATTCACCATTTGACAGCTTCCCAAACGAAGTACTTGTACAGCTGACAGGCGGCCATTCGATGCTACCATAGATTATTATATACCTATACTAGATGCTACAATACAGAATACTGAACGAACTTTATATTATTGAAGACGCATTGATGAAATTATATATTATCAAAGACTATGAATGAAAATAACAAGTATAATTTTACCTAAAATATTATTCATGTGTACTAATAAATTTTAATTACATTTTGATTAAAACGATAATACGAGGGCAACAAAGTTTTTACGGTTTTTGGACGACTGCTGCTTCCACTAAATATGGGTTTTAATACACACTATTCCATTATTCTTAGTGTTTCCTTTTTGATTAAATTATATACAGTTTATAACAAAAAAATCACTGTATAAAATATTGCAGGATTTTTACTCAGACCCCTAATAAATTTCGAATGTGAATATGTGTATAAAAAATAATAAATATTAAACACCAATGTAGATAGCGCCAGCGTTTTCAGTTAGATGTCGCTACTTAGACAGAAGGAATACTAGAATTATATTATGGCTTTTTGTTATCCATGCGGAAGTTGTAGGAATAACTTTATGATATAAATAAATATGCCACAGAAATAAAATATGTTATATATCTATAGTTACCAGTAATTACTTATAAGGTGTATTTTTGAAACGAGGCAGTGAAGTAGGTACCATGTAGGTTCAGCAAAATGTTCTTAGAAGACCTTCCCTAACTTCTAGAGATATTTTTATTCACAGATTTTGGAAAAATCGTACAGTGAGCAAGAAAAATGCTAAAAGACCGAATTTTTTTTTTGGCTCCTTACGATCCTATTTCATGTGGCGATCAAAAGACTCTATGGGATCCATTTAGCTTTGAGTACTAGGAAAAGCGGAAATCGCCAAAAACGATTTAGCTTTGAGTACTAAGAACGTTTCCCAGTTTCCATAGGTACATTTCAACAGGAAAACTAAATTTCTACCATGATTATACTTCTTGTTTTGGGTAGGAAGTAGGTAAGATTGGCTTAAAAATAAATAAAAAGGTTTTTATGTTCGATTTTATGCGAATATCTTTAAGTCATTCTTAGTGTGAGCGGAGAAAATTCGTATTAGTTAATTTAATAACTTCTGTTAAAATGCCTTCTAAAAGTGAAAGATGGACGTAATAGAAGCATATTTGTCAATAATAGAAACGCGGGAGCTTCATTAGTGTGATTGGCATTATGCTACAATGAATCCCTACTTACTACCAAAATGTAGTTCTCGCGTTCCGATATAAATTATCCCAATTTTATCTACATTTATCCCGATATTATCCCGATTTTATCTATTTTATTATCGCGTTCCGATATGTCCCCATATGAGATAAGATCGATCGGTCCCAAAAATTTTTTTTTGGACTTTTAGCATTTTCCTTGCGGACTATACGATATTTCCAAAATCTGTGAAATCGGTTCAAAATCTCTCATAAAGTTGGGGAAGCTCTCCTAAGAACTACTGCCCCGTTTCAAAAGTAAATAAAAGATACTTATTTTATTTGGCAAATCTGCGTGAACACAGATACCTTTTTTTTTTTTCTTGCGGAAATCCCCTCGGATACCCCCCCCTGCCGGAGCCGGAAGGGGAGGTTATGTTGGACTCGAACCGACTAAAACCGCACGCCGACTGTGGGTCTTGGTGCTAGGCCGGAGGTGAGACATATCCCTCGCACCCCGGCTGACCCAGGGCCATCCCTTACGGTCTGGCCCTCCTCAGGAGGGGGGACAACGGTGTCCCCAACTCGCCCCCAGAATGGGGGAACACAGATACCTACCTATAGTACCTATATTACAGCCTTGACTGTCTGAGGATCTTGACTGATCTTGACGAACAAAAGCTGACATTTTATTGTATAAAGTTTCATTCATCAATAAATGATAATTTGCATACCTACCTAGGTATAACGACATCCAGCCGGGGTGCGAGGGAAATGCCTCATTGGGCCACTTTACACCCCAGCATAATATGAGACTGGAGACGGCGTGCGGTTTTAGTCAGTTCGTGTCTCGCATAACAGCTCCTGCTAGCTAGTTTCATTATTCCTAGTTACCTAATGCTGAAAAATTACCTACATAGACACTAAAAACATTAAAAAAGAAAGGTGATTTCGTTTAATTGTCGTACACAATGAAGGCACAATAAATATCGATTGCATGTAGAGCAGTGGTAGCTGCACGGTTTCTATGCAGGGCATGTTCCACAGAACATATTCAATGTCCCCTTACAATATACAAGAATAATTACTTAGGACATTTTAATACTTTAGACGAAATGATAATATGGGACCACATGCACCGAAGGAAGGAGGGTAATTTTTTTTAAATTTATTATTCTATTTTGATAATTTGGACATAATATACATAGTTTAGTAGTAGGTTGTGTATTCGGTATAAGCAGGTAGGTAGGGTACCTATAGGTATTGTAGGTTGATTTATAGTTTAACTTTATTGTGCACACCAAGGAGAAAAACATGTGTTATTTGGTCTACATCGTGAGTAGGTATTAACAATAGGCGGCCTTATCACCTATATAGTAGTGGCAATCTCTTACAGACAACCTTTGGGTGGGAAGAGTTCGAGTCTATCTTTGGGTAGTGTGGTATACATAATCGGTTTTAGGTAGATACACATGAGTGCTTAACCACTAAGCTGCCGACGCTTTGATATAATGATATACATTTTTTAAATAAGAATATTAGTTACTAATATTCCCTCTAACCCCTCCAACTAAGCTAAATTGCTACTGCTAGAAGTGGGTTCACGTCGGTAGTGTAATGGCCAGGATTCGAACCCGGGACCTCTCGATCGTAAGGCCAACTCCTTAACCACTAAGCTACCGACGCTTATACATACATATATCATGCAATATGATACATACACATACTTACTTATAAATAACCTATCTTGTTGTATTATAAGGAGTGGAAAAAAAAACTAACTCCTAGAATGTAGCCGATGTCCCGCAGGTAGTAATCGTTGACGGAATTTTTAAATGTTGGTAATGATTGTGCGCGTTTAATACCAGTAAAGCATTTCACAGACGAACAGCTCCGACGGGGAAGGATTTGTCTGTGAACTTTGTGGAGTGCCCCGGCATTTTTAATCCCAAATTCTCTGCCGATCTCAGAGACCTGGAATGTGTAGCGTCCAGGAACTCAAATTATTGTTTAAGGTAAAGGGTGGTGGCAGGATTGAAGAGTATACTATACAATAAGGAGAGTATGTGAGCGTTTTATAGTTTAATACTAGTTTTAGGTGGACTTAACAGACAAAGGGAAATCGCAGGTCTTGTTCGTTAGATATCGACGTGGCAATACTATCGCATTTGGGTCGATGTGGATTATTCTTGTCATCGAATCTAAGAATAAATAAGATGGTGTCGTTCACAATCGAATCGTCTGATATAGATCGGCATTTAAGAAATTAATATCTAGCTATCACCATTACCAAAGCTTGTAAAAAATATTAGCGTCCAAATTCGCCTTCCGTTTGGAGTTTGGGTAATAGTTGTTAGATGTTTCTGTGGTGGGCACTTAAATAAATTACGGTCGCCATTCAGTTAGCGTGGGTACAGGCACATATTTTATCTGTTCAAACCTTATTGGGGAAAGAGATGAAATTGTGAGGCTAGCAAGTGCTTAGGCAACGAATTTTATACAAGCTAGCTCCTTATATGGTACAAATTGAATTTTCTGCCGCGCAAGAAATGATCTCAAGAGTATTGGTTTGGCTGTAGTGGAGTGTAACTGGTTATATTCTCGACAACTACTTACTCCGTTTGCGCTGTAGCAACATATTTTATACTTATATACAATCATGTCAGGGCAGGAATAGTACAAAATAATCATTTAAACGCTAAATGCAAATACATTGTCAAAGTTAATCAATTAACCCGCTCCTCACCGTACCAGGGGCAAAGGTGCCCATGACGCTAGCGGCATTGCCCCGCTGGATAGCAACGGACAACCTTTGCCCCAGGTACGAGGCGGAGCGAGAGTCACCGGTTTTATCCCTCAACCTGCGTCCCAATTCGCTCACTAGATTTTTGGCATCAGCACCCCAACTACCCATCGTCTCGACTGCAAACGGTGCGAAAATGTACCGTTCAGCTAAGGCCGCATATTTGCCGCGTTTCTTTTCCGCCGCGTCTTCGGCAGCGGCTGCTGGAAACAAGACGGTACGGCTCAGGTGGCTGGAGGCAACCGTGCTGACGCACGTGGCATCCCACAAAAGACATTTGCCATTCCTCCACGGCACCAGGGTCATACCGTCCGGTCGTTTGCCATCGGATCTACTGAGGCCGGGTGGCTCCAGTAGGCACGGGGTACCCGCTGATACAAATGCTCTCCGCAGTATGTCGTTGAGAGCATGGTGGCGCGGAAACCTACCCGCGCTTCTACGACAACTCAATGCGTTAGTGCATGTAATATCGGATGATTTTCGATTCCGGAACTGAGTTACGATACTACTGGTTCAATTCCGGAATTCCGGAACCGGTTCCGATATTAGAAAAAAGTATAGGAAATAAAAAAAACAATAAAGAGGCATTACATTGTCTTGTTAAATCAAATCTTTATTATAAAAACTAAATAAATCGACAAAACTCTTGACTGAGATGAATTAAACAGCCTTCTATTAGGTTTTCTTAGTAAATATAACAAAAAACAATAAATTTACAAAATCAACGTGTCAACAATCAATTTGCTGCAATGTAGCTTAAACAATAACTATCTAATAAAATTATGAAGAATATAAGATTCAACAACTCACAATGAACATGAACTCTTCTGAGATCATGAAAATAGGTTTAAAGAACAAAACTTTAACTTAATTATAAAATCTCTAAACTTACGCCGTCGTATTTTTTGAAAATTGAGATCTTTAAATCACTACTAAAAAGAAATATAAAGAATTACTTTTTCAAAAAAGATCGATCTTCTTGATAATGTGTTCTCAAGAGTATCAGAGCATCTAACATTTTACTCACTCTAACAGTTACAAAAGTATGCCTGTGTCAAATAAATATCACGTTCTCCACCATTATCGTACATGGCTTTCTCAACTTTAACGAATCCAGCAAGATCAAAATGTTGTTTTTGATTCGTGCTCGTGCGAGGTTCTTTGCATTTACTTAGTTCCTTGTCCAGCTGTTCTTGCAATGTTGATTCATTGACTTCAGCTTCATCAACACCTATATCACAGATATCGGCACGCGGTACCGTACCGCGTGCCGATGTCTGTGATATAGGTGTTGATTTCGCAAGAGAGTACAAATGCAAATTTTATTATTGTGGTAACTTAACTTATTTTACGAGGGCTGCTACTTATGTATCCGGAATAACAAAGTGAAACATACATAAAGCATTTATTTTGGTTTTATTGCTTTTCAAAATATTCACCCTGATGATCGATGCACTTTTGCATAGCATTTGCATGCAAGACTTCACCATTTTACGATCTTCTAGTGCCACAGTAGCCACATGTCCATTTATTCCAAAAAAACAAGCAACCATTGACTTTAAAGTGCTTTTTGAAGGAATGACTTTTATTGGGTTCGCCTCATCTTGGAACACCCAAACCATTGACTGTTGTTTAGTTTCTGGATCATACGCATAAATCCAAGATTCATCACCTGTGTAGATATTATAGACAGCTTTTGATGCACCCTGGTTGTACATTTTTAACATTTTTTTATCGACGTGAGCCCGTTTTTGATCAATTGTCAAGTTGTGCGGAATCCAACGTGAACAATTTTTTTTTACAGCTAAATGTTCGTGTAATATTTTAAATATACTCGTCATACTTATGCCCAAAGACGCCTCTATCTCACGATATGTAACATGGCGATCTTGAATCATTAGTTTCCGCACAGCATCAATGTTTTGATGCACAACCGATATAGGGCGTGCTTCTTTAATTTCGTCTGTGAGCACAGACCGCCCACGTAGTTTTCGATGGTGCTTCATTCCCAAAAGTCGCAACGAGTTGATTAACGCGCTGTTTTTGAGTAAGCCCTCGCCGAAAATCGTAATAAATCATTGCACGAAAATTTTCACGACTTAAATTCATTGCAGACTTGCAATTTTCAAAATAACGTCACGAAGGATAAACAAATGACAACAACATGAAACATATTGTATTCTTCAGCCAAATAATTTTAATTTACTTTTTTTGTATTCTTCTGTAGGTAACAGGCCAGTTCCGGATACATAAATAGCAGCCTAGTACAAATAATTATATGAGTATCGGATTACGATATTTACTTCAGTTCCGGAATTGTATAACACGAATGACGTATCCGAAATTCCGGAGTTACGAAATCTCGGAATTCCGGAATCCATGCCCTACAATGCGTGCTGGCCGTCATCCCCCACCATGGAGCCGCAGGTGCATCTATGGGTTTCACATACCTTGCAACCCAGGCGGAGGGCCACCGCCACCCGCAAAGAATTGTCGTCCAGCAAAGTGCCCATGTGAGGCGAAGGCAGCGCGTGCAGCCATGCTCCCGATTCCGGCTGTGATACCGCCCTAAGTCTCGCCAGATTGGCTCCCGCTGCACCCTCTACCAACCGCTCCCTAAGTCCTTCAACCATACTCTCGTACCAAGCGCGTTGGGCATGGGTAGTGGCAGGACTCGACACCGCTGAACTGCGGGCAAGCCACTCTGTCTCGGCGCCGGCTGCATAGGGCACGGATTATCATTTTATTTTAGAATATATACTGTGTTTCTACTGTCCTAATTTAATCCTCAGCTTTAATATAACGTTTACTTATTACCTATATTGTGAGTCATATTGCCCAATAAACGTAGTGTATTATATTATATTCTTAGTCTATGTTGCCCAATCTTGTTGATCGCCCCAGAGACTAGACAATTTATCTTTTAATATTCATCTCTTTATCATAGGCACCACAGAACAGAAAAAAACTGTAGTTGTACATGTCAGCCTCAGTAATTAATCTGTGCAAGTCGGCCGTAGACAGAGAAGAACCGTTACGTTCTTCTCTGTCTACGGCCGTACGTTCTCGTTTTCTTTATAAGTAAAGTAGTGTATTCAAAGCAAAGACTTTGAATACACTACGTTTAATAGACACAGGCTCAGCGTGGCCACGCATGAGACAGAGAATGTTTTTTAATGCTTAAAATCGTTAAGTTTATGCTATAAATAGTAATATTATCTATGGCGCCATGTAACACAAGTGTGACGACTTTGAAAGATAAATTACCCTAGTTTTTGAAAAAATTCGCTCGCAGACAGGCAATATATTTTTTCTTTTCTCTTTGTATCTGCAATCAGTGATGGATTTGTAGGTATGTCTTAAGCGATTGGCACACTGCAACGCCCGACGCCGCGTCGCGCGTGGACGCGGGAGAGCAGATCGACATCCGCGCGCAGATTTTCTACTCTCACGCGTGGAGCGGCGTTTTTTGTATGGTCCGAGAGATATTAGAAATTTTTTGGTAGGTAGGTGTGTCCCTCTTACAAGAGGGATACAGGGAAGCCAGGAATGCCCTCCGAGCAGAGATCAAGCGGTCCAAGGCAGCTTTCTATAGGGAGCTGCTGGAGATACTGGAGCGGGACCCATGGGGGTGGCCTTACTGCTTGGGAAGAGGAAAACTGCGCCCCCGGGCCCCTCCGCTGACCAGGGTTCTCGAGCCGGCTCTGTTTGGAGGAGTGGTGGAATCCCTGTTCCCGGCGCGGGCGGAACACTTTCCGCCGCAGATGACTCGGCCACCTCGGTCGCCTGATGCGCCCGGCGTGGTTATTGACGACGACGTGCCCGATGTCACTTGGGTAGAACTAGAGCTGGTGGTGCGACGGCTTAGAGCCAAGAAGAACACCGCCCCGGGACCCGACAGCATTCCAGGCCGTGCGTGGGTCCTAGCTCTAGGAGAAGACGGTCTCGAACCCCGACTGCGAGGGTTCCTCAGCGCATGCTTGGAGCGGGGCCAGTTTCCGAAGAGGTGGAAGACGGGTAAACTGGTCCTCATCCGCAAAGACGGAAGCCCGGCGGATGAGCCGTCCGGGTACCGGCCCATAGTATTGCTCGACGAAGTGGGCAAGCTCTTCGAAAGAGTGATTGCCAAGCGCCTCGTCGAGCACCTCTCTAGAGTGGGGCCGGACCTAGCGGATACGCAATACGGCTTCCGCCGGTGGCGTTCCACTGTGGATGCCATCATGCGCGTGAAGACTCTGGTGGAGGATGCGGTTGCCCGGGGCGAGGTGATGTTGGCGGTGTCCTTGGATATCTCCAACGCATTCAACCTTGCCCTGGAGTTGCATCAGGGAGGCGCTCGTGTACCACGATGTGCCTCTCTACCTCCGCCGCATAGTCGGGGCGTACCTGACGGAGAGAGCCGTCATCTACCCAAGTGCGACCGGCGTCGGTAGGCGTGAGATGTCGTGCGGTGTCCCACAGGAATCGGTCCTGGGGCCGCTCCTGTGGAACATCGGATACGACTGGGTGCTTCGCGGTGAGCTCGCGTTCGGTGCCACCGTCACGTACTTCGCGGATGACACGCTAGTGACGGAGAGTGGTGCTACATACCGCGAGGCGACCCAGAGGGCCACGACCGCTGTTGCTAAAGTCGTGGATCGGATCCGGCGGCTGGGTCTCGAGGTGGCTCTGCACAAATCCAAGGCCTTGTTCTTTCATGGTCCTCGGCGCGGGCTACCCCCGGGATCCAGCCTGACAGTAGGAGGTACTCCCATCGACATCAAGCCCCGGTTGAAATACCTGGGGCTTGTACTCGACGGTCGGTGGGACTTCGGAGAGCACTTCCGAAGTCTGCGCTCCAAACTGTTAGTGACAGCTAACGCGCTGGCGCGGCTGCTACCCAACCTGAGGGGCCCGGAGGACTCCTGCAGGAGACTCTACGCGGGTGTCGTGCGGTCCATAGCCCTATACGGGTGCCCCCGTGTGGGCGGACACCCTGCAGGCCAGGTTCGTACCCCTGCTGCACGCGCCGCAGCAGAAGCAGGCTACGGCGGCGGCGCGCTGAAGAGCGCGCCTCCCCATTCCTCCCCATCCGAAAATGAGTTACAGTGTGCCAATCGCCTTATGAGTTATGAGAGAAAAAAAATGTTTAGTGAAAAGTAAATTTGCGTGTACCATTGCCAGAATTACATATTACAATTACAATTACATATTTATATATTTGTGAACTCCTATTTGACGCCTAATTCGTGATAAAATTTGGCTCTGTTTTTAAGTTCGGGAGATCGTGATCTCTATTTCTGGATAAAATTCTTTATAGTGAGTTGTAATATATATAGGTAATACTAAAAAACATTAATATTTAAAACGTTTAATAGTTCAAAACAAGATACCTTTAGGTATTTTAAAAATGTGTAATAACAATAGTAATTAGTAATACATTAGGTCTTTACCAATGAAATTGCCGTTTTGTATGAAACAATTTAAAGGATTTTTTCATGTATTGTTTATTTGTATTAAACGAAGTAATCACCCATGCAATCAATTCATCTTTGCCAACGCAGTGCCAGTTTATTGATGCTCTTTTTAAAGAAATCAGGTGGACGGGAAGCAACAAATTCTTCAAAGGCATTTTGTACTGTCTCTCGGGTATTGAATTTTTTTCACGTCAAAAAGTCGAATTCTGGTAAAAGTTGTAGGTTAGGTAGTCTGTAGGCGCAAGGTCTGGTGAGTAGGGCGGATGACGGAGAGCTTCCAGCGTCGGTTTGTAGTGTTAGTTCCGTAAACGTCGTTGATGTTGCATGCCGCTTGTGTCGCGTTGCTGCCACGACGGTACTCATATTCCATAATTACTCGATTTTTTACTTATTTTGTTTGCTACATATTTTTGATGACTTTGTTGGCAACCAATTAGTACGTCCTGTAACTTCAATCCATTTTTGTTGTAAGTTTGTATTTTCCGGGAAACTGTAATACAATTATGATATTTAATTACTACATACATAAGAATATTTCATCATATTTATAAGAAGTACCTACAACATGTATATTAGTAGGTACCCATAATATTGGACAAATAAACATTCAAAACCTGGCAACATCGAATAAAATTTATTTCGTAGGTTATGATAATTATTATTTGCTGTTTTAGACTATTTTATCAGTAAAATTATATGCATTATGTACTTCACAAGAAATAATACACTGTGGCATGTGTACGAAAGGGCCTTTAACTTTAAAAACGTATTTACTTACGAGTGAAAAGATACGCCTGGTAATTTCCTTTCACTATCGCTTTTACAATGGAAAACACTGCACCGTCCCATGTTTCCTTCAGTTGTGTTTACTATATATGTTGAATAACAAATTGCGAATATTGTAGCACGTCTAAGAACAATTATTGCGTTATAAATACACGAATAAAAGTAAACTTATGACGTGCTATGCGTCATAGGCAAAGTACACTATAACTAAACAGTTTAAATAACAGTTCCCGACAGATATCCCTTGCCAAGACTGTTAGACTTTACATACATCGCAAGTGGAAAAACAATATTCAGCAAAATTGATATAAAGAAGGCGTTCCACCAAATCCCTGTTGCGGAACCAGAGAAGACCGCAATAATCACGCAAATGGGTTTATTTCACTGGAATTTCATGCCATTTGGCCTCAGAAATTCAGCTCAAACGTTCCAGAGGTTTATGGACTCCCTGTTCTGAGACCTGGACTATATATATGTTTTCGTGGACGACATACTCATAGCAAGTCAAAATACCGAACAACATTACGTTCAATTAGAGGAAGTATTCACTCGCCTAAGTAAAAACGGCATCTCAATCAATACGAGCAAATGCGAATTCGAAAAGACAGAGATAGATTTCTTAGGTTATCATATAACGAGCCAAGGAATCACCCCCACGTCTGAGAAAGTACGAGCAATAAACGAATACCCAAAACCAAAGGTGGTAAAGGAGCTACGTCGATTTTTGGGAATGATGAATTTCTACAGAAGTAGCATCCCACACGCCGCCAGACACCAAGCTCCGCTCAACAAATACTTAATAAACTCCAAAAAGAATGACAATACGCCAATCGAGTGGAATACGGAAGCTAACCAAGCATTCGAACACTGCAAACAGGACATAAGAGATGTCACAACACTCGCATTCCCGGAAACAGACACACCACTAGCCATTATGACAGATGCTAGTTTAAAATGTGTAGGCGCCGTACTTCAACAAAAAGTTCAAGGAAAATGGAAACCCGTATCATTTTTTTCAAAAGGGTTAAGCGAGGCACAAACAAAATATTCCACATACGATCGAGAACTACTCGGTATTTACATGGCAATAAAAAACTTTAGACGACTAATAGAAGGTCGCACATTTACAATATACACGGATCATAAGCCACTGATTCATGCATTCGACAAGAAGCAATCAGTGGATGAATCCCCTAGAAGAATAAGGTACCTAGAATATATTGCACAATTCTGTACAGACATAAGGCACGTCACGGGCAGCGAAAACGTGGTAGCCGACGCACTATCACGGGTAATAGAAACAATAGAACTACCCCAAATTCTCAACTGGCAAGAGGTAAAAAAATACCAAGACAGTGACCCGGAGTTAACAAAACTAAAACAAAATAGGTCACTAAAAATGGCACGGGTACCAATACAAAACAATAATACCAAAATTTATTGTGATATATCCACCGGTACAACAAGGCCATACCTACCACAAAAGTTCAGAAAAACAATTTTTGATAGTTTTCACAACATGAGCCACCCAGGGAAAAACACAACAAAAAAGTTGATAACCGCAAAATACGTCTGGAATAGCATGCACAAAGACATTTACGAAATGTGCAAAACATGTTTACAATGCCAGCAATCAAAAGTTCAGCGGCACACAGTATCACCCCTGGGCAAATTTTTGCCAGCAGAACGATTTAGCCACATACACATAGACATTGTGGGCCCCCTAACGACATCACAAAACAAAAGATACATCGTCACTATGATCGATCGTTGTACGACATGGCCAGAAGCATATCCTATTTCGGACATCACAGCAGAAACTGTAGCCAAAACCCTATACGATGGCTGGATCACACGTTTTGGATGCCCCAATTATATAACAACGGATCAAGGACGACAATTCGAGTCTGAGCTATTCAGAAGCCTAACCAAATTCCTGGGTATACAAAAAATCCGTACTACACCATATCACCCTCAATCAAACTCCAAAGTAGAAAGACTGCACAGAACCATGAAAGCAGCTTTGATGGCAAGAGGAAATACCGAAAATTGGACGAAAGAATTACCATCGGTATTATTCGGGATACGTACCAGCATTCGACAAGACACTGGATACTCAGCAGCCGAATTGGTCTACGGAACAACAATAAAATTACCAGCAGCATATTTTGGCGACTGTTCTAAAAACACAACATACGCAGAGTTTGTGGAAAAAATTAAAGATAACATAACGCACATGACGTCAATTCCACAACGACAAAGCTCAAACAAAAACATATTCGTACACCCACGCTTAGCCGACTGTACACACGTATTTCTACGATGCGATAAGCTACGTCCTACGCTCACACCACCTTACGACGGACCGTTTCTCGTAGTCAAACGTGACAACAAAATAGTCACGATCAAGCGAAACGGCAGGGAAGTGAACGTGTCGATTGACAGGCTAAAGCCAGCATTCACGACGAGCGACGACAAGAAAGAAGCTCAAAATCAAGAGCAAGATAAGGCAGAGCCAATTCAAAACATAAAAAGAACACGTTCGGGAAGAATATCACGACCCACCGTCCGTTTCAAACAATGATATAAAAAGGGCAAAATGAAAATAAAAGTCACTCCACAGCAAGCCACAAGAAACAACACAAGATGGGAAGCAGTCAAACCCACGAAAAGGAACAAATAAACATGGTGCAGAACAATAACCTGGCAGCAAAGGCAGAAAAGAACACACACATGGCAGCAGAAATTGAAAAAATAAAAATCTGTATCGGAGTACTCATCGCTATAATTATACTAGCAGCAATAATAATAACAATCACCAGACTCGTACGAAAAACTAACAAAGTCATGGACAAAAAGATAAACAAAATAATCAAGGAAATGCAACAAGTGTAACCAACTGCAGAAAAAGTACAACTCAGCAAACAGCGTTCACGGACAAGGTCGACGCACCACAGCAAATAATAACTAGAATTTTTATAAAGGGGGGAGTACTATGACGTGCTATGCGTCATAGGCAAAGTACACTATAACTAGGAAATAATATTATATAAACAACACGTATCAATAAACAATAATGTCAGCACTAAACTTATATGAGTAAAACCCCACTCTAAATCTCAGTAAAATCATGTAGAATAATTAGTATATAAGAGTGTGTAAATAGTAAATAAATTAATCTTGTTCCAACTGGTAAAACATCTTTTACTTACTCCGCAATAAAACTGAAAATCTGTCAAGTTTGTTTACTTTCTAACATATTTTTCTTTATGGTTTGTTTCGCGAACTAGTTTGCTGCCCGTAGTAAAAACCGACACGGCAGAGGAGACAGAAAATCTAGTCACTCTGTCTCATTTCTTCACACGACATTGGCGTAAGTTGGTCTTTTTCTTGTGTGAATGCGATGGAAGCTATCAATTCGTCTATGTCCTTCTCTGTCTACGATTCAAAGTCTATGAAGTCGGCCGATTTGCAGTCGATGTCAAAGATTACATTATCGATGTCAGTAGTGTATGTTGTCACAAACCTTTAGAAAGCAAAATCACAAAATGCATTTGAAAGCTATGATAACTAAAGCAAGAAAGAACGGTGTGCCGGTTTATTGCATTTTCCTTGTGATAGTGTATCTGCTGGCGAAGTACCACAGCGCCAGGTGGAAGTGGAACGCGATCTACGTGCCTCGGCACTTGCGCAAGTACTTGAACTTGAGCGAGAAGTTCGCCGTGTCGTCGGGGCAGCTGCAGCCGCGCGACCTGAACATGGTGTCCACCACCGTCGACTTGATCAACTTCGAGCGCGAAGTGTTCCACGAGAGGCATTACGGGAAGGTGAGCCACGACACCACCATGATTGTGGTGCAGGTACATCGCGACGTCGAGCGCCTGCAGTACCTCATCGTGTCACTGGCGCAGGTGCGCTTCGTAGACACCGCCCTCGTCGTCTTCTCGCACAGCTTCTACGACGACGCAATCAACGCCATGATCATGAAAATAACATTTTGTAGATTCATGCAAATATTTTACCCATTTTCTAATCAATTGTTCCCAAACAGATTTCCAGGAATCGATCCTGACGACTGTATTAGCTCAGTGACACCGAAACAGTTCTGTAGCAATAGAGACGCTCGCCGCACTGAGCACAAGCACCACTGGTGGTGGAAGGCTCATTTCGTTTTTAATAAATTGGAGTGGTCCGAAAAATATAAAGGAACCGCCATTTTCCTGGACGAAGATAACTACGTTTTACCAGATCTACTGCACATGCTCCGCTATGCCAAGCGCTCGCTGACTGCCATCGCAGGGGTCAGCGTTATCGTGTTCGGCAGACCCTACTTCAGTGATTTGGATTACGATTTACTAATAGTGGACACTTGGCGACCACTCTATGATAGAGGATTGGCATTCAATAGAACTGTCTGGAACAAGATGGCCGCGCTCGCCTCGTACTTCTGCACGTTCGATGACCTCAGCTGGAGCAACTCCCTGGCCCACATGTTTTCGTTATTCCGCAATGGCCACGCCGACATGGCTGCGACCTTGGCACCCCGTGTATTCACTACCAGCGTATATTCTAGTGGAAGGGAAGCCTTTATTAAGATTCAGTCTCAAGTCAAGGGTGCTTCCTATTTCTCTGTGAGTGTGAAGGTAGCTTTAGTTTACAGCAGTAGTGGAAGAGTGAACTCGGAGGTCGGCCCTCCGGCTAAAGGAACCGGTGGGTGGGGCGACTTGCGCGACCGCCTCTTGTGCTTGGACCCGTTTTCGACGGCGGAGCAGACGACCGACGCCACCGCGGACGACACCACCACCACGCCGAGGTTCATGTTCCAACCGCAGCTCAACTACTCGTCGGCGGTCATAGTGGTGGAGAACACAATAAGGAGATTTGTAAGGTAATCCTTGAAGTCCAATGGATGTATCGCCAACCACGAAATGTTACAATGAAACAGTAACAGAATGTGAAATATCACGGATACCACGAACGCTACTGATTTTATTTTTATCGTCCCATCTTTCAGTTTCGATTCGATTTTATTGAACACGCCAATATGAACAGAAAATGTATAAAATGGCAATTGTGTTGAATGCTGCGGTCGCCACCAGCATGGCGCGGTTGCCATATGTACCATTTAACTTGATATTATCAGCCATTTATTTGTTCCGGTTCATGTTATTGACCACATAGGCACATAAAATATTAATTAATAATTAATTAAATAATTTTACATTTTTATTATTAATTTATTTTCTATGTATAGTATGTATGTATTTACAAAAAAAAAAGTATCTAAGTATGTTTATCCGCATTCTAGATTCCATAACACAAGCTAGTTAAGCTATGCTTACCATGGGTCTAGATAGCGTTGTGTGAAATGTTGTGGAATATTTATTTATTTATTTATTTATTTATTTATTTACATACTTACTGTATTTGATTAGTATTGCCAAGCTATTGTTTATTAAATAGGTCACTGTTGTGATTATTTCACGTGATTGAAAAGTATTGTGGTCACTTTAATTAAAAAATTATATTCATTACTGTCCCAGGTAACAAAAACATGTGATAAAAACATGTTTTTGTTACCTGGGACAGTAATGAATATAATTTCTATGAATATATTTTTCCAAGTTAAATTTTATCAACTGCAGATTTTTGTAGTTCGCATTTTTAGCCGCACTTCTACGTCATGAAAAAGTGCCATCACAAAAAGCTAGTGTCCTGAACAAAAAACAATTGGTGAGATGTAGGATACAGCTGCTCCAGACCTCCAATTCCCTGTCTAAATTTGACTATACAGTCAGCTTGCCTTCAGAGAATATTTACTCGACGCCACCGTAGAATTTTACAATGATGAATAAAGGTAACCCCACTGCAAAAGAAACACAAAGTCGATAAGAGCGCAGTTTAATAACGAGGTATCATTGATTGTAGAATTTATATTCATCATTTAACTTGTGCGCTTCTTTTGTACGGCGCGAGTGTTCAATATGGAGGAGCGACGCCGGGGAATAGCTCATAACCGCCATTATTGAATGCTCAACAGTTCATTTCACGATATTAATCATAACGTATTCAATATTCAGCGCGGCGAACAAATATTTTAGTCCTTTCCAATCGCTTTTATGTGCGGGTGAATTATCCACATAAAAGTTAACACATTCATTGAATGGCTTGTGGAAAATTGATCGTTCACTGTCGTAACTTTAAGAGCAATGAATATACAAAAATAGTTTAGAATTATGATATACATAGCCAAACGTTAAACCAAAGCGATAAGTGGTTACATCACTTCCGGGTTACAGTGAAATATACCTACTTTACCTAAAAGCCTATATAGTATAATAGCGATGGTTATTTTCGCTGGGAGGTAGGCTTGAGGTAGGATTTCATCAGTTAAAATATCAATTCGTTAGTAGCGCTAGTATTTTTTTATATCACTTAGGTGGCAGACAAGCACTCGGCCTAAGTGATGCGAAGTGTATACCGTGACGTATGGGCGCGTACACTGCACAGGGGCGTCACACTCAGTCACACTCGTGGTGCCATAAGGTCAGTTATTAGGTATTACCCAACTGATGAAAATCAATATAAAGTACGACAACACTATCCAAAAAGAAACTAGGTATATTTGCTTGACAAGCAGTGAAGGAAAAGGTACGCAAAGTTTTTTGACATCCTCTGCATCATAAACGTTACATCCGCAGCATGACGTCTTTCTGTTCTGCTGCATGCACAGGCTGCATGCTTCAAAAACACAGATAAATATTATGTTCCATATTCAGAACGAACAAAAAAGTGGTCGCGGCCAGAGCGATGGCGGCGCGGCGGCCTGGCGCATTGAATATTCATGCCTCGTTTATGGTCAATATTGGAACACCGTTTTAACTGGATTTCCAGTCGTTAAATCTGAACTAAACGCAAACGCTCGTGAAGTTGCACTACAATATCCTTTAGTGTACGATATAAAACATAAATGGGTGATTTTCAACAAGTGATTTTTTTGTATCATTTCGGTGAGATTTTTCTATTACAATGTCTTGTTAATATATTTTGTAACGAAAATAAACTTTAATCTTATTTGTAACATATGCGTGAGTGGACATCATGTAACATCAAAACTTACTGAAATATTTAAGATTGAATTTTTGGGAGCCCACAGAAATGAAAAGTGTCCACTGAAATGATAAATCGTCCACCGAAATGACTAGACTGTGCACCGGAATGAAATTATCCCACTGAAATGATACAGCCAAGGACATCATTTATTTTTAGGAGGATTCCGTAGATTGTCTGAAACAAATCTAAATAAATTCCATAGAGATATCACTAGACTGTATTTATGATATTTATTAAATATGAGATCAAACTATTATATTAGGGAAGAAAAGTTAATTTTTTTGCGGAACGAGTGTTGTGTTCTTACCCGACTGCGCGATGCAAAGGAGGATAATGTGTTTATCATATCAAAAAAAAATATCGCACATCAAAAAAAGTTTGCGATCACTTTGAAAAACTGAAATCTTTTTTGTTACTGTAGATTATATTATGATTTTTTCTTCTTTTTAGATTCTTTATTTAAAAATAAAGAATTAGAACACAAAACAATGACACCGTTCAATTGTTTTTTCTTACAAAAAGGCTTTCAGTCCTAGCTTACGCTCATTCAGAAATCTGATTTAGTGAATTATAACCGATTCAAGATATTTTTCGCGGAAAGTAGTGATTGAAAAAATGCCAAGAGGATTATCAGAGGTTTTACGAGCTAAAATAGTAACTTCGAGGGAAGAAGGATACACCACGAGAGTAATAGCACGCAGACTTGCTATATCCCAATCCTGTGTCGTGGCTACGTTGCAGAGGTACCACGGAATGGAGAATTTAGCTGACCGACCCCGCAGCGGTCGCTCAACTGTTTTGACAGCTGCCCAAAAGCGCTATATTAGATTGCTGGCAGCCCGTGATCCCACAATCAACGCCACTAAAATAAAAGCAGAAGTCAGGGCCGCCTCTGGGCTTGAAGTTAGCACGCAGACCGTTCGCAATTGCTTGCACCAGGCTGGATTACGAGCACGGAGGTCATGGCGAGCTCCGCTCAATTCCCGGCAACGTCAACAACGAAGATTGCAGTGGGCTAGACTTCGGCAAAATGAAGAAGGTGAGGAAGAAAACATTTAGCAAAACTGTCTCTTCGTTGACGAATCCCGAATCTCCACTCATCCAGATAACCGACGTGTCCGTGTCTGGAGAAGACCAGGCGACCGTGAAAGACAAAGAACTGCCACTGGAACAGTTCAGCAAGGCGGAAAATCGGTGTCTTTTTGGGGTGGCATTATGATTGGAGCTAGAACGCCTTTGATCCCGTATCGGGGCTTCATGACAGCTGACATGTACAAAGCAGTTGCTATTGATGATATCGTCAAACCATTCCGAGTAAACCATGGGCATCAATTTGTACTGGTCGATGATAATGCGCCCGCACATCGAGCTCAACGAGTCAATGCTGCTCTTCAAAAATACGATATCACACGATTAGACTGGCCTGCCGGCTCGCCCGACTTAAGCCCAATAGAGCACGCGTGGGATGCTCTTAAACGAGCTGTATGGAACCGTGAGCCACATCCCCAGACAGTTCCAGAGCTCAGAGAAGCCGCTATTGAAGAATGGGATAGGTTACCCCAGGAAATGCTGGATAACATGATCCTCAGCATGCCCAGGAGGATCTCCGCATGTGTTCGAGCCAGGGGAGGAGTTATTTTATATTGAATTTACACTTTTAATAATAAATTGTAGTTTAAGTTTAATTAAACAGTCTTTTTCTTTCTATGAAATTTCTATCACAATTGCATTATGATTAATGGCTCAATTTTTTCAAATAAATAATAAACAATAGTTTTATATTTTAATTTCAAACAGGGTATTCCAATTTTAAAAAAATCTATGTTGTATAGATTTTTTCTTGATAAAGTTAAATTTAAAGAATTCTAGGAGCTTATGCCATTGATCGCAAACTTTTTTTGATGTGTGTATGTATGTTTGTTTCTATGTGGCGTTCTAGAGACCAAATGCATAGGCCGATTTTGATAATTCTTACGTCAATCGATTCGTCTTAACCTTGCGAGTGTCACTAAAAACATGACAGTAATCAAAATTTACCACGGCGAAAACCAGACGCCAAAATTTTGTCAAAATGAAAAAAAAAGTAGATGAACTATGTCAAGTGGGTTGTCGTTGAATAGGTATTTTAAAATCATCTTAAGGTGCATTTTTCATTTAAAATAATAGTTTAGGATATATAACGATTTAAAGTTATTTAACAAAACAGTCGCTAATTTTCTTAGTTATTGATTTTAAGTTATTATTAAGTTATAAGTTTTTATTTCAAGTATATACGATATGAAGGAAATTAAAAGGAGATAACAAAAAGATACACAAGTCATATCATAACTAAAAAGTATAAAATAAAACAAATTATTAAAAAATAAAAAAAACCCGACTGCCACTGAAAATACCGAAATAACTTTGATAGCAGGCGGTACCCATTTGCCAATCATAAACCGAAAGAAAATTAATGGGTACTGACTACTATCAAACTTATTTCGGTCTTTTCATTGGCAGTCGGGTTTTTTTAATTACTGGTAATAATAATAGTGTTTTGTATGTAAAACTTCAAGATGTACTAAATCAACTCTTATATTTTTACGACACAATGATTTAATAAGAAAAAATATAAAAATAATGTAAGTATGTTCAAAAGAGCTAAACACTTCATCTTAAACATAACAAAAAAAAAATAGATCACGTTATCGTAAATTATTGCAAACAGTTTGGCTATATAATCCGATAATGTAAGTACATTATGCGCTATTTTCATTCTTTTCGCATAAGTATGCGAAAAGAATGAAAATAGCGCAATCACTAGTCACTATTGCAACAAAATGAATGAATTCAATGAATCGATCCTGCTTCTTTTTTTCTAGCATTTCTCTCCCTGTCTTTTCTCTCAAAACTCTTCGCGTGTGACGTCATTGCTCTTAATTCTCTCTTTTCTTCTTCTTTCATATAACCTTCTTTTTTCTAACCTTTCCTTTCTGGTCTGTAGCTTAGGTCGCGGCATCCTAAAATCCAAATCATAATTTTTAAACATTGAACATCACATTATCGTTGAGAATACACATTGTCTAGAAGTAAGTACATCTATTATCCATTTTATAACAAGACATTTTAAACTGTTTTTTTATTGTATGGTGATTAATAAAAGAAAAAAAAAACAAATATTAACACATCAAATTAATCCCAAATATCGAACCTACAATATCTAGAATTATCTCACCAAATTTTTATGATTCAATCTTAGACTCAAGGATCTCTAAAACTTATGATTTTATCATTTCTAAGTTAAATTTCATTTAAGTGGACTGTTATCGGTATTACAGTCCACCGAATCCACTGAAATGATAACACCGAGGTGATAAAAATAATAAGTTTTACATTTAACTCCGATATTAGAATTAATATTAAAATGTCAACACTGCTGTAACAAAACATATCTTACGGCGAATTTAAAACACAATTTTGAAATAAATTGAATGAACCTAACACGAGCTATAACGGCCACAGAAATGACACTATTTTTGTCCCCATATCACTGAAATGATATACTTACTTTTCGGCGGGAATCCATGATGATTTTGTGACGCGTTCGTACGCTCCAACGAATGGAGGTGGCCTGATTCGAAGTAAGGAAAGGCACGGGGAGCGCAAAAACGCTATGTTGACGAAGTTACTCAACTAAAACTTACTGTCCACCAAAATGATAACTTTTTACAGGACAAAAGTAGACTGTTTAATACAATGTAAAAGAAATAAGATAAACAAACAATATTCGTTTTTTCTATGGGTCATATTATAATTTATTCATACAAAATTAGATTTTAGTCCAAATGTTAAATACAACTGCAGGGCAAGATATTTTACGAGTGAAATTGGATTCAGGACAGGTCACCGAAATGATAAAATGACACTTTGTAATTATTTTTTTTTATGTAATAGAGGACATTACTCAACAATTTTTTTTGCCATGGTAGAGAAGTACCTACCTATTATACTATGAAAAGTAATCAAAATCGTAAAACCAACACATTGCACTACCGTTCTCAGGCTTGCCGTGTATTTTTTTTGCTTTTGATATTCACCCAAATATACGATCTAGTGGAAAGCAAATGTGATGATGCAAATGGTGTGGCACAGTCCCCCTATGATAGTGAATGGGTTACGAGAAATTTTATAGCAAAATCATGAAAGCGGAGTTAATTTTAATTTCCTGCCCCAGCTGTCTTACTATCAGACTGTACATACATAGTATGTTCCTGCACACAGTTGTGTAGCTCACAGCTTATTATCAGATCCAACTGTGAACGATTTACGAGGGTAGCCCGCGCCTCACGAACAGCCGAACGAATTAAAAAGCTACACAGCGTAGAGTACCACCCCCACCCCAGGGGAAATCTCAGTACCGTCTTGATTTGGTTGCTTAAAATATAAAACGTATGGGATGTTTAAGCTTCACGGTTTATTTATTGGATTGCCGGGAATCGAAGACCGAATTGAAGACTCATTGCGCCTGCATTTAGCACAACTGCAGGCGTAGTAGACCTACTATGGAATGTATACGTTCATATATACGGAGTTTCGAGTAATTGATTCTGTGAAATGCTTATTTATCCCGCAATCAGGTCCGAAAACGGCACGGGACAATTTTTTCGGCCGAAAGCCGAAACACTACCGAAAGAAATCCAAAGTAACTTTACAAAATTGCTACGTCTTTCGTTCGGGTTTTGTGTAGGTTCGTGATTGAATAATGAACATCCACACATCTTGATAAACTTGCACATTTATAGTATTCCTAGCTGTTGCCCTCGGCTCCGTGCGCGTGGATGTCAGTTATCGCGACAAAACATAGCCTATATCCTATCTTAAAGTCCAATCTATCTCGGTTCCAAATTTCATCAGAATTGGTCCAATTAGTTCTAGCATGAAAGCGTTACAGACAATCAATAGCGCCCACAGTACATGTGCCCCGATTCATTCAAATGCCGCAATCCCCTTATAGTGTCTCCACAAACACGTAACTCCCGTCGTGTCCGGGTGACTAACCGCGCCGTACTTTAACTTTAAATAACTTCAGTTGCGTCTGTCGCTGTCGCCGCCCGCGCCCGCCGTTGTTCCACGAGACAATAAAAATATCTGACTATCTGCGAACTTGGCGCACTGCAACCTCAACACAATACGAGACTATTGTAAACTACGTCGATACATATCTGTAAGAAAACCAATTGAAAATGTAATTCACAGTTTCTGGGATACAAGAACAAAGACTTCTGATGTAATATAACGCTAGAGCGGCTGTCTGTAGGTGCGCCTCAAAATATTAAAGTTCTTACGCTTTGTTAACATTTGTTAAGTCTGAACTTTGAGTTTGTTTAGCTGTCCTACTTAGATGTATTTTATAAAATTCGCCCGTAAATAAAGTGTGCTTCTAATATTTTATAATGTGTTAAAATATTAGAAGCACACTTTGGCAGTTTCATCTTGATAAGTAGTAGGATCGGATGCTCTGGCACACGTTGGGAGAGGTCTATGTCGAGTAGTGAACTGCATTAGGTTAATTTGATTGAAGTCATCTAGCTATTTATGTGTTATTCTGTATAATTTTATTTCACACAAGATAACAAGTTTGTATATATAGAAGATTTGATTAAATAAATTGACTACTATTAATAGTTAAGGCTGGCGATTTACCTAATATGATTTGTCAGAATGTCTAAATTTGGAATCCAAGATTTGATTCTGCACCTCGCTTGTTGGAAATCTTGAAAGACAAAAATAGAATAGAAATGATTATTTGGCACGTTATGAGCCGGCAAAGTGCGGACCATCCCTGACCGCTGTCATGCCGCAAGCTCAAAGCGGGCGATGGGAAATTTAAACTTGCGCCAAAGTTCAGTTCAGTGGTAACAATAGTTCTGTTAAACGAGTTTTAACTTTCAATCGAGTACGGCGCCGGGTTATTCAACTTGTGAGAGGGTTCTGTAGTTGTGCGCTCAACTGTTGAACGCGCAGGGAGATTGGAGCGCGCTGGCGGACACTAAATCTGCACTATATTTGATATTGTACTACTCTATTCTAGCTTTGGCTTTGTTACTAGTTTTATTGGTACTAAGTGTATTGGTATTGGTTTAAGCGTCAAATAATAATTATAATGTATGAGGCCCAATCAAGATCTAAGGGACAAAATCAACGTCACCCTCACTTGCAATTAAGCCAGTAGATACACCTGCTGATTGATGTAAGGCACTCTGATTCTTTTCCCTTAGGGCTGGGAGGTCGAACGGCAGTCACTCTCTTCGAAGCCGTTTATGACAAACAAACAAACGGCCTTATTCTCGTAGCATGGCAATATAAACTCATAGTTCTTTGACCAATGAAATGAGTTGTTTCAATCACAGTAATTCCAGATACGGTATATTCCTATATAATACTATGCCGTATAATTCCACTATCGAGTGATGATGACATACCGTATGCTCTCGGTGTGTAGACAGCATTAATGCCAAGAAGCTGGTTATGTCATGTGTGAGCGCTGCGCTGTCGAGGAACTGAATAATTCAACATTGATCCTCTTGCGACGCCGGGAGTGCACGCTATACGGCGCTGGGGTGATTCAATATTTGTATCTTGTATATACAGTTATAAAAGAAGTAGAGGATTGCGGAATGTTCACTGTATTGTGATAAGTCGATGGGTGAATTATTTCCTGCATTTATTTTAACACTTAGTATGCTATACTCATTGTAGCGTCGTAAGTACTCTGTATTTTAATAATTTCTGATACAATCTGTAAAAATAACGCAGTTGTCAGATCTAAGTCGTAACACATAATTAGAATCTTTCACACGTAATTTCATATAGGATTTTGGGAAAAAATCATACATAGTCATGCCTGTGAATCTCCGAAGGGGTAGGCAGAGGTGTGATAAAACACACATTTCGCTAACTATGATTTACAGTCCCACGTAATAGCGAGTGAGCCTGTTGCCATACAGTGGGTTTTAATCATCGGATGTATGTATAATATCGGATGGAAAACAATGGTGTTGTAGAGAGCGACTAATGGATAGGGCATCATTTTAGACGCTTTTAGACGCTTTCTACGACTTCCACAGGAAGAGATCCCTATTCTACTTCACCGGGAACCAACACGGACATAAATCAGTATTATTATAATAACCTGTTACAATTATAAATAAATATAAATATATTTTAGACGCTTTCTACGACTTCCACAGGAAGAGATCCCTATTCTACTTCACCGGGAACCAACACGGACATAAATCAGTATTATTATAATAACCTGTTACAATTATAAATAAATATAAATATATTTTAGACGCTTTCTACGACTTCCACAGGAAGAGATCCCTATTCTACTTCACCGGGAACCAACACGGACATAAATCAGTATTATTATAATAACCTGTTACAATTATAAATAAATATAAATATATTTCCACAAAATTCTACACAACGCTATCTAGACCCATGCCACAGAATAGATAACCCCATGCTAAGCTTAACTAGCTTGTGATATTGAATCTAGAATGCGGATAAACATACTTGGAGATTTTTTTTTGTAAATACATAATTATACATAGAAACACCTAGACCAATGCAAATAGCCATATTCATGCATACAAATATTTGCACTCAGCGGGGAACGAACCCGCGCCTCCTGCGTAGTGACTGCGTTCACTACCGCCACGCCACGGAGGCTGTCTTTCCATTCTGTGGTTAGTTAGCTTCTACTGAAATTAGGAACGTGGTGATATGAGTTTTTAATAATAATTTTCTAGTGCTATTTAATTACTTTCACAAATGTGGAAGTTCCGCGCGACTACCCGCGGCGGCCGGCGGCTGGCGGCTGGCGGCGGGCACGCGGCGGCGCTAAAATAACAACGTCAGGTTTATTCCAAGACCCTTGTCATGGACGCCTCAGAGCACGCATAAACTTAATAAAATTCCTCGGAATAACGTTGGCATAACGCGTTCGACTACAATTTATGACTTACGTTTCACTTATCGATGATAATCATACGTTGACTTAACTACTTATACGATAAGCGCCAGAAGTTTGTTGGCCAAGGGATCACACACACAAGGGATGACACTATCAATTACCTTAGTAGCAGTGGGTTAGTGTGAATAGGAACTAGTAATTTCAACCCTTTTCATCATCCCAACAATATCGAGATGAGTTTTAACTAAATAATGTTTCTTCTTATTCTGTACCCTATTAAGTTTGTTTATTGCATATTTGATATTAATAGGGTGGCAACAATAAGACAGATATTATATAGAGGAGTTTTGGCGGGAAAGCGTAGAAGACGCATCGCGGTATTATTTTATTTTCCGAAATTGGTGTGAATTCGAGTTTTTATGTATAAAAATAGTGAACTTTTAGACATAACGTCTTGGACAACGCACACACGTGTAGGTAAGAGGCATATTACGTTGAATTGTGACTCTGTGTTCAATCCAAATCTCCCCAGAGAGCTTTTAGTAAAGTCCCCACGACTTTACTGAGGCAGCAATCATCTCATTCATCGTCATTATCATCATCACCAACATCATTAACCCATTATCATCATCGTCATCAATCATTTTAGCTAAAGTGATATTATACATGCATACAAAATAAGACGTGACATAAAGGTCTAGTTACCATTGTCATAAAATCATAAAAAAATATATACAGTACTGTTTAAAACCAGTGAACTCTATCACTGGTTTTAAACAGATATCGCGTTCGTGTGACAAATTGCCTTAGAGATCAAAATAGTTATATCTATAGTGCTGTAATTTACATTTATCCAAACATTCATTAAGCCGTTTTTGCGTTAAAGAGTGACAAACAATCTTACAATCACATTTAGATTTGTAAGATGATGAAATAAGAAGGTTAATTCAAGTGTTTGATACAACATTATATAGGAAGATGTGCTGTGTTTAACCTGTATCTAGGTCGGTAATGTATGCAGGCTCTCTGCGAGTCTCAGAGGCCGCTGGAGGTCGCGAGGGACTGCCCCTATTTCCGAATGCATAGAATTTACTTAGCAATAGTGCGGGAGATACTTGAGGCGCTCGGATTTGGCAGGATCGATTGTACCTGTGTATATAAGGCTACCTACTGCATGTATTCCCGTGGGTCTTCGTACAAGGATTAAGTGATAAGGTTGTTCTTCATTCGATAGTATCTAAGTTACAGCTTATGACAACGTGGTCGGTTGACAGCAATACGCTCATGTCACCTATTTATCACATCTAACAACTGCTCTAGTTTTTACAGATGTAAGTAAATATATGAAATATATTTATTACGTCTTCCCAGTTTAGATTCCCGGCTGGGGCAAAGTGTTATTAAACTTTTTGTTAATAATTTATCTGCAGTAATAAATCTGGAAAAGCGGAATTAGACAGTGGGCGATAGATAGACGTAATAATCTCTGCCTATCCTCTCAGGTGTATACATGCAATGTCAAACACTATATAAGATTGGCTACATGGAATTAAAATCCACATAGTTAACTGTACATACCAAAATGAAAATATTAAATTTAAGTTAAATACGAAAATGAAATGAAAGAATGTTGGTAGATGGCACCACCGTCACCCTTAAAGACGGATATAAGGAGAAGGAAAATTTTAAATGAATCAGGTGTGGCTCAACAGCTCAGTTGTAAGAGCATTCCCCCTGTAAGGGAAAGGTCGCGAGTTCAAGCCTCACTTGAGCGTTTCATTTTTTCCGATGTTTTTCGAACTTTAAAGTTAGCATTAAAAATGCTATAAAAAATTCAGTCAAATTAAGTTAATAGTACATTATGATATAAGTGCGGTAAGTTGAAAATTACAGCCGAGGCGATATTACTAGCCCGAGCCATCGGCGAGGGCAATAAGCAGGCAGAGGCTGTAATTTTCAAAGCGCACGTATGTCATACGACGTTTTATAACATATTTACGAGGAAATTAATAAAACTCTGACTTTGTTAAACGAATAAATCTTTAATTAATTGTTAAAGCAGTTATAAAAATTTGAACAATTTTTAAAAGTGATTGTTACGTTGCCAGTTGGCACTTTTGATGTTGTCATTACATATTATTATTAGTTACAATTTCCCGAGTTTCTCTCTCACTCTCTTGAGTGAAAGTAGGAGAAACGAGACCACAGAGTTCTGCAGTCGTCGTCGGTGGCGGCAGCGGAGGCGGTTGCGGCTGCGGCGACGATGGTGGAATGTACGCGTGTGTGCTCGTAGATGGTTGAAAGTCAACACTTGACTCCAAATGTATGTAAATCCTTGTAATGCGAGAGCTAATTTCTTCTTTATTTTCATCGAGTCATCTATGTATCCCTCGGCTACACTGCTCGACCGCCACCCTCCGTGGCGTTTTAGTGTTAATAAGTCCGCACCTGAATCGGCGAGCAATGTAGCCGAGGACCTTCTGAAACTGTGCCCTGTGTATTCATGAGCTTCAGGCAAATTTAAGAAAGTGGCAATTTCTTTCGGCATTGCTCCAAATTTATTAATGCCAATGGGTTGCTTAGTGCATTTTCCATTTTTGTAATTTTGAAAAAATCTGTTGGATTTAGCTTTTGTTGAACGAAGCGCTTCGTATTTCTTCACTACGTCGTAAAAAGGGCCCTGTATTGTGAACGACCTTGGAATTTCATTTTTTGTGTTTTTAACCTGGACAAGAAGAACTCGCCCATGGTTCTCGATATCATTAGTTGTGATATTTGCCAACTCTTGACGTCTACATGCACCATTTATACCGAATATTAATGCAACCTGAAAAGAGATAAAAATAACGTATAAACAATTATATAGTAAAGAAATACGAAAGTGCAAGAAATTAATCACAATTATTTAGTTTGAACTGACCTTTGTTGCTAAATATCGGCAATCCGGAGCTTCTTTTAGAAACGTCTTGATATTGTCAGCCGAAAATACTTTCGACTTTTTACTCATATGGCCATCTGAGCGTCTTTTTAGAAATGCTAGCAAGTTGGAGTTCGAGTATGACTTGATATCAATACCATGGTTTGTTTTCATAGTGCTTTTTAGCATTGAATAGTAGCACCACAATGAGCTTGACTTATATTTATGAGAAAGTTCCATGAAATAGGCTAAAAACACATTTTCTGAAAATGAATTTGCATTTTGGCTTGTTTTCCATAAGATGAAATTTTGATAGGCTTGTAAGTATCTATCGGTCGATTTTTCAGGCAAGAGGCTTAGAGCAGCCTTTTTCGCCGCGTTTAAGACTTGTGGCGGTGTCAAATTAATAAATTCATCACTACTTGACGACATTTTCAAATAAAAACAATACAGCGAAAAGAAAAAGCGCGCGGAATTATTTTAACTTGTCCACAAATAAGCGATGCGCGCGCATCAACTTTTTTTTTAGGCAAAGGTACAAAAACAGTCAGTATTACTAATAAAGTAAATTAATCTAAATTTTCCTTCTCTTTATATCCGTCTATAAGGGCGACGGTGCAGCCATCTACCAACATTCTTACGAACTGTTGGAAGCAATGAATGATTTTTCAACCATTTTTAAACATTGAATTTTGATGACTGCGCCCAAATATTTGAATGAATTTTTTATAGCATTTATTATGCTAACTGTTAAGTTCGAAAAACATTGGAAAAAATGAAATGCTCAAGTGAGAGGCTTGTTGGATTCAACAGTTCGTAAGAATGTTGGTAGATGGCTGCACCGTCGCCCTTATAGACGGATATAAAGAGAAGGAAAATTTGGAATGATTCAAGTGGTGCTCAATAGCTCAGTTGGCAGAGCAGTCGCCCTGTAAGCGAAAGGTCGTGAGTTCGAGTCTCACTTGAGCATTTCATTTTTTCCAATGTTTTTCGAACTTAACATTTAGCATAATAAATGCTATAAAAAATTCATTCAAATATTTGGGCGCAGTCATCAAAATTCAATGTTTAAAAATGGTTGAAAAATCATTCATTGCTTCCAACAGTTCGTAAGAATGTTGGTAGATGGCGGCACCGTCGCCCTTATAGACGGATATAAACAGAAGGAAAATTTGGTATGATTCAAGTGGTGCTCAATACCTCAGTTGGCAGAGCAGTCGCCCTGTAAGCGAAAGGTCGTGAGTTCGAGTCTCACTTGAGCATTTCATTTTTTCCAATGTTTTTCGAACTTAACAGTTAGCATAATAAATGCTATAAAAAATTCATTCAAAAAAAGTAAATTAATATTTTTGTGTTTTTGTTACAGATAAATGGTTGTAATTTATTGTCAAAATTAATTAAATTAAAGAATTAAATGTTTATTTTATTTCCCAAAGTTAATTTTATTCATAAAATATTGACCACTTTCTTGACATATAACCTCTTTGCTAAAATTTTTAAAAGTATCGTTCATTTTTAGACGGAGTACCTATCTTAAAACTTTATTAAAAAAAAACACGTGCCTTTTACATTAAATTATCGCACAAGTACGTAATGAGATACATTACGATATTGAAATTGGTGTAATTACAACCACTTTACGAGCAAATATGTTATAAATAATATTACACTACGATAGACAAATCACTTTAGTTACGAGAAAATTATTTCCAAGAAGTGATAAGCGCTGTATTGCAACAGCAAGTAAGAACTAATTTGTTTCAACACTGCAGCGAAACTCACAATATTAGCTCTTGCCAAAATGTAGCACGAATTTCTGAATACCTTGTCTATTACTTAGAAATTTAATATAACCTTATGTGTAAGACAGGAACTATCTCTGCACAGTTAATAGCAATGTTTAGTTGTAGCAGTTTGCTTGCCAATGCGATGTAATTTGTTAACAGTCACGCGGAGTAGCAGATAAGTGGCTAATTGTAGCTAGGTTCTTCCCCTCATAGACTTCACCTGTAGACTTGCGAATCTAGCCAGATTCAACATTATAGTCGTCTAATGAATATAGAAGCGTTGATATTGTCGTTCATAAGAGTTCTTGTGTGATATACTCATATGCATGTATTATGTAGGTCGCATTTCATCGCGAGCTGAAGGTAAGCCGACTGTCATGGCACGCGGGAGTGACGAGGGTGCTTTATCTGAGAGCTCACGAGCCGCCCGGGCCGGGAGGGGCTACCTGTAGCGAGTGCCGAACCTATATAGAGATAATTGATAATTCTGAGCTGAGAATAAAAAAAAAAACAAAATATTCTAGGCAATTATGTACAGCTTGTAATATAGGATGCATACATGTGTCGTGACAATCGAATCCATGCACTTTGACAGCAGTTGATTGCTCCACCGCTATGCCACACTGATAGTGAATTCTCTGAAACATTTATGATAGAAAGTGTAGTTTGTGGACAAAGTACAAACTATCACAGCGTGCGGACACGCGCCGTAGGCCGAGTACAGCCGAGCACAAACGGTTTAATGGATTAACATATCCGAATCTAATTTGTATATGCAAATGATTGTACACAGAAATCTGCGGCGCGAATAATATCGGTGCGCCATTTATATAATGGATTTATTTTGTGTTAGCTGCTGCCCACCACTGTACAAGCTGCTGCCTGCCGCGTGGAAATACAATCGGGCGCGCACACAATTGACGAAAAATTCTCGCGGTTTTCTATAGTCAACAAAAATGTTTTGGGAATTGTATTTCCATTTGTTTTATCGACACGACCAATAGGAAAACAGTTACCAATTGTTTTAACAACAAAAATAATTAACAGAACAAAGTCAAAATAGACGTTTTTTCCACATCTCATCTGGTAATAAATCAGATGTTGGAGACGACAGACCGTGTGAAGTGGTCGCCAGGGAGTCTTACACTGAAGGATAACCAATTAAAAGTAGATGTTTGATCTTCACATTGTACTTCAATTACAGCACCATAGACTATTAGATGTGAGTGACTCCACCAACACAGCTCCCGCCTATACGAAGAGCGAACATTTCAATAAAAACGAAGGATATGTAGGTTAGCAGTGCACGGTTGGGTATTCTACTGACTAGTCAAATTAATTACTTGTTACTAAACGTCAAGACGATACTTGTTAAAGGTAACTTGTATAAAAAAGATTTAGTGACGTTATAAAATTTAATAGTCAGTAACTATTGGTTGAGTGGATGATTAAAAATAAATAAAAACTACAAAATAAGGAGCGACCCAATTTTTACCGCTCTTTTACCATTCTTAATTTAACAAACTCGGTTAGATAATTTATTTTAACTATTTATAGGATAATACCCAGTTGTAGTGTGTGGCTGTCTCGTCTCCAGTACGTGGTGATATTGCACGGGAGACATAAATGGAGGATGTTCGTATGATTGTGTTTTGATCCGCTGCCAGCGCACGTCCCGCGTCGGTCGCGTTGGCCGTGTATTATGGGCGACCAGGTATTATGGGCTTTTCGAGTGCTGTACTGCCGTGATTGCTACCCACCACCATCTGTAACTACGGGCAAGTATTTTACCTCTTAAAAGGAATAATGACTTCATGAAATTAAATATTAATGTTATAGCCTTGTATTCAAAATATTTTACTCAATCTGTTCACATTCTATTAAGACCAGATTTAATCTCAATAAGAGGAGCAGGTACACTGGCGTGTGCGGTACACAAGCAAGTACTTGTGAAGTGATTACCGGCGACACAAGTTTAAATTGTATTAGTTACACTTGTATAAGAGAGAGCTGCCCTCACCTCAGAGCATCGATTCTGCTAAAACCAAACCACAATGGTGCCACCACCACTGCATAAAATGGCATAAAATAGACTAGACCGCGGTTAAAGCTCCAAAGTAATTGACTTTCTGCAAAGGAATTGAAAAAATGTAATGAAACTGTTCTCATTTTGAACATTAGCCGTATAGAGATAAAGTCTACAATTTTATGTAATTTTTTGCAACAACTGCGGCACCACAAAGGTATAGCTTTAATAGAATCGAGGGCCAGCTCAGTGAGCGTAGTGACATTGACTTTTTTATAGGGAGGAAGGGGGGGGGGGGTTGTAGATATTTTTCGGGTTTTATCTAAAACAGGGGACCAAATATACCAGGGGACCACTATAACCCCCATGTTGTATTTTACGCCTGCTATATTTTAGTCGAGTGCATCGTTACATTACATAAGTTAAGCTGCTGAGCCCATAAGGGGGAAAAGTCATGCTCTAAATATAGTCAAAAATAAGTAGCATACGTGATGAATGCGCAGAAACGTACCAGCAACTCTACGTTCTACGTAGATGGTATGTAGATATCAGATCAGCTACATGTGCTACGACGTAGCACACTCGTAGACTGGCGTAGTCTATCCTAAATTTGTGAGTGAGTTGTGTAATATAATGCAACTTCTACGCTACGGCTCAACTGTTTTAAGTAAAGTATAGTTCAACTTATAAAACAATACGAAACAACAACACTTTCCGGCACTGTAAACGTGACATATCGAAGCGCAATATAATGGCAGAATTAATGATAATAAAGAGACATGGAGTGAAAAAAATTACGAAGATGAAGTAATGCCAGGTCTATGGACGCTTACCATAAGCGTCCATAGACCATGGTAATCACTTCCTATCAGGTGGGCCACGTGCTATTCTTCCACCTTAGTGGTATAAGAAAAAACTTGCAGAAAGATCCTAAATTCTATGATACAGGTTTTCGACTAGTACAGTACTTTTAACTGCCGGCACAGGATTCTCTTTAGGTGAAGGATCGCTCCAATAAAAACCAGATCAGAAGAAGAAAACGTAGGAGAATTAAGGAAATAGGTTGAAGACATTGGATGAAAAATCTATTTGTATTCTACAAATAGATTGTTCACTCCGACAAAAATCTTGTAAGAATGTAGGTTGTTAGTAACGTGACGCCATCTATCCGCTAGCTACCTAAGCCTGTGGTACAGCTACGATCGCTAGATGGCACTTCTCTATTTAAATTCAAGGTATCGTTATTCGCAGAGGCTGTGTATAGTGCAAAGGGAAACTCTACAACATCAATCATTTCGATTCATTGACACGACTACGACTGCGACTTAACCAAAGGGAGCGTCGTCATCGACGTCGACCTTACACTTTTTATATTTTTGGAAGTCACCTCCAGTCTGATGACCGGAGGGGACTGAATAACTCTATAATATATATAGTAGGTGGATTTAAGACAAGCACTCGATCAACAACACTCGGTCGACAAGACCCACCTGATCGAAAGTGGTTCCTGTGGCCTGTCGGTAAAATAAAAAGGGGTAAAATAAGAGAGTCACAGTCGTGCTGCCGACAGTATATACTAACACACGCTACGTCAAATTAACAGCTGTCAAACTAACAGATGGACAGACAGCTGAGTTTTATAAGTACAAGGATATGTTTCCCTTCGGATGCGGAACCCTAACACATAGGTAGTTTGTTTTTTTGTGGAAGTTGGACAAAGTCAATTTGTATAAAGTTTTCCAATAAAAGGTGCGAGACGTATTGCCCTCGGCGCCGCACGCCGGGAGATTGATGCGCCCCACGCGGCGCCGCGAGCCGCTCCCGTGCCGCGCGGGGCACTGTCCCGATGTTCGTCGAAGGTTACATAGTTGGGAGCAATCTATAGATACAAACTTACATACTTACATACTACAAAATTGAAATTTTGACAGGAGATGCATTACAACATACTCTAAGAAAGGATTTTTGGAAATTCTGCTACTAAAAGGGTAAAATTAAGGGATGGAAGTTTGTATGAAAGTCCGTCATTTTGAAAGTTAGAAGTATGAAACTTCGTAAACCTCCGTCTTTTGAGAAATAAATGAACACGTGTATCTTTTTCAATTTATTGCTTAGAATGCAAACAAGGCGACGCTGGTAATATGAAAGGTTCATCATTTGCAAAGTTAGAATCCTGAAATTTCGTACACTAAGTACTAAAAGGAGTTCAAAAAAGCTATGAACGGTTATATGTAAGCGGATGGATTATGAGTTTTGTAAAATTTAATAAGAAGCGGTAATATACAAGGTTAGACTGCAATACAAACTCTATTGTGTCAGGTAGACACAGCACTAGGCGGCATAAACAATGCTACTGCATCCTGAACCAGTTTGACATATTATATATATTCCAAAACATGCACACATGCACAATTCATAACAATATTGACATTAGTTTACTCACAGGCAGAATGCGTTTTGACTGCCATTTTTTTCTCAGCCTACGGTGGGTTCACTTAGGGGTTTAAAAATTACCTAAAACCTATTCTTAAACCATCTAAATGCACACAACTTTTTTCATATAAATCGGTCAAACCGTTTCGGAGGACTTTGCTTAGCAAAACTGTGACACGAGAATTTTATGTATAAGATAGATGCAATTACGCTCGATAGATGGCGTTGTTCAGTTTTTCTGAATATGGTCATGGTTTCGTTACGTGTCATAATATAAAAGCTGGTGACAAACTTTGTACTTAGTTGGATGCCCACTGTGTGAAACTTATATAAAATATTGTTTTCTTAGAGTAGAGCCCTGAAGGCTAACAACCCACACCCCAACCAAAAAAATAAAAAAGGAGTACATAAATATAGAAATAAAGAAAGAAAGAAAAATATTTTATTTAAGTTGAACACTGTGGGCGTCCTACTAAGTACAAATAGGTAGGTAAGTATTACAATTATAATTAGTAGGTATATTAAATTAATCAATATTGAGATTTGTAAATTGTATTGTATAAGCGTGAGCGCCCTTTGGCTGATGATCATCGGTTGAACTCCTTACTAAACATTCATCAGCATTTAATATTACAGTATTAATTAATTAGTTCACTTATGTACTTCATTTGTTTTCATTTCACTAATAAAATAGTTCGGATCGGTTAGCACTTAGTAGTTAGTAATTTATTTTAAATTTTTCACATATTTTCAAATATAATAATTTCTTGGCTTAGGTATGTATTTTTTCATTGTTTCTTATTAAACGGATAGTCTTTCTTATTTATTGGTTTTCATCTTTATTTTTTAGTTTAATTGAGTGTAGTTCAGTTATATAATTAAAGTATCAGTATGGCTGTTGAACGTCTCATTGTGAATGGCATTATGAAGCCCCTCGCCATATTGCCTATCATTGGTGACGGAGCTTGCCTATCTAGGAAAATATCTGTTATTTTATATGACACTCAAGTTATGGTTAGAGAGGTGCGAGAAGAGATATGAAGATCGAGCAGCTTAATAATTTTAGCCCCAAAATGGAACACCGCAAACGTTGTTTACAACGAGATACTGCGGTAATGAAAACTGGAAGCTGTGTTTAGTTTGAATAGTTTCGTCATGTAGGATGCTTATTTTAGGTAAAATAGTAACATTAGCTTACTTCTGGTCGTGTCGTTTGTTACATTATAAGTATTGGCAAATAAGGTATGTGTTTATTAGAATAGGTAGAATGTTCAATGTGTATTGCGCTACATCGTTAGGTATACATCGGACGGCACGATGTGAAGTAAGTTTTCCAATTTAGGTCGCTATCAAATATGGAATACGATTTTTTTACGGGCGAAGCCGGGACGGGTCAGCTAGTATAAAAATATAGTTAAAGACGAATATAAAGAGAAGGGAAATTTGAAATGATTGAGGTGTGGCTCAATAGTCCAGTTGGAAGAGCATTCCCCCTGTAAGGGAAAGTTCGCGGGTTCAAGTCCCACTTGAGCGCTTCTTTTCCCCGATGTATTTCGAATGTAGTTAATACGCTACATATTATTAGAAGAGACGAGGCGCGGACTCCAAATAATTGTGACAAAAGCAGGCAGATGATGAAGGTTATCGCTGCGCTGTAGACGTCATCATCCCACTGCGGAGAATGATTTTTTTAGGTCTGTTTCCGGACTCGAGTATCACTATTAATTTTCCTACCTAGCCTGACTAAATACCAAATAAATTGCTATAGAATTAATTCTAAGTGGTTTTATTTCAATGAAATGTAATGTTTTGTATGGTGTAATGATTTTCGTACCGCATAAAGTGTTCCTGAATGATTTAGTAATAATGTGTCTATTAGACAATGATAAACTCACTCTTCATAACTTATACAAAAATTGCAGCTTGCGAAAAGTTGGTGTATACATACATAATAGGTCTCTGGTTACCATTTTGGGAATAAAAACACAGATATTATATGTCATAGAGGCAGCTTGCCTTCACCCCGTCACTATTATAAACATGAAGCGCCGAGAAGAGCCATCAACTGCGGTTATAGTGGCGCGCGCTGTCGGCTTATTCCATAAATATTAGCTACGTGGGAGTGCCTCGCCCCTAGGCCCACTGGAGTGCGGATATTTACAAAATTCAACTTGAAATCCCATTCCGAGGCTATAAGGACCCGGCGGATGGGGCGGATGGGCGGCATTCAGCGGAATTGAAAAGAGATTGCATGGAAATGTCGCGCGAGGTGGCGCTGGCGGCAGGCGGCTGGCGGCCTGCCAGTGCCGGCTGATATTATAGCATTATGGTTAGAAGCGCAGCGCTAAACGGCGCTGGCTTCACTTTTGAAGTGAGTTTATTAAATACGTTCTAAATTGTGCGTGCTCATATTTTTATTCAAACAAAATTGTAGTCATAATCTTCTGTCTGTTATTTGACTGCAACCCACTAAATACAAATTTGTGATGATATATGAGGGTTGCCGGCGAGGAAGGCTTGGACCCCGAATACTTTGATAGGCCTCATACACCTGTATTCATGAACATGTCTCTTGGCTTTGCTCTGGGTGTTTACTAGATTGTAGGAAACGGATAAATGTGATTTCTACTTACTCCAATGGGGAAGAGTCGTGACTATATGTACGGAAGCGTCTGCTGTGTAAACTTAATTGTGAGAAATAAACATAATGAAGTGGCGGTGATTACGCGCCTTTGTTTGTTCATATTTACGGTCGCAAGTTTCGCCATTAAACCACTTTAAGGATGGAATCGTCGGATTGCGATCGTTGCACGATAATTAGCCAACAAGTTTAATTACGCGTTGATGATTGAGGAGCGAAGTCGCGGCAACTCACTAGCACCCCCAGCGTGGCGGTCTGTCTATACGAGCACAACCGCTATGAAACACTATTATTCAGATCTGAAACACCATATTTCGTTTTTTAATACCTTTCATTTGATATCCGGGTTGTTCCCAGTTTGATGATCGAAATTTCAATTAATGGGAGCAGCGGACATTGCTTTTCCTAGCTCAAGCACCGTGTACCGGTTTTCGAGTATGTATCACTTTTAACAAGATAACCCACTCAAGCGGTGTGCATATGGATGCATCTCAATTCTGAAACGAATATAAATTATGTTAAGCACATCGAGCAAACCTCTGTGGGGACATGTTGCTTACAATCTTTTATTGTGTTGGTCTCTATACATCTCGCGACACCCTACACCATGTACACACCATGGTACACGTGTAGTTCACAAGTTTGCAGTAAGGGGAGCGTCGCGCCGTGGTGCCTCGCCCTAAGAAATTATGCTTGAAATTATATCAGTACAGTGAGTACCGCCATGTTCGCTAGTGAATTTCCCAGGGGCCAGCTCCGAGTGTGGCTTCGAGTGTATTACATACTGCTATGACTACTGCGCTGCCTATCTGCTGAATATATCTGTATTTCATTTTACATATTTTGTAAAAGACTGGTAGGGAAGTTGGCTGTATACTACTAATATTTTGTGTTGATTTTTTGGGAATGAATAAAATATTTTTACCACTAAGGTGCAACGCAGTACACAGTTTATGTATCTACTTGTGTGTTATCTACTATATAAAAATAAGTCGGATTTTCCTTCCTAACGCTATAACTCCAGAACGCACGAACCGATTTGGCTAATTTTGGTGTTGAATTATTTGTGGAAGGTTTGTACGTTGACAAAAATTCGAATAATTGCCGGGAACCGACATCCACGCGAGCGGAGCCGCGGGCAAAAGCTAGTAGTGTATGTTTATGTTTATGATACTTTATGTGAAGTCGTATATTTAATTTATTTTTGCTTGTAAGTACTTCTCTCTCTCTGTGTCCTTTTGTTTTTAAGTAATACACCTATCTAGTTTATTCGATAACTACACCATATCATGACTTTTTCTTGTGGTGAGGGCCGATGACGTGGCGTTACTCAGACTTAGCAGTAGGTTGTACTGTTCAGTCTGAGAAAGCCACTTTTCTACACGATACACCATATACTCAAAGTATATGTGTATAGTTATTTCATAAAAAAAACCACTATATTTCTTACAGCAAAATAATTTACGCATCTTCTTCAAAATGAGATTTTTATTTTTCAAGTGTTTTTGAGCGTTCAGTACGAAATAATATGACAAAAAGAAATCTACCTGAGTGGTTTCATTATTAAGCGCCGCTCTCGCCTGCGCCGCTTGTTCCAGAGCGCGCACAATACGCGAAAATATACAGCGGAGATGGGAGTAACCGAGTTACGACACTGATCGCTCCTCAAGTGTTTCTTATTCATAGAATTTTACGAAGCGGATTGTTACGTACTTACTGACGTCACCACACTACGATACAGGACGATTACAACCTTATGAACTACGAAATAAAGTGCAAAGTTGAAATGTAGAAATTAAAAATATAATTATTTTGACTGTGATCGAGAGTTCCAGAAGCAATTCAACTTTTCTACTTTGAAATATTCTTGTGATGAATGGAAAACGTTACGACCGGAGTTGTCACCCTGGTACAGTCAACATCAAAGTACTCGAAATGATCTTAATTCAAAATTAACAATAATACAATTTAAATCAATAAAACAGTTTGATTTGCTCTTAATACCTTAGTTTTAAGGTCTGTGTTAGCTTGGTCGGCCTTCAATGCGGGCGCGTCAATCCCTAAACCAATGCATCTTCAGCGAGCGTGGGATGATGTGGGGGTGAAGCGGCTCCAAGTTCAATTATTAGAGGGGGCTACAAGGGCCGATAAGGCTAGACTGCGGGCTGTGTCACAGCCTGAATCAGGAGCGTGGTTACAGGCGTTACCATCATCTCACCTGGTTACCCTGCTTGACGACGACTCTCTGCGGTGGCGGTAGAGCGCTTGGGCTGTAAGGTGTGTGAAGCCCACATATGCACCTGCGGTTCCATGGTGGAAGCGGATGGCCATAACGCTCTTAGTTGTCGGCGGTGCACTGGGAGGTTTCCGCGACACCACGCTCTGAGCGATATCATCCGCAGAGCTCTTGTATCGGCGAACATCCCCTGCGTACTTGGGCCACCGGGTCTGAGTAGGCCTGATGGTAAGAGACCGGACGGGCTGACTTTGGTGCCCTGGAAGAACGGCAAGTGCTTACTTTGGGACGCAACTTGCGTCAGCCCTGTAGCCGCCAGCCACCTTAGTCGTACTGTCCAATCCCCGTCTGCCGCCGCGGAAGATGCCAACTCAAGGAAGAAGCTTAAGTACGCCAGCTTGGAGCCGCTGTACCACTTCATACCGGTGGCGGTGGAGACCCTGGGTAGCTGGAGCAAGGAAGCTAAAGGCTTTATCAAGGAGATTGGACAGAGGCTCACCGAGGCGACCGGTGACTCTCGTTCCGGATCGTTCCTGGTGCAAAGGCTGGCCATCGCTATCCAGCGTGGCAACGCAGCAAGTCTGATGGGCACTTTTGCACCGGGAACGATCAGGGGCGGGTTGTTTGATTAGCACAGGTTAACTGTGCCCTGTGTTATTTTATTTTATGGTCCATAATTATTATAAATTGTAGTTTGGATGTAATAAAAATATTGTCAATATAAATAAACTCAAAAAAGAAATTTGGGACTTTGTAGTCAAGATATTTCTGACACTGACTGTACATAACTTATGAAACTTACTTATTGTTTAATACATGGTGCTAAAGCTGTTTAGATCACCTTTATGAGTTTGATATCAAATCTATTTCTCACACGATTTATTTATATATTTTGGAGGAATTTTTGTACCTATTTTTTTGTTTTCTTTTTTCTAATTATAATTAGGTCCACGTACTTCACTTAGCTACTTGTGCGAGTGCACTCGGCGCCGAACTTCACACTGTGGGCTCACAACTTCTCGATTAAAGTTCGAACTTGAGTCGAGACTGTTGTGTGCAAACAGGACGCTGATTCTTTGTGTTTCTGATACAATCTTTTTAATCTGTACGAGGAAATACAAGTTTAAATTGTTTAATTTATATTTAGTTATACTGTGCGCTTAAAAGTGCACTTTATATTTAAGTACACCTACGTAATATGCAAGTGTTCATATTAAATTAAGGTCTTATGTCACTATGATATGAAAAACCTTGTTCTCTTTTGACGCATTCCTTGAAAATGTGATCGAGGTAACTTAATTACAAGACAATCGCAAATAATCGTATTTAGGACGATTCAATAACTCGACGGACACGTCACGGAGCGGTGCGGGGCGTGCACGCGACCTGCCATTCGCTAATAAATATCAGTTTCACAAACACTCATCACTAAACTGCGTTTGCGTGGTGTCTACTGTTACCCATTCTGTGGAAAGCTCTAGGTGCGAGTTTGGGCGGCAATGATGTCACTTTAACATATTATGACATATGATGTAAGTGTTAAGTATGAAATAAACTCAACATGAACCTCATCAACCCAAAGGTTTGAACGCGAGGTCACATCAGGTGCCCCTTGGTTGGAGCACAATAAGAATGAGACTCCTCTGGCGTAGCAAACGTCCATAGGCCACAGTAACCACTTTCCATCAAGTGGGCTGTGTGCTTGTCTGCCACCTATGTGGTATAAAAAATGTAATCCAACCCTTCCTGCCTTTTTGGGACAATATACGTATGATTATATCTGTGTATGTATAAACATAAAATTTAATTGTAGGTAGTAAAATTTCACAGCCGGATATCCCGAGCACCTCGCTAGCACGCGCCGCCACACCGCGCCCGTAAATGACGCGGTAGATTATACACATTTTTACCAATAGGTATACGTTATGTCATCTGTTGGAAACATTTATATAAAAGAGATTTATATTGCTCTTTAACATTCAAAAAATAGTAGCTGGAAGGAAATCACAACTCACTGTGAGGTCATTAATTTTTACCTAATAGGTGTACTACAACTTTAGACTTTAAGTTCTTCAATTAAAAAGTATAGTTTATTTTGTATCTATCTATATAATCAGTGTGTGGTTGACTAGATGTTAGTGTCCAATTGTGAATCTTTACGGCAATAATACTAATAATACAGTGGCACAAGATCACTTGGATAGCTGTGGGATGGCTTCTCTGAATTTGATAATCCATCGTACTATTATAATTGTCTTTGTGTGCACAAAAAAGCAAATCGAAGAACTAATTGTGTTTCCTTCAACGTCACCAATTTGTAAATAGAACAACAGATTATATAACACAACTACTCTTATCGATGCAAAATGAAGTCTCATTTGAACGAATCCAGACTTTTTCGACCACGTAATAAAGTGGAATCTAGCACACACGACTGACCGATAAATTACGTGTCGGACCGATTTAGGAGCGGGCATCGCGCGTGTTACGCACGACCGGACCCAATGTGTTCCGCCGAGCCGGGGCGACGCTTTATACATCCTTATCATAAAGAATATTACACACTTTCAGCTTCAGAATTTCAACTATGTAGGTCATGTATAGATAGTTCTGTTAACAGAGTAATCCGTCTACTAAGAGGACTGGTTTTAGTTTCACCCTGGATGTTGTATTTTCCGATGTATAGAAAGTGAATATGAAAGGACATTTCACACGCAAATACCAGTTTCACATACTTACATCACATTCCAAAGGCTTAGGGAACGCTAGATGCCGCATGTGAATATAATAATAGGAAACCGAGCGTTGCATGTTACGTCCCACCAGCCATTTACTGATAACGTTAACTCGTTTCTGTCACAACCCGTCAATTCCACATTTTCCCGTTGATTGACTTGCCTGTCAACAATGTTGAGCATTAAATTAGGTCGGGGACAGGCTGAGGAGATGGTTTTCCTTTACAATGTACGCCAAAGTATCCGATCCTTCGCAGCATTTTCAATCTATGCTACATTTGGTTGTCAGTGCATATGACTTCAGGGGTGTCCACTTTTTTCCCCAAGTTTGGACAAAAGTAGGTAGTGACCATGTGACGCGATGACTATTTTTTTTCAACCAGTGACACTGTTGCAAGTTGGGGTTAGTGGGTGGAATAAACCTATCTAGCTATGTAGCTAACCCTATGGTTACCTCATAGATTGTGTTCACACTGTGCTCAGCGACACGCTACAGGCAGCGGAGCATTATGCGCCGCCACCCGCAGTGTGTTGTGTAGCTGCCATTAGCGCTCGTTAGCGAGTGTTTGCGCACTGTGGGTATCTGCGACACCGGTAGTTCGCTAGCTCTGGCAGAGCTATGCAGCCCTCATACAGTGTAGTGGACAACAATATTTTGCCCTTCCTTACTACTGACCCAGTACCTATCTACAGTACTTTTGATGTGATATTGGTCGGGGTTTTTAGTTTTGGATATTGCATTGTCATACAATTTCAATTCGACAACTAATTTTAAATTTTTGAATGAATGTTTACAGCATTAAGTATGCTAACAATACAAATCGAATACATAGGGAAAAAGAAGAATCAACTCGGGCGGGACTCGAACCCGCAGTCTTTCCCTTACAGGGGGAATGCCTTGACCAATTGGACTACCGAGACACGCCCGGTTTGATTAAAATTTCCCATCTTATACGTTTTTAAGGCGACGTTTGAGTCATCTACCGATTTTCTTACGAACTATCGGAATCAATGAATGATGTTACAATCATTTTTAAACATTGATTTTTGATAACTCCGCCCAAACAATTGAATGAATGTTTACAGCATTAAGTATGCTTTTAAATTTGTTCAAAATTAATTACAAAACTGCCCGTGAAACGCATAATAAAAATAAAATGGAGTGACAGTAAAAATATTTTAAATCGAAGCTCCGTACTGGGCGCGTTGTAAAATCCCAGCGCCGTAGATAGACGTCCGCTGCAGAAGCTGTGAGCTATCGATCACGCCAGCCCGACCTCTCCTGGGCACTGCGGAGCTGAGTTACGGGGCGCAGCAGATATACAATTAACCACTGAGCTGCACCCTTTTGTTTAGTGTCGCCCCACATCGGTACCGCTTGCAACGAATCACCCCCCCTGGTATTTATCGGCACGTGGCTGAAACAACTTCAAAATGCACTGGTTTTAAAGTCTAGTCTATTTGCTGTGGGATTTACGACAGTTTCACTTTACGACGAATTTGCTTTAGGATATATTCATTTTACGACGGATTAGGGTACCGCCAAACCCGCGCTACGACGATTTCACCTAACGAAAGACTTGTTTTACTATAGATTTGCTATACGATGAATTGATTTTTGTGTTCGTTTCAAGGATATATTTATGACTTTCTTCAGAACGGATTTGTTTTACAAGTGACCAGCTTGGAGAAACTAATGTAAAAAATAACTTAATGAAATTGACCAGAATTGTGATTTATAAGGACAACATAAGTATATTATATTATTGCATGCTTTTCTTTTTTTTTTTTTTCGTGTGGAAATCCCCTCGGATACCCCCCCTGCCGGAGCCGGAAGGGGAGGTTATGTCGGACTCGAACCGACTAAAACCGCACGCCGACTGTGGGTCTTGGTGCTAGGCCGGAGGTGAGGTTGTCAAAGACATATCCCTCGCACCCCGGCTGATCCAGGGCCATCCCTTACGGTCTGGCCCTCCTCAGGAGGGCGGACAACGGTGTCCCCAACTCGCCCCCGGAATGGGGAGGCGCGCTATTCAGCGCGCCGCCGCCGTGGCCTGCTTCTGCTGGGGTGACAGGTGGCTCCACCCGTCACCCCCAGGCCCACGCTCATGGGGGACGGAGGTCAGTCAGTGCCCTCCGACGCCCGAGTTGCCTGCGCGCGCGGGCGGCGCGATCCGCGAGTCTTTCTCGCTCGCGCCGCCTCTCCCGCTCCGCCGTCTCCTTCACGACCATTACCTGCTCGCTGAAGGAGACGCCGGCCGCCCACGCGTCCGCGCAGCGGACCATTGCTGTGAGCAGGGTGGCGAGGGTGAGAACTCTCACTCCCAGGGCCGCCACTAGCTCCCACCTCGGTCCGGCCCATGCCGGGCACTCGGTGAGCGTGTGCAGCCCCGTGTCCTCGCTCGCGTCGCAGTGATGTAAAAGACTGAATGTACCTAATACATTTGTACACCGAGTACAGTGTAACATGCTGTACTAATTAAAATATGTCAACCCATCACTATTGTTTAACCATGTTTCCTGCAGATAAAGATTTCTATTTCTATTTCTATTCTAGAAAACGTGCTCGATTGACGGCAATTAGTTCACACGCTATTAAGCACGCCCTCAAACATTGTTAGTGAATCTTCTACACGTACGGAGATATTCAGGCGTGAGTATACAAAAAGAATAGTAAAACAGTGTAGCGTCCGACGAGTGCGCAATCAATCGCACGTGGACAGAACTAGCGAGCACTGTACGTAATTTCACACGCGAACAAATACGCATTCCCAGTATTCCCACCGACCACCGCCCGCGGCTGGGAAATAGTCTGCGATAACTAACACACAAAAGCATCAGATATATTTTTGGCAACTTCTGTGTTTGGCAAATATATTGTTAACACTAACAGTGCGACTACGAGGCCGTGTTCGAAAAGAGAAGGCTCTCTTTTTGTTGGATCGGGTCAGTAACCACTGGTTCCTTAGTATTCGATATTTGACAGCCTCTGTGGCGTGGCGGTAGTGCACGCGAATGCCACGCAGGAGGCGCGGGTTCGATCCCCGCTCAGTGCAAATATTTGTATGCATGAGTATGTCTATTTGCATTGGTCTGGGTGTTTCTATGTATAATATGTATGTATTTACAAAAAAAAGTATATAAGTATTATGTTTATCCGCATTCTAGATTCCATAACACAAGCTGTAAAAGCTTACCATGGGTCTAGATAGCGTTGTGTAGAATGTTGTGGAATATTTTATTTATTCATTTTCAAGAATAATGTGTTTGATAGATTTAGATCGGTTATAGTCAATATACGGAACAGTACAGGAAGTTAACTTTTCCCGATATACAAGGATTTCAGTAAATTACTGGCTTGATATAATTTTCTCTTTCTTTAAGAATTTCTTATATGGCGGGACGTTAGATTAAAAAATATTTTCAAAGTATACTAGAGATCTATGGCTACATTTCCTCACCTCTTCCTTTTGAGAAAGTAATTTATTACCAATGCTGTGCTAATACAAGAATGACCTTACCTGAATCCTCACATTTCAACGTAACTAAGTACTTCCTATTCGGTACATAAAAAGAAACCACACAATTTACAAATGGGACACATGTTTTGACGACCTGCTGATTGTATGTTGTTCGACATTCCCTTGTCGAATATTCTATTGTTGTCATTAAAGGATAGAAATATTTGGAACGTGTGATATTTTTAGTTGATTTCACTACTTGTGGGATGATGACAGCTGTCGACGGCTGTTGATAGGAGGCCTTACATCTTTAATGCGAGTGAATATTTGATGGCGGCACTCAGCACTCACGACGGTGGTTTGTTATTGTGCGCCATCGCGCGTGGCTGATTGATGAGGGGTCGTTATCGGGGACCGAACCTGTGATAGCACACGTCAACGCGATGGTGCGATTGGAATATGGTGTGTTATCAGTAGGTATATCAATATGTATGGACAGCGTGTTATGGTTTTTCAATTATAGTTTACTAGCTCTTTGTTCGCGGCTCCGCCCGCGTGGATGTTATTGCGACCAAACAATACATAGTGTTCGAGATACGATCGGAAATGGGTTTGGAATCAAGAGATATTTTGTTATGAAGGAAAATTGTTTATTGTCAAATTACACTCATGATTGCACTTTATGTTTGTTGAATAAATGTTAATTAAATTAAATGAGTATGGGATGTTAATATTAGAATGTCACTGTTCAAATGTTAGGTGAATGCACCCGGTTGCGACGACCACCGAAAGTACAATAAATAATTAAACCTTATTATCTAATTGAGTCGCGTCGCTAGCGGGCTCACGGCACTAAACAGAGCAAATAGCCTATGTGTTAATTCAGGGTTTCAGCTAACTCCATACCAAATTTATTTAAAATCGTTCCATACTTACAAACTTTCGCGTTTATAACATTAGTACGATTATGTCAAATACTTATACACTTATGCAGATTCCCTCCGGGGAAGGATATCTGAGTCTTCTACTTTCATTAAAAGTTCCATGCATGTCCGTCAGTTTTGAGAGGTTTTGACTTAACCTTTATCGTGATCGGAGTATGTCCTGAGAGGTCGACCCCGGCGTGTCTACCCACTACACGTGTCTTACATACTCGACGTGTCATTCCCTCAGTACTTATTTGTTCCATGTACTCATACCATCTTCGCAACACCCTTGAATATTTACATTATATGAAATAATCTAGTCTATGTACTTCGATACGATGTAAAGTGGAAGTTGATTGACTGCGAAGATTTGTTTAGACATGTTGTAAATAGCAAGTGTAGCTATTAATGCTAGTTAAACCACAGACGGCGCATGCATCTTACGAACATAAAAATCCTTTCATGCCATTTGCTCGCGGTGTGTTTGAGAGAACCACATCGATCAATTTAGACGTGACAGGGAAATGGAGCGCGCGATGGCACGCTCTCAGCTCTCACCGGGTAAACACGACTACACTACTCCCCATTCGAGGTACATGTGATATGCACATTCCAGAATCATCACTAAGATGCGAATACGTTTCAAACGTCTATGTATCATCGCGACCGACGCCCGAAGGAATACTAGTATGTCGCATATCTTCCGGATTTAAAGCTGGTGGCACAAGAAGCTTTTTTTATCTATACTTATCATATATTCGCAGCAAACGTAATGGTGGTTAGGAAGTACGTACGAGTGCGGGTTCAGGCCAATGGCATTTGAGCCGTTTGTTTCGAGGTATACTTACCTACATATCGCCACGGCTGTGTCGTATTCCCCCGGGGTAGGCACAGACAATGGCGAGTTCTCTGCGACCCTTCCATAACATCCACTTACCGTTTCATGCATTACCTGTATTCCCTTTACTGCTCTCGGTTCCGAAGCGTGGTGTATTAATTTATTCCTTTAGCGTACCTTTAGGGCGCCGGTCCGCACATATCTCTCTACATTCGTTACATATATTTCTTAAGTTAGTCTTGACTGATCCATAGGTTTTATATGACCATAACATTTAAGAAAAGCTTTTTTATTAGATGGAACTTTTATATAACTTAACCTCGCTTGATGGTCTGCCGTCTGAGGATGTACTCTAACTAAAAAATCTATTATGGGCACCAACACTGCTCAATCGTGGCTGCAAACTGTGTTTCTAGGGAGAGGTAAACATGTGTGTTAGTAAAGAAGTCTATCAGGTTCTTAGAGTCCCATTGATTGAAAATAGAAGCTTAGAAAGAAGCTAACTGTTCAAGACTTCATCGATATTTTCACCGATATCATCTCATAGGCAGCAACTGGCAATACACCCTAAACACAAAGCTGGCAAAATGTGAGTAACACACACGTTTTTTTATTAGATAGCGAATCCCTCAGGGAAATATAGGTGTAAGTACAAATATAAACAAGACTGAAAACATCGTAAAATTGAAGAAATAGGTTCTAAATTATTTAGTACTGCGGTAAACATCGAATGTTACGCCAGTTATGAGAAGTTAGTGAGTTTTCTCTCTCTTAATTAGCAGCAAGTACCAGCGAGTCCGGCGGAGTCTTTTAACACTTTCAACTATTTTAGCACTTACTATAGTCGTAGGTTTTCTCTATCATCGCCATAACTTGCGCCGAGTACCGTCGTTTTTCAAACGTAACGTCTTAACATGCAGAGCGACCGCTGCTCCAACCTGTGCTACCATGATACCAGTGTAAAATGACCCACCACATCCACGATATACATGACAAGCGGCTGTAGGCGTGAGCTGACGGAGTTCTTGTAAGTTTGGTCGTAGTGTAATGTACTGCTTCAGCTATGAATATGTAATGAAGGTGCATCCAAGAGCCCTGCGCTTTTCGTCACGGATTTATGACTGCAACGTAGTCGTATTAATGCAATTATTCCCACGTGAAGTGGGAAGCATACAACTGATGGTTAGTGGCTACAAACGCTGGCAAGAACAGAATTCTCACCGAGAGAAGTGAGAGCTATAAGTGGAAATAGTACAGCACAAAACAAGAAAAGGGTAAAATAACAAAAATGTATATCAATAAACTTATTCTGGGTAATATTCTATTTGGGAACGTGTCCAATCATATTTATTACGTGCATAATTCGGTTCATTTCAGTTGGTTTACGTATAAGAAAGAACTGTTGCAAAAATCAATGACGTTAAAGGTGTCGGCTAATACAAATTCACGTCACGACTAGTCAATGCGAACAAAGGCCCAGGTGTCTAATCCCTAAGTGTAATTCTACTTTAGAGGTGACCTTTGAAGGTGTGGGCTGAGCTCAAACAATCAGTTTTCATCGAAAAAGCATTATTTTCAATGAGCCGATACAGGAGCGGTTTAGTTACTTGACTGTATCCTCCGACCACATTGTACGATCCACGCATTCTCGTACAGGAACCCATTTCAAAACTATTCTCATTTCCTGGACGCGGACAGTACTGTCTATTAAGTCACACAGGTCAGCGTTTCTGCTGACCACGTTTTCTTATTGCAGCTTGGTTCCCTTATAAAATGCATCTGATCGATATATCTCTGCAGAATCGCGACCTTATTACTTTATCAGTTCATGAATTCCAACTAATATTATAAATACGAGAGTAACTCTGTCTATTACCTTTTAATACATGAACACCATTACACATAACATAGCTGTACCGTTTATGTTGAAATTTGGTAGATAGACAGTTTTTTTATCAAATATTAGCCAAAATGTAGCTTTTGTAACATTTCCACCTTTATCATCACTTTACAGTGCATCTAAGGCTCACCCGTCATCTCATCTTGGAGCAGTTTTGAGGCTTTCACTAGCCCTGGTAGATTATTATTGGCACGCATATGTCATCTTTTACGACATCAAGTCATTACTCCTGTGATATAGATGATAGCAAGTTCCCATGTTGAACCAAAATTGACAGTATCTGTGGCGTAGCGGTAAAACGTTCGAATGCTACGCAGGAGGCGCGGGTTCGATTCCCGCTCAGAGCAAATATTTGAATGCATGAATATGTATATTTGCATTGGTCTGGGTGTGTCTATGTATAATATCTATGTTTTAACAAAAAAAGTATCTAAGTATGTTTATTTGCATTCTAGATTTCATAACACAAGTTAGTTAAGCTATGCTTACCATGGGTCCAGATAGCGTTGTGTGAATGTTGTGAAATACAGAAGATTTATTTTAAAATAATGTTTCGTCGTTACAAAGATGCGGTCACGTTGCAAGTCACTCACTGTAAAGTTTCTAAACGAATCCAAGAAGCCGTCCAGATGTTTTCGTAAGTAATTCTGAAAAAGAAAGACATTAAAGTACTTCTTAGGTAACATTACTTTCTATTTATAAACGTGAGAGTTTGTTTGCTACTTAATCACACAAAAACGAATTAACGGATTTGGATGAAGCTTAGTAGATAAATTAATTGTTGTTGAACAAAGACATAATGATTATTTTTCAGATATTAGGTTCTTGTAGTTTAAAACTAACTCTAATACATTACTTTCTAGCATGTGAATTTATGTGTAACGTCTAGTCTAGTGTAAGATTACATACAATATAAGTCAAACATAAGGTCGAAAATTCAGTGATCATTTTCTGTTTAAATATTATATATTATCTGCTTCGCCATTAGTACCAGACGCTTTCCATGTAATCTTAGTCACTTCTGTATATTAAGGCCCACGGGCTACACGGGACACACGGAACACACGGGAACACGTTCTAGAATGACACTCAGCCAGATTCACGATTTATCTGAAGACAGATTGATAGTTTGACATATTGCTTACATGTTTAGGCTGAGTGTCATTCTAGAATACGGACCTAAGAGTTCTGATCTAGACTGCCTGCAAATATCTGCGTTACTAATAATTGTTTATCCTTCTATCTACATAACACGAGGTGTGAGGATACATGGGACAGGTCTGTCTGTCTGTGTATCCCGGGCAGCAGCTCTCCCAGTCACGCACTACCCCGCGTGCGTCACACAGCTGACATCCACAGCTAAACTAACACTGTTCGTGTATTTGTTCATCACGCGCACGTACTGCACACAACAGTGCGTTAAACTGTTTGCTCGTCGCCCTGCGCTGCATGCGGGTGCTGGCCAAGATACGAGCCCGGCCAGGCCTTCTGTCTCACTAAAACATACCTAAAGTTTGTAGGTTCTTCAGTGATAAAAAATTAAGGTTCATTCAATCTTGTCACAATATAACACTCACTCAGCGCCGGCTTCAGAATAAAGTTAATCGGCAAACTGTTCGTAAGTTCATTTGAGTAAGTATCACAGCTTCCTTTCATCTTTTACGATGGGATAAAGTTTGAGGGCCCTGCCCGCGGCCCGTTCGGCCCTCTCGATGAATAATGACAGCGGCCGTTCCCACGGACAGACAGTACAGTCGGCGCACTGCGCGACTTGTGTTAATTAATTAAGAGCACTGAACTCGTAAATAAGGGAATCGCCGCAGAAACGTCCGCCTGTAAAATAACCGTAATTTTCGGTATTATCGTAATATAAAGGATGACTTCCTTTTATCTATAGGAATGAATGAAATTCAGGTGTCTGTTTGTAATATATAAAGACCAGTTTTTTTTGTAAGTTTATATAAATATACGAGTGAGCAAGTACATCCGGGACTTAAGAGAAAAGGAAATGGCAGTCGGTCTCCTTCATTTATTTTAGAAAAATATGAGTGAAACAAAAGAAAAAGCTTTCACTACTTTCCCGAGCGATGCCGGGCTACGAAGCTAGTTTATAATAAAGTTAATTAGCCCAGTTAAGTGTGGCAATCTTTCAGAGTTAAGATCAGAATAACGTTAAAAGGAATTCCTATGAAAATCGCGCTGAGCAAAACCGTAAACTGGCGACCATTTTTGATTATCATTTTGCTCGACTTCATGAGGTTTGAACACCATTCAATTTTCTCCAGTATTCATTTCCTTAAAAATTATTAAAAAATAACTCAGTTCGTAAGATTTTTGGTAGATGGCACCAAAATGTAGGTACACAATGATTATCCAGAAGAGCTCCCAGTGGCTCAGTTGGTTAGAGTTCGTGCTGGAATTAGGGCACGGATTTGAATCCCAACCTAGGTATTGACTTCTGCTGATTTAAGACAATTATATTATACTTATGAAATGTAAATATTATGCACTTCCAATAAAAACTTATGAGACTTAAGTAAATGTCTACAGAGGTTACGAATCTCGTAGCACCCGCGTAGCCGTTGCTACAAACTGCGTAGCGTGGTGCAGTGTATTACAGGACCGATCGGGCTAAGCTCGACGATTCCCTACTGGTTGAAGTTGAACCTTTACCAACGATAAGCTACTGGTTGATATTACTGTCATTCATCATCATCATCCATGCACCAATGCATAACCTAAGGCCAATCTCGGAGTCCGGGGTTCGTGGCTGATGCTATTGTATTCTAGAATACTTCTAAGTTCTTCTGTGTTTGTTTATTTTTAACATGTCTGTTAACTCTGAAAACTTTGTGGAGGTGTAAGGTGGAGCTATCAGTGGCGGTGCAGTGATCAAGGGTTCATGTAAGCTACTTACGTCTAGCGAGCAGTGAACTTGTGTGAAGTATGTGACGTCACCACCACCAGGAAGCCTTCGCACGGCAGTAGTTCTGCGCCATGGCGTACTCGTTAAGGTCGTGCGTGCATATTTACTAAGCAGATTATAATAATAATATTCTCGGTTATATTACACAGCGCTATTTACTCTCAAACATAGCATAGCTTGTAACTAGATTGTGGATAAGCACACTTATATACATTTCTTCTTGTTCTTATAAATGCATATTATGCAACTATACTCGATACCGTCGTGATAGCGTCGGAAGCTTAGTGGTTAAGGAGTCGGCCTTACGATCGAGAGGTCGCGGGTTCGAATCTTGGCCCTTACACTATCGACGTGAACCCACTCCTTACACAAGCAGTTTAGCTTGGCTGGAAGGGTTAGAAGGAATATTGATAATTTCGGTTCTATTATACTTTTACAAAAAAAGAACTAATATAATTAAATACGAAAGTAACTCTGTCGATCTGTTTGTTAAGTTTTACACCGAAAGCATTGAATCGATTAATAAAATTACATACCGAGATGAACTAGAGCTTGGAAAACGACATCCACGCGGACATAGACACGAGCTCTAAGTTCAAAGTTTTATAATTCAAATCTCCTGAAGCTAACACTTCTCAGCGTTCAAAAATTGAACCTTTTTAGAATGATATCGAATAAGGTACCAAAATGCATCGCAGACGACACCGTACCTTCAGAAACGGAGTCAAATATAAATGGAGGCACTTAACTGGACCGCAGACCGCAGCTTATAAGGAGAATCTGTCCGTGGCGCGGGGAAATTGCCGTGCGATTGAAATTCCGCTCGAGTGGGGAAATGTGCGGAATGGACGCCGCGACGCTCTCGTCGGCGTTATGTGGCGCCCTATGAGACACACCACTTGCTATGGCCGGTGTGATTTTAATTCAAGGATGTTCGGCTTACGTACTAACTATTTGTGTACTAGCTGTCCCGGCAAACTTCGTTTCGCCTTAGAAATTAGAATCAATTAGCTGTATCAAATTCTCCCTATTTATTTGAGAACCGAAAGCGTTTCGATTCGGGCCCTATACGCCCACGGAGCTCCCGACACTAATAGGTCACCGGGGCCCATACTTACACCTACGGAGCCTATATACCTATGGGACCCATACAACCATATACCTCTACGCTCAAGGGCGTTCTTATATAAAAAAATAGCCACCATAAATATTTTCGCGGCCCAAGCAACGGGCATTTTGTTAATTCAGAAGAATGTCTACTAATCACCCTCTGACGACATTTGCACGCATTATGTCAATTCTATATCAAACGTCAGATAACATAGAAGAATATCATACAGCAGTATTAGAATAATGAACACTTTTTTTTTTCAATTCGTATTCCAAATTCAAAATTTAGACATGGCGTATGTCGGATCAGCTATTTTATATGGTGGTTATGTATTCTTAAATTTTCTAATTTTCCGCGCAATTTTCTTCATTTTTTCTTTCATAAGAACCTTTTCCTAACAATAACGAACACAACAAAAAAAGAATTAGCGAAATCGGTTCAGCCGTTCAGGCGTGATGTCGTGACCAAGGGAAATAGGGGTTCATTTTTATAGTATATAGATTTGTCGTTTTAATTTAATACTTTTTAAATACTGTGACCAGAAAAGGCCTAGACGTTCGCCTTAGTTCCATTGCTCAGTTCCATGATGGTACTACTGCGATTTTTTTTTCGCATTAGTACCATTTATTATGTCCTATTGAAGTAATGGAACTACTGCGAATACTCAAATTAGATTTCTCAATTGTACCAATAAGTCAATTATCGATGGAATGGTAAAAAGAAGTATTCAACAACTAATTAATTATTTAGACCACCGTTACGGACATTAATATTGTCGCATACACTTACGGTTATTTAACAATAATAATGTTCCCGTCATTTCCATTGGCCCAAACCATAACTGTGACATGGGAGTCGAAGTAAACCAATAACGCAACACAATAATATATATGACATAAATATTGTAAATAGATATTTACACATACAGGATACAAATAATAAAATAGGAAAATAAATGTGCCCCCAGTAATAATAATGGGTAAGTACCTATATGTTTAAGCGTGTCATTAATAATTTTTGGTAGGTAGGTACATACCTACTTATCAATTGTCCCTGCCTTATTAGCAGTGTCAATTCCGCACGCATACTTGTGACATTTGTTAGCGTTTTTTTACAAGTACCCTTTAAAATGTGAAGATAGGTTTGAAGTTATCTACTACATTCAAAACAACATTATTTTTTGCGTTCAGCACGTACCTACCAGCTTTGTTGAGTAAATAAAACGAATTTTATTATAAGTGTCTCGATGAGCGATATAAAAATTTTAAATAGAGGACGCGGTAGGGTATTGTTCGCTGATGGACATCAATACTACAAACATGTAGTTTATAGAAATGGATGCAGTAATTGGCGCTGCAAAAAGTTTAAAGCATTAAAATGTGCAGGATCCGTAACCCTGTCCATGGTAAGTAAACTTTTACTTAATATATTTTGAGTATTTATATAATACGGTATATAAAACAAAAAATAAGAACCGATTTCTTATTTTAAACCCCCGACAAAAAACAGGGGTGTTATAAATTTGAAGTGTGTATGTGTGTGTGTGTGTGTGTGTGTGTGTGTGTGTGTGTGTGTGTGTGTGTGTGTGTGTGTGTGTGTGTGTGTGTGTGTGTGTGTGTGTGTGTGTGTGTGTGTGTGTGTGTGTGTGTGTGTGTGTGTGTGTGTGTATATGTGTCAGTCTGTCTGTGGCATCGTAGCTCCCAAACGTTCTAGGGTGGTCCTCCGACGAGACAAATGACAAAAAAGGGGCAATGTTTAGGATAGGTCATAATTTAATAGTTTTTATTTTACTTTTTATAGGGTCTTTTTAGGTCGGGAGTTTTTTAAATTTTTAATTCAAGTTTTTTTTTAACTTAAAGATTTTTTAACGCTTTAATTTTATACTTCGTTTTTTGATAACGAATGATTTTTTTTAATATAATGTTTATTTGTCGAATAGGACCAAAAAGATATTTTAAAAATCAAGCCGCACTACAGCGAGTGCGCGCCTGATATAACTCAAAATATTATTGAGGAAATAATCAATGAACACTGCGAAGAAGCTATTAAGGGGAGGGAACCAGCTCCTCGAATTTTCAAGAGAGCTTTAGTTAAGATAACTGAACAAGGGTTAGACTTGGCCGCGAAAGTACCTGTGCCAAGTTTTAAAGAAAAAAAAGATTCTATCTACCGACGCCGTAATAAAAATGCTGGCATTTCCAGATGTAGTGCTGATTGTCCATTAAATGTCGAGGTAAGTATTTTATCATTTACCTATTACCTGAGTTAGTTCGAAGAATCGAGAGAAACTAATAGGTGTACAATCTTGTTTTATTTTCTAGGTACCAAACCAATTCATGAACTTCCTTCTTGCTGATTACAGCGATGAAACTGGCATGAGAATCCTTATTTTTTGCTCGGCAGAAGGTAAAGAGCAACTTAAAGTCCTCAAGCACTTCTTCATGGACGGGACATACAAAGCATGTTTAAAATGTTTTAAGCAAATATATAGCATCCACGGGGATATTGGTAGCAATTCCAACAGTTCTAATATAGTACCACTTGTTTTTGCATTCATGACGCATCAAACGGAAAAGGCATATTCAATTCTTTTTAATTTGATCATGTCCCAAGTGCCGGAATGGCGACCTAGTAAAGTTACCATAGATTTTGAACAGGCCGTGATAAAAGCACTGTCAAAAATGGAGGTGGAAGTAAAGGGTTGCCACTATCATTATTCTGATGCACTTCTTAGGAAAGCTAAAGGTCTCAATCTATTAAAGGAGAGAGATAACAAAAGAATAGTTTTTTTAGCCATAAATTTGCCATTTCTTCCACACCATTTGATTGGTGAAGGCTGGGACTATATTCAAAACCAAATGAATGATGATGACAAGTCCATTCAAATATTTAAAAAATATTTCCAAAACTATTGGATGAAGGACGAGTTTACCAAAATGTGGTGTCTGTTTGGAGAGCAACACAGAACGAATAATGTAGTTGAAGGTTGGCATCATGCCCTTAATACTAATGTCAACAAGAATGAGGTACAGCTATTACAAATTCTTCATATTTTGCGCGAAGAGTCATCATTGGCTGCTTTTCGTATAAATCGTTTGCATAAATTTGGTAAACATTCACAACCGAATCGTCGCAGAACGTACGTAGCGACGGACAGACGCATAATGAATGCTCAAATGGAGATTACAATGGGGCAAATTGGTGTAGGCCACTTTCTTGACATGCTGCGATAAGTTTTATCGTAACGTGTCAAGAAAACTTCTTTTTATCTATTTATACGTCTGTGTAATTCTTACACGATTCCCATCGACACTGCATCAATTTTTAGCTTCTTTTATAGATTTTTTTTACTAAAATAAAAGTTTCGGCTCCAACTTAGACAAAAAATCTGTTCATCTAGTGACAGCGGAGTGGACTAAAAATCAAAATAATGTTATAAAACTTTTTTGTTACGATTACAAATTATGATTGGTTATATTATCACAAGAATAATGTACGTATTTTGTGTTTATATGATCATAATTATTATGTTGTTACTTTTTGCAGTTGTTCAAGACTAATGCAACTGTTTCAAATAATAAAACAATTACCTACAAGTGCTATTTTTATTGGTAATAATTTCTACATACCTATACTATTTCCTAAGGGTGGTTCTGATTTCTACCCAAATTTAAAATTATGCACGTAATACTATAAAATATTATGTTAAATAACCGTAAGTGTATGCCATAATATTAATATCCGTAACGGTGGTAATTAATTAATAATCAATGTGTGGAGGTATTTTTGAAGTTGAATACTTATTTTTACCATTCCATCGATAACTGACATAATGGTACAATTGAGAAATCTAATTTGAGTATTCGCAGTAGTTCCATTACTTCAATAGGACATAATAAATGGTACTAATGCGAAAAAAAATTCGCAGTAGTACCATCATGGAACTGAGCAATGGAACTAAGGCGAACGAAGGCTGCTAGTGTATTTATCTGATAACGTGTGTCCAAAATTACCATCAAATAAGTTAATAATATAAGTTAAAACAAATACACAAACTCACTTTCGCATTAATAAAATTAGTATTAGTAGGATTATTATGATCAAAATAATGAACACAAGCGTTTTCTCTTTGTTTGTTTAATGCGCAAATAATGAGAGGATATTACCGTGGGGTGAGTTATATTATACAGTTGGAAGTAATAACGAAGTGCGCCAGGTGCAGCGGCGCTCGCTCGGGCCTTATTACTGCTGGTCGGAGAGATTGTGGACCTGTGAAGTTGTGAAGAGCCCTACCGCGGCACACGGCCTCGGTGTTACTATTAATCTATTTTTGTTACAGGTGTAGTTCTAAAAGTAGCCATACAAGCCTATGACACTCTCAGTCAGTGGTATAATTTTTCGGCCCTACGTAGTATGAAACGAGTCTTTAACTGATGGTGGACTGTATTTTTGCGTTGGTATGCCGTGTTGGTTCCAGGTTGAGTAGAATAGGACCACCCCCCCAAATCTTCCTGTGGGTGTCGTAAAAGGCGACTAAAGGATAGGGATCTTCTCCATCAGACAGTAAACATACAGCCTTAGACAAAGGTACCGCTAGACGGCAATAGGCTCGCCCCCTAATACGTAGTCGGACCGAAAATCATAATTGGCGAAACGTGGGTGTTAATACACCTTTGCCTACTCCTTTGGGGTATACAGAAGTGAGTATATGTATGTATGTCAGTATTTTTACGTTCGGATGTAAACAACCCGAAGCTTTCATCGTCTAGTGCAACATGTGTGGAAAGAGACAGTGGTTTATTTCACCGGGAAAATAACAATAGAAATAATAGCAATGAATGTCGAACCGCTATCGGCTCGTAAGATGAGTTTCAGAATGAGGCTAAATACACTTTCATTTTTTTTACTTTTCATACATTACAAACAAGAATTGCCTGTAACTAACTATACTCATGTACACAAATATTTGCTCCGAGCGGTAACACAACGCAATTACACAAATACGAATATCAAACTCACAAAACAAGTTACAATGGCTTGTTTTTACCCCCACACGGCGACGCACGTACACAGTTAGACACACTCTGCAAACTGATATAATCAAGTGAGCGCGAGTTCGGAACTAACTGCGGAAGTCCATTCATTACCAGATATAATGACGCAGATTCGTCGTTACATTAATGAGTGAAACATAGTTCCCGAATTATCTGAGCTGAGGAACTTCGGCGAGCGGCGGGCGAAGTTTTAACGAAGAATATAAAGTTGATATCAGCGCTGTTCATTAACGAGAGGATTGCTCAAACCACCGGCGTCTCCCGCCAATTGCACGAGTACTCACGAATGGTACAAAAGGGTGCATTGTGACTCGGCCGGGGAACCAATTCGAAGTTTAGTATAGTTAGCTTTAACTTAATTAGAAAATGATCGATGACGGCATCGAAAAAATACTGTCGTCATCTTAGATAGTCTAACAAGTACGTCCGTTGACGAGTCAGTCTGAAATTGATAGACTCGGTGAATATTATTGTAAAGTAGGCAGTGTCACAGAATAGATAATCAGTGTTTATAGTTATGAAAGATTTCTTAGATGGCCGGCAAGCACATGACCCATCTAATGAGGAGTGGTCACCGTGGCCTATGACCAACAGGGCATACAATAGCTGGGACATCTAATTCGCGCTACACACCACGAAATCAAGTCTAGAGTAGATAGTTAACTAACACTTAATAAAACGCGATTGAAGCAGTTACAATGAGTTTTATTTCAAAACTTTCTTTATCTTAATACTCTCCAATCAGCGGCATTCATCCGCAACTTTGTCGAGTAATGATGGTCTTAACTAGAGCCTAAGCCTCCCCATTGCCACCTCGGCCAGGGCTATCAATCTCAGACATCTTATTGTCATCTCAAACAATTTAACTCGGATGTGATTTGGGCGCGAACTCGGAACTCGTTTCTCACAGAACTTGGCAATCAAGGATTTGACTAATCTGCCTCATTTTACTAGGTGGTTCCTTATGGTTTAGAAGCACAGTCAGCGTATATAGCGTACAGTAATTAAGGTATGGGTCTAGCTTATTCACTTATTGCGTATTGTTGTATGTACTTACATCTATTCGGTATTTTTAATTTGTAGGTGCATTAAAAGCAAATCCTATATTTTGTGGTTATAACAAACACATGGCACGAGGTAATTGATATCGGGCGGAATTCAATTTGGTCTGAAATAATATTTATATCGGAAGTCCATTAGCGCCGGCCCGTCCCCGTCGCGTTGTCGTCGCCCTCCCACATGTGTACAGTCAGCGGCTGCACCTGCCATGTGACAAGATTACCTTATTTTATTATCAAAAAGGATAAAAATTGTAAAATAATACAACTGCTTCACTAAAAAAAATTTAAATCAGTGTCACTGGGTGATTTCAATCTGAAACTTTTGAGGCATTATAGAAGTTATGGTTACTATATGTATAATAAAATCCATACTAATATTATAAATGCGAAAGTAACTCTGTCTGTATATTACACTTTCACCCCTAAACCACTGAACCGATTTTGATAAAATTTGGTATAATGGTAGGTTAGACCATGAGGAAGGACATAGGCTATGTTACCACGCACATCGAAAGGACAAGGGCTATGACATCCACGCAGGCAAAGCCGCTGACAAAAACTAGTATTATTATAAAATTGGCCAAAGTGTTATGGAGCTGACCACGTTTGAAGAATGCTATCTGATGAACAAAGCATTGGAAACCACACATGGAAGGTGAATCCGGGACAGCTGAAAAAACTTCGCGTGACAATATTTGCTCGACCGCTATGATTAATGTGATTTGATTTAATTTGTTTTCTACACCCTGTTGTCGTTGTTTTTTTATATTCTACTGATCTTGGTCCTAGAACTTTCATAGTCTTTAGCCAGTTGTGATATAAAATAGGCTACATAACCTTACATTCATTATGCTATAGCTAGTATAGCTACATTTTAATCTGTAAGGCGAAGCATAACCGACTGTGTTCGACCTTGGACAAGCGGAGCGGCTTTAGCACTTAAAATTCTAAGCGTGATGGCCGCTCTGTATTCATTACCGCTTACAACAACTTCCGCTCAGATAATTATGGCTTACGAGGGCTAAGCGTGGCGAAACTCCGGGAACTACCGACGTGAGCTCACTCAATAATATATTACAGGACTTAAGAATGTCCACAATTTGTAACCATGTTGATGGATTTTACAGTCATTAATTTTATTTAAATTAGGAAGTTTCTTTACAACTTCGTTCATGTAACATGGGGCTGAAAAATGGCATGTGTAAGTAAGTATATTAGATCAAATATATTGAACGTAGTGTAGTGTACCTAGATGTTGGATTTTGGCCATATGTATTGTATCATTCGCATCCATAGGCCACCATAAAACCAGAACTCAGTGATTTAACATCTTTAAGACTTTAATCCATACTAATATTATAAATGCGAAAGTAACTCTGCCTGTCTGTCTGTCTGTCTGTCTGTATGTTACGCTTTCACGCCTAAACCACTGAACCGATTTTGATGAAATTTGGTATAGGGGTAGATTAGACCACGAGAAAGGACATAGGCTATGTTTGGTCGCGAATACCGACATCCACGCGGGCGGAGCCGAGGGCAAAAGCTAGTATTTAATATCTTGAAGACTGATGGGATGGGTGGAGCACAGTGTTGTGTGACATCACACCTCCCAGAGACCCCAACCGGTATTGGCTGCTAACATACGCAACCCCATCCCCGTTGTGTTGTTGGTGATCAAAATCTCATGTATCTTGAAGCCTATGAATGAATAGGTTTATTCCTGGTAAAGTTGAAAGCAATCTTGCAAGATTCATTCCGAAAAGGTGCGGTGAAGAGCAAGTTTTGTGTCAGCGCGCGACAGTTGGCCGCTGCTGGCGGTGCGCGGCGCGGCGCGACACGGCGCGACACTTTATAGATTAAACTTCTTGTTCTTCGCTTAAAACAGTAATTGCACTTTATAATACGAATCTCTTGTCTCTGAGTCTTATCAAATTACTATATCTTGTTGCAAATTCTTGTACTTAATTACTAAAAAGCCTAGAGGCCGACTAGAGCTGTTTGAGTCGGAATTCGTCCTCAGATAATTTTCACCATCCTTCTTCCTTAGGGATATATGTTACCGGTGCTTCCGTAACCTGACACAGTATACCACGAGGAGTTCTAATAGACAAACACTCTTTGCATTTCCACCTTACTTCCCTCTGGTACGCTAGTAATATTATCTATTCTGTGCCTCTGGGCACAGACAAACTATGGTTGACTTTGGGTGACACACACATATCAGTTAAAGTAGTAGTAAGACACATTTCAGTTAAAGTACCTGGATGACCGAGCTTTGCTCGGTATTGTTTTTTTAATAAATAGTGTTAATTTTAAAAATGAATCCTAGCTAGATCAATTTATCGCCCCCGAAACAAATACCGAAAGAATACAGGGGTGTATATTATTTTATATCCATTATCATATCGTTTTGTTATAAATAAAAAAATAAAAAAAATTCATGAAAATCATTGGAGCCGATTCCGAGATTCCAATTAATTGCAAAGAATTGCTCATTTAAAGGTATAAGATAATGCGTTTGTTCTTTTAACAGTCCTCCAAGCTGAGTGCCGCCATTGTTAACATGGTAAATGTTTATAATAGTGACCCTCTTTTTGAAACTTTGCCTTTAGTTTACCATCAGGCAAGGTGAAGTCAATTGGTTTTTAAACCACTTAGGTGGCAGATACACTCAAATTGACGTGTCCTATAAAAAAAAAAGAATATTAGTTTAAATAGAATGAAAATAATCCCGTAGCAAAAAGACGTATTATTTTATAAAATTAATCCTAAAACACAACCCGTTGTCGTTTTTGCAACAAATATAGAAATACAAATATTTTTACTTTCCGAGAATTTAAAGCTTTCGAGTTTGCTTTGAAATCTGTTTCAATTTCAAGCATTACAGTTTTAAATGAAAAGCGGACAGACGTTAGCCCGGGGGCAGATACACTCCGGGGGCTAATGGCCAACTCGAAGGGGCTATTTGTACAGACGGACTACATGGTAAGATCCCACGGTGGTCAATCAGTGTCAGCTACCAGTGAGGAGGAAGAAAAGAGGATAACGAAAGTTGGCTAAATCATACGTGAACTGGATTGTACATTCTACGTTATATTATGCATAACATACATGACACAAATAATGTAGCAATTGCCATGTGGGTTCTGCAGAGATTCCATATTGTAAAGAAGTACGTATGAGACATACACCAAAGCGAGATACAATTTACAGACTTAGTAGTAGAACGCCTTATTACTAGGCCATTCTTGTGTGCCGCTCAAATTAACCGTAACACTACCATAATAATATCAGAACGTGCTGTATCTGTTTGGTTACACGCTAATCTCGTATCAATCTCAATAAACTCTGTCACGATCTTGAACCAGTTTAGTGTACACACGTACCCACACACTGTTCGTACTTATTGCAGTTTCCCGAGCAAGTTACGAGGATGCGGGATGTTTACTGACGTGGAAGACGCAAGGGTACATAGCGGGAGATGTACCGAACTAAACTTGGGAACTTATTGCAGGCGGCATCCAGTGTGATCTGGGACATTTGATACGGAATATGTGCACCTTTGATCTCGATTGGACTGGCTCGGCGGTGTTCGGTAAGAATTTATCTAAAAAATATACTTAGGTACATTTATCTTCTCGGCTCTATATCCCCAAAAGAATAAGAAGTAGTGATGTATTATGCAGTTACGTTTCAACCAGTTATATTTAGAGAATAGGGAACTAATTACTAACAATCAGGCACGTGTCAAAAAGAGGTTGAAGAGAAGAATTTGAAGGCTGGTGTTGCTCTACTGCGAATGACACTAACAACTGATAACAGTCAGCACAAGTAGCGAACATTCAGCCGCCGCCGTTTTAAAGAAAGACGATCATATATTTTTGAAAGCTATAGACCCTTCAGGAATGCATGGCAGGGTTTCAAATACAAAGTCCGACGCCACAGTTACTATGCAACGTTGTCACGTGTAAAAATAATCATGATTGTGTTTGATCATCATTTGTGTATAACCTATAAATAAAGTTCATTCATACTTACAAAACATGCTCCAGTTCAGACACATATTTAAACCATGTAAGTAAAGTAGCAAAAAATTCTAAACTGAGCTGTGTTGGCTTACATTGAGAGCGGGACGCCATTTAAATATGAAATACGCTACATGAAGAGACGGCCCGGCGGTACTGCTCGGTGCTCATCCATATGTATGAGTGCATGAGTGGGTTCCTACTGATCACGGTGATCATGCTCGTTTATGCCAGCTATCTCCCCCCCTCCTGCGCCTCCCCCCACCCCCGCCAGCGTCACACATGGCACTCTTACGAGATATCGCAATTTTTAAAGCCTCCCTGTGGAAGACTATTCGAGCACCGCGCCGTGCCTTACGGTGATGGTTTCTGTTATCTTCTTATTCTATTTATAATAAAAATATGTACGTACTACCTGTATATTTGTTATGAGGTAGCCATATAATATTGTACACAATACATACATTCCGCCAATTGTTGTTTTTATCCTCGTATATGAGGGCGACTCTGGTGCCATCTAATGGGCTAGCTCTACAATAATTTGATTCATTAAAACGTAACACAGAAGAGTATAAAATAAAAAAAGACAAGTACAAAACTAACTGAACGTCTTCCATTGGTTGTCAATTAGTTATGGAACTGTAAAAGGTATCACAATACTTAACAGATCAATTTATTTGAAGCGCTAATCCGCCCGGAACACAATTTAAGCTTGCAGCCCGTGGATGGCACTAAACACAACACTACTAGGCTATAATCCTTGCTCTGCTCTGCATGTAGTTTAATCTTTACGTTCTGCACTTAATAAAACGTTGTTATTTTAATATTAAAATTAAATTAAATTCTAAAACTAAAGTAAGTAAGTAGTGTAATGGTTATAGAATCCCCAGCACTATTTGTAAACTATCGCGCCATGCAGCCCGAGTGGCATTCAGATATCGCCCAACATTCACCAAACGCAATAAATCCGGGCGTGGATAACTCTGCTTCCGTGGTGCATAAAGCGCTTAAGTCCTGAATTATGTGACCTTTCGAACCCTTTGCCGACCGGATTGGGACCGGACTGTGCCGGACCGGATCGGGCCGGACGTGAGCGCAGGCGTTCATAAAGATTATGTCGGTACTTTAGTTGTGATAGATTTATTCGGAACGTATTTATATGTGAGCCTGAATATTACTCTCTGTGATATAGATGTTCAGGCTCCAGCTCACAGAGCTGTGACGTAATATGTGACAGCTTACTGCGGGCGATAGATTGAACGTAATGTAAACACTTTTAGGATGTAACTAATCATAAACTAATTATAATTTTATACTCTTGACTAGAAAAAGTTAAAAAAAAAGTTGGGAGATACTTCAGGTGTATATTTACGTGAGCAGCATCCTTCATGCGTACGAACAGTCACTATATACTAGTGGGGCTATATATAATTTACTAGCTTTTGCCCGCGGCTCCGCCCGCGTGGAAGTCGGTTATCGCGACAAAACATAGCCTATGTCCTTTCTCAAGGTCTAATCTACCCCTATACCAAATTTCATCAAAATCGGTTCAGTAGTTAAGGCGTGAAAGCGTAACATACAGACAGACAGACAGACAGACAGAGTTACTTTCGCATTTATAATATTAGTATGGAAGTATGAATTATTTATAAATACCAGATACTATTGCAAGCTACATAAATATGGTTACTGAAATCACTTCGTAATTGTATAATATCTACTTCTAACTTCCTTTCTAATTAAACATTTTGAGTACAACGCAAACATCTTGACAGCTCGGCTGAAACATGGCCGCAGACAGGAAGCCTGTGGTGTACAGTCCTCGCGGCAGGAGATTGTTGAAACTGATATGATTCACTGGACCGGGCCAACAACCGGGCCAACCGGGCCAACCGGGCCAGCCGGGCCAGCCGGGCCTGTCGCTGTCTGTTGACATGGCGTCAACTGTCGCCATAGACAAAAGCCTCGAGTTGAGATGTCTGCGTAATTTAAACTTCTACTAAATACAATTACAAGGGGCCGCCTTTGAGTTGGCGTGTGGCGATCGTGGCATTTATATTAGCGAGCCATGCCGTGATGATTGTGTGTTTGATATTTATCATTTAAAATCGAAAATTAAGAGGATATTCTCAATAGAATACGCGGACCTAGGTGTAATTGTAATGTAAAAAAATTATTATTGTTTCTGTCGGCTCATGGGATACCCTCTTCTACATGTGTGACCTTTTTAGATAGTATATTGTTACGTAAGTGCAGTAATTGTGCAGTCGCGCTGTGAGTGTCGTGAAAGTGCAGTGACCGTGCAGTACAGTCGCGCTGTGAGTGTAAGACTGAAGTGCAGTAGTGCAACGTGTGGTACAGTCGCGTTGTGAAGTGTTGCGTTCAAGGTTTGGCTGTTGGGGTGAAAATAAAGCGGTCTCAAATACGAAGTTGTTTACTTCCAATCCCTTTACCCGTCTCCCGTAACATTGTAGAAGCCACTTCAATGCCGAATGGTCCGTTCTTACTAGAAACTTCCGCCCTAATAGATATTTCTTGAAATGTTGTAACGTTTTCACTACAGCCAGGAGCTCTCTTCGCGTAACACAATAATTTCGTTCAGGTTTTGATAGCGTTCTACTGAAGTACGCTATAACAACCTCCTGATCTCCTTTTCTTTATCTTTAGGATCCATCTCCACCTGCCAGTATCCACTTTTAAGGTCCAGCGTAGTAAACCATTTCATTCCACTCAAAGTATCTAGTGTGTCATCTATTCTTGGTAAAGGATAACTGTCCTTCTTCGTAACGTCATTCAATCGGCGGTAATCGATGCAAAACCTAGTTGTACCATCCTTCTTCTTGACTAAGACAACTGGAGAATACCAAGGACTAGAAGAAGGTTCTATCACTCCATTTCCTTCCATCTCTTTAATCATATTCCCAACTTCTTCTTCCTTAGCGAATGGAATTCGTCGAGGTCGTTGGCGGATTGGCAGTGCATCGCCGGTGTTAATTTGATGTTTCACTAATCCAGTCTTCCCGATGTCCCGTTCTCCTTTAGAGAAAATGTCAGCAAAACGCCTCAACAAATTTTTAGCTTTCACTAACTGCATTGCTCCCAAATCTTCTTTACAGTCGAGAAAAACTTCAGTCAGATCTATTTTCCCTGATGAGATATTCGTCTTTTCTTGGCAACTCCTTAACCACTCCATTTCTTCAGCGACTCCAATCAGAGTGCCCCTTTTTAAGGTCTTTACGTCGCCACTCAAATTAAGCACTGGAACTAGCATGTTTTTAGACACACTGATTACCGTTCTAGCTGGTAACCACGAATTATCATCTTCTGTCTTTTCAACAACCAAATAACGCCGGCTATTGTTACTTGAATTTTTATTCATTGTTATTGGTACAAGTGTCTGAGTTCTAGGTGGAAGTCTGGTATCTTGAAGGCAGTAGACTTTACCACCACCACCTCCTTTCATAGGCACCTCAGTTACTCCACATTTGATGACTCCATTTACAATATCAATTTTGCACTGATGATTTTTCATAAAGTCCAACCCAATTATACAGTGATCCACTATGTCAGCTATTACAACTTTCTGCCAAAAGAGTTTGTCACCCATCTTAATTGCCACCACTCGTTCTCCTCTCACGGGTATGCGCTGGCCAGTAGCTATAGTCAAATGAACAGTTTCTCCCTGGATCTGACTCTTCCCACAGTTCTTCATTATCTGTGATCCAACTACCGTACGCGATGCCCCAGTGTCTAAAGTTAACTGGCATGCAGTTCCATTTATCCTTCCAGCGACGGTTAGACTATTCCCATCTGTGCTTTGGTAAATCTTAACTTTTGGGGTTTCTTGTCCACCGGCCAGCGCCCACCCCCTAAGCCTGGCCGGAACTAGTTTTCCGCCGTCTCCGCGCTTGTATTTCCGCGTCGACTCCGGTTCTTACTCTCATACGGTTCGGGCACGCATTTCTTAAGTGACCTCTTTCCCCGCATTGATAACAACGGGGAGCGAAGTTTCTTCGACCACCCTCCTGTTCAGGCGTCGTCACTCTTCGCACACGCATACCTCCATATTCACCACGGACGGCCTCTACTTCTAGCGCATGCGCCACGGCTTCCTTAACTTCCGGATGATGGGCCAATCGTACTGCAGCTCTCACTTCCCTATCGCGGATACCATCGACGAAAGTTTGTAGCAGCATCCCGACCGGATGCATCCGGTCGATGAAAGTCGTGGGAGAGGACTGGTATGCCTTCCTCACAAGCTTTTCAACTTCCAAGGCCCACTGTTGCAGCGTCTCGGTAGGCTTCTGCACCCTGTCTCGGAGTTGGGCTCGGAATACGTGTTCAAGATGCGCATCGCCGTACCTCGATTCTAGAGCCTCAACAAGCTCCTTGTATGAAGCGTCACTTTCTATAACCTCCAATACCGTTGCAGCCTTATCTCTCAACGCTAAGGTAAGGCCGGTCCTTGCTTGTTCTTCGCTCCAGCCGTTTAGTTGTACTACGGCTTGAAACTGTCTCTTGTATGCAGTCCAAGAAGATATTCCATCATAAGGAGGCACCTTGAAGCTTCCTCCCGAAGAGACTACGGAAACTGGTGTTGGTGTACCGGAAGCCTTGATCTTCCGTAGGTCACCCTCGACAGATGTGATGCGCGCTTGATGGTCAGCTAGCATGCTTTCATGGCTCTCTACTGTTTTTTGAACCTCTTCTACCTTTTTGATAGTCTCCGTGACAGCTGAGAGTACTCGGTCTCCCATTGCTTGTAATTGTTCCTCTTGACGGCGCGCTTGCTCCTCCTGAAGGCGTGACTGTTCCTCATGACGACGCGCTTGCTCCTCTTGCAGAGCGCGTAGCTGCTCCTCCTGACGGCGCGCTTGTTTCTCCTGACGGCGCGCTTGCTCTTCGTTGATAGCACGCAGTTGTTGGAAGAGCGCACCTATATCCGTCAGCGAGAGCGGCGGTGCACTTACCGGCTCCTGAGTGGCTAATGCACGGGCAGGAGCTGCAGAGGTACCTTCGCCAGCCTCCTCTCGACCTCTCGCGACGTCGGCGTGTGATTCCGCCGGGTTAGCATCTCCTTGTTCCCGCGCCGCTGATCTGGAGCGCGTGTTGGGGCGCTCTCGGTCGTCTCTCGGCGTGAACGGCATCGTTTCTTCCAATCCCACTTCTGACACCAATGTTACGGGAGACGGGTAAAGGGATTGGAAGTAAACAACTTCGTATTTGAGACCGCTTTATTTTCACCCCAACAGCCAAACCTTGAACGCAACACTTCACAACGCGACTGTACCACACGTTGCACTACTGCACTTCAGTCTTACACTCACAGCGCGACTGTACTGCACGGTCACTGCACTTTCACGACACTCACAGCGCGACTGCACAATTACTGCACTTTACTTGTACTTTTCACTATTTTCTCACTTTTCTTCCTGTTTCCTTCTTCTTCTGTTCACTTTGAACTCCCAAACTTAACTGTCCTTTCACGGCTCTGACAGCTCCTTTTATACCCTGAATTTCGATCGTCTTTTCGATATTCATTTTATTATTTCTCCAGAATTTTCTATGATCTCCCAGAAGAGCTAAACTGTAATTTCGATCTTCATTTCGTTTCTCATTTTCATTCTTCCAGAATGTTCTGCTAATAACTAGAAGATTTTAAATATAGAATCTTCTGTTACTTTTACCAAATAAAGATTTAAATAAATTAGAAAATCACAAAAACCACATATCGTGACACAGGCGTTGTCTAAACCGCTCAGTCACAGCTGCTATTGACAATAAGTTCGAATTTATCGTTCCGATGCTGTGACATGTTACGTCACATTTGTAACAATATTTTATATTTTCATAAGAATGGGGTTAATAAAGTTCATTAGTATTTCTATATTACAGTTTAAAATCATTTCATCAGCTTCAACTGTTCAGATAAGACACATAGTCAACTTGAATCCCTTTCTACGTGAAATACAAGCTTTCTGAGCTACGTATCATGATGAAATTAAATTATTTGACAGCAAACTGACGAAACAAAGACCTGGAGATTAGTACCTTCACTCTGTTCACAAACTTTCTTGGAATTAATAACTTATTGTTTAAAATATAAGTGATCTTTAGTTGGCATGGAGCGCGCTTATTAACAATATATCAATGGCGCTGTCGCTCATAAAGTGCACTTTAGTTTGATATAACCTAATTGCGTTAGCGTACAGTCGGCGTCAGAAATATCTTGACGACATACATACATCATACTCACGCCTGTATTCCCCGAAGGGGTAGGCAGAGGTGCTAGCACCCACATTTCGCCAGTTCTTGGCGGCATTTTGCAGAATCTTTGCGACGAAATCTCAAAATGATCTTAAAACTCTCGTATTATGAGCAAATCAAACTGTTTTATTGATTTAAATTGTATCTAAAAGTGTGTACCAAATATCTAAACAATCAGTCAGGAAGGGGGTAAAATAAGAAATTAAGATAATTTTTACCCACGACGGAACGGAGACGGTATATGCCTTTGGGGTGAGAGGATGTTTGTGTGTTTGTTTGTTTGTGCAAACCCAAGTTGCCATTTTCTCCGAAACTACCTACATTCCCGTTGGCCACCACTGGTGGACATTGGGAAATTTTATCACTTTTTATCCCAATGGCCACCGGTGGTGGTCAGCGGGAATAAAGTTTTATTACATTTTATGGTGCACATTCTGCAACTGATTCTAATATAGAAGGTTTACAGGTTGCATTTGGGGTAGGTAGGTACCTACTTCTTAAATACTTACCTACGTTCAAACCAATCTTACGTTTCGTATGTTGAAAGGTAAAAAAAATCCAGTCCACACCTGTATACATCTTAAAACTTGAATAAATGATTATTATTAGGTATTAAGTTTATTATTTGTGTGTATGAAGATTAAAATTATTTAATAAATTATTTGATATAATTTCAATATGTTACTGTACCTATTCAAATTTGTATTGAATAAGAAATATATAATAAAAGTTATCCTATACTTGTTACTTATGACTTATTTTCGAGATAATCGTGCGTGAGCGCAGTGTGTAAGAGAGATAGAAACTGCAAACCTTTTTTTTTTTTTTTTTTTTTATCGTGCGAAAAATCCCCACGGATACCACCCCCACGGAGCCGGTGGAGGCGGTTATGTCGGACTCGAACCGACTAAAACGCACGCCGTCATGGGTCCTTGGTTGCCGGAGGTGAGATTGCCAAAAGCATATCTCTCGCACCCCGGCAGACCCAGGACCATCTCTATCGAGATGGCCCCCTTCGGGTTGTGGGGACCACAGTGTCCCCATCTAGCCCCGGTTACGGGGAGGCGCATTTTGCACCGCCGCCGCGGCCTGCTTCTGCTAGGGTGACAGGCGGCTCCACCGGTCACCCCCAGGCCAGAGCTCATGGAGGACGGAGGTCGTTCTGCGACCTCCGACGTCCGGTTCGTCTTCGCTCTGCGCGGGCTTCCCGGGCCCGGAGTCTGGTCCGGACCCGACCGGCCGCCTCCTTCTCGAGCATTACTTGCTCGCTGAAGGAGACAGCCGCACCCCAAGCGTTCGCGCATCGTACCATCGCTGTGAGCAACGTGGCGAGTGTGAGGACTCCCACCCCCAGAGCCGCCATTAGGACCCGCCTCGGCGTGTCCCACGCCGGGCACTCGGTCAGCGTGTGCAGCTCCGTGTCCTCGCTCGCATCACAGTGATGGCACTCGGACGTTGGCTCCTTCCGGATCCGACACAGGTAACTCCCGAAACACCCGTGTCCGGTGATCACCTGCGTCAGCCGGTACGAGAGGCTGCCGTGTGGCCTCTCTAGCCACTCCTCCATGATGGGTCTTACCGCCGCTATTACGGCGTGCCCTGCGCTTGGTCGCCCAAGTCGTAGCTCCCATTCCGCTACCATGTCCCTGTGGAGCTGAGACCTCACGGCCCGAATTTCATCAGGCTCGGGTTCCCGTCCCTGCTCCCGCGCCTCCTTTCGATACCGATATAGCATCGAAAGGGCTCTCGCATCCAGGTTCCACGGTAGGGATCCGGCAAGGAGACTCGCCGCCTCCAGAGATATCGTGCGGTACCCCCTAATGGCTCTGCTGGCCATTGCACGCTGCGGCCCACGCAGCAGACGCCCATTGTGGACCGTCAGGGTGTCCGCCCATATTGGGCACCCATATAGGGCCATAGACCGCACGACTCCCGCGTAGAGTCTCCTGCAGGAGTCATCCGGCCCCCTCATGTTGGGCAGCAGCCGCCCCAAGGCAGCAGCTGTGTCCTTCAATTTAGGGGCCAGTCTTCGGAGATGCTCCCCGAAGTTCCACCGGCCATCGAGAACGAGTCCCAGATATTTCATCTGGGGCTTGATGGCGATGGAAATGTCTCCCACTATGAGGCTGGAATCCTCTGGTGGGACGCGCCGAGGCCCATGAAAGAACATGGCCTCGGTTTTATGCAGAGCCACCTTGAGACCCAGACGCCGGATCCGCTCCACGACTTGGGCAACCGCGGTCGTGGCCTTCAGGGTCGCTTCGCGGTATGTAGACCCGCACGCCGTCACCAGCGTGTCGTCCGCATAACACGTGACGGCGGCACCGTCCGCGAGCTCACCGCGAAGCACCCAGTCGTAACCGATGTTCCACAGTAGCGGTCCCAGGACCGATCCCTGCGGAACACCGCACGACATCTCTCGCCGACCGAGCCCGGTCGCACTTGGGTAGACGACTGCTCTCTCCGATAAATACGCCCCGACTATGCGGCGAAGGTAGAGAGGCACTTCGTGATACACGAGCGCCTCCCTAATGCAGCTCCAGGGCAGGGTGTTAAACGCGTTGGCGATGTCCAGTGACACCGCCAACACCACCTCGCCCCGAGTGACGGCGTCCTTCGCCAGAGTCCTCACGCGCATGATGGCATCCACGGTGGAGCGCCTCCGGCGGAAGCCATACTGGCCATCCGCCAGGTCAGGCCCCACCCTGGATAGGTGCTCGACGAGGCGCTTTGCAATGACTCTTTCAAAGAGCTTGCACACCTCGTCGAGCAACACTATGGGCCTGTAGGCGGACGGTAAGTCCGCCGGGCGCCCCGCCTTTCGGATGAGGACCAGTTTCCCCGTCTTCCACATCTTCGGAAACTGGCCTCGCTCCAAACATGCGCTGAGAAACCCTCTCAGTCGGGGCTCGAGAGCGTCTTCTTCGCCTAGAGCTAGGACCCACGCTCGGCCTGGAATGCCGTCTGGTCCCGGGGCGGTGTTCTTGGCCTTAAGCCTTAACACCGCCAGCTCTAGCTCTACCCAAGTGACCTCGGGCACGTCGTCGTCATCCACGTTGGGCGCCATAGGCGACCTAGGTGGCGGAGTCATCTGCGGTGGAATATGTTCCACCGCCCGCGCTGGGAACAGGGAGCCAACGACTCCTCCGAGCAGCTCCGGCTGGAGACACCGGGTCAATGGCGGGGCCCGGGGGCGCAGCTTGCTCCTTACCATAAGGTAAGGCCGCCCCCATGGGTCCCGCTCCAGCGTCTCCAGCAGCTCTTTATGAGCTGCTGCCTTAGCTTGCCTTATGGCCACTCGGAGGGCCTTTCTGACCTCCCTGTACCCCGCATGAAGCTCCGCCTCTCGGGGCTCCGTATCTGCGGGGCGGCTACGCCTCCTTCGGAGTCTGGTCCACCGGCGGAAAGCGATCACGGAGGCCTGTCGGAGCCTCGCAATGTCCGCCGACCACCAGTAGACCTGACGCCTCGGATTATAGGGCGGAGCCCTAGGCATAGCCGCGTCGCAGACACGCGTCATGGCCTCCCGGAACCACGCCGCCTCATCGTCTATGTCGACAGGCCTGTCCGGCGCAGAGGCCCAGGCCTGTACGATGCCGGCCTCCAGGAGGACCTCCCGATCCATTCGCTTAAGCACCCAACGTGGCTCGCGTGGGGCCGGTGTAAACGGCGCGGCGCCCGCAGGAGGGGAGACGTCGAACCGAATGTATCGGTGATCCGACGCTGTCCCCACCTCCTCAAGGACACGCCAGCCCTGCACACGGCCTGAGAGCGGGGCGCTTGCGAACGAAAGGTCCACAATTGAGTCGCCCCAGCTCTTCACGCACGTGGCGACGGCCCCGCGATTCAGGAGAACTAGGCTGAGACTATCAGCCCAGCTCTCCACTGCCCTGCCCCTCGGATTCGTGCGCCGGGAACCCCAGTTCATAGACCAGGCGTTAAAGTCCCCGAGCACCAGAACCGGGTGAGGGTAACAGGTATTGACGACGACGGTCAGATGATCCAGCCACTGCTGGTACTCATCTATGACTCAGCTCGGCGAGAAGTAGACTGCCACGACCGCTATTCCCCCCACGAGTGCCGCTACGCAGCCATTCCCCCTTGTCACGACAACAAGGGGGGGACTGCCGGCAGCGGCGTTGTGCACCAGTGCCACCGATCCGTCCAGGTCGGTTTCCCAGGCAGGCCCGAGAAACCGGTGAATGTACGGCTCGGCGACAGCGGCAACATTAATGCCCCACTGTGCGGTGCTCTGGAGCAGAAGTGCCTGAGCATCGACACAGTGGTTTGCATTTGCCTGCAGGACGCGGAGCTGAGGATCCATTATGGAACCACCATCTCCGCGCCCTGCCGCGAACCAGAGACGGAGCGCCTGCCTCCCGGCTTCGGCCTCCCCGCGGTGCAGGCATTGGCACCAACCCTATGGTCGGCCGGCTTGCCCTCCGCTGCACACCTGAAGCAGTGCAACGGAGCTTCGCAACTACCGGCCTTATGACCGGGTTGGCCACAGCGGAAGCAACGGTCACCGACTGTTACCTCCGCCGTGCACTGCACCCCTACGTGGCCTACTGACAGGCACCGGAAGCACCGTGCCGGTCGGGCCTGCAGGAGCCGCACCTGCACCTTCTGGAAGCCCCCGATGAGGAGGCTCCGCCCATCGGCAACCTTTTGGGCTGCCGCGATGGGGCAGCCGACAACTGCTGCCCCCAGTCCACGCCGGCCGAAGCGTATAGCTCCGACCTTTACTGTGTCCTGAGGACAGCCTCCGGCCTCAACCACGGCGAGCCTAATCTCCTCGGCCGTGATGGAGTCGTCCAAACCCGATATGCGCACTTCTGCGCACTTGTTGGGCCTGGACACCCGGACATCAGCCGCGTCCAGCGTCTCCCTAAGCGTAGCCGCCAGGGCGTCGGCTTTAGGGCCGCTGGTAGCGCCGGGGACCTCGAAGATCCGAGATCCGGTGCGCGTGGGCTTGCACACCAGATCCGAGATCCCAAGGGCTCCCAGGTCGATGCAGGCCCTTGCCTGTCTCACCACCTGGGCGTACTCCACACCCCTCTCCGACGCCTCCGCCGTCAGTATGATGACGACGGCCGTCGATCGAGGGGCGCGGAGCCTCCTCGGCGCTGTTGCCATCGCGGCAGCCTTGGCCCTTCTGGCCAATTTGGCTGCCTTTTTGGCGGCATTCCGTCTCTGTTTATTGGCTCCCGCTACCTCCCAGCCCGAGGGCTCGAGGGCTCGAGGATTTTGCTGGAGCCAGAGCTCGGGCCGGGGCTGAACCCCGGGCTGGGGGCGGGGCTGAGATCAGGGCTGGGGACTTCTTCCCCTTGCCCTTCCCCTTACCCTTGCTCTTGCCCTGGACGCCCTGAGTGGAACCCGGAGGACCTGGAGGGGGGCGGCGAGCCGGCACCGCCACCGGGGAGGCAGGCCCCCCCCTCACTGCGGCGGCGTACCCGGCTGGCGTCGCGAGAGGAGGACGGCGGGCGATATCAAGGATCGCCTCGAGCCGCCGGTTGGTGCGCTCGTCCTGCGCGACCATCTCCGCGCGTATGGCCGCCATAAATTCGGCCAGCGACGCCGGCTCTACCGGTTGAGTCGGCAGCTGCACCGGTTGCCGCGGTGGCTGCGCAGTCTGCGCTGGCCGCGGCGGCTGCGCAGCTTGCGCTGGCCGCTCCGACTGCACCGGCCGCCCCGTGAGCGCCAAGTGCGCCGACCGCTCCAGCTGCGCCTTCCGCATTGACCGAGTCACCACTCCCAGCAACTCGGTCAGGTCCTCGACCCTCTTTTTGAGGAGACCTCTTGTTGTTGGGCCTCGTCCGCCCTCCTCGCCTGCTCGGCCACCTGCTCGGCCAGGCCCGTGCTGGCGGCAACGATCTGCTGCACGACCCCGAGCATTGCAGCCTGCTCGGGAGTCGGAGACTCCGTCTGCCCCGCCATCATCCGGCCGAGCCGATGGCCGAGGATCATGGTCCTTCGGTAGTTCGCCAAGACCAACGGCACCTCCTTCCCTGGGTCGGCTCCAACCCACGGGGAGGAGTCCCGGGGGGGGGGGGGGGCGGCCTCACTACCGCTCCTCCTCTCCCTTTCGCGGCCGGTGGCCTGCACCTTGACTACCCGCTCCTCCTCGCCGCTGCTGCTGCTACAGCTGTCACTGTCGGGGATGAAAGCCTCATCCACCTCGGCCACCAGCGACAGGGGAACCTTTTTCCCCAGCTTCCCTTTGCGTTTTTTGGCTGCAGACCTAGTCTGCAACCCAGGCAGCGCCTGCCTGTCCTCCTTGGTGGTGACGCCAGATTCCTCTGACGTCACTGCCGCCGCTGTTGGGGACGACGAATCGTCCAGGTGTAGCGCGACCTCCGCGCTACTGTTAGAGTTGGGGCCGGATTTAGAGCTCGGCGCCGGGCTCAGGCAATGGTTGTCCACCCCAGAATACGAGGGACTGCCGTTGCCGACTGGCAACGGGAGGGACTCCCCAGCTAGGCTGGGACCCTCCTGGGTAGTTATAATCGTAATTTTATCCATTGCATATTTTTGAGGTTTACGTCCTCCGACGTTGACGCCTTCGGGACTGGACTCCCTCCAGCCACTCATCCCATCGCCAGGCGTCAGAGCTTGGGATTGGGGATTTTTTATAGAGGTTAACTCCTCGCGGATCCGGAGATCCACCGGTCCTGTCAGTTCAGGGCTACGGCCGGGCCGAACGGGGTCTGCACCAGACCGAGTCCGTCCGCCCCTGGGGGTAATTTTTTATAGAGGTTGTCTTCCTCGCAGCCCACTAGGAGCCACCGTTCCTGACTTAGGTCAGGCTTACGGCTTGGCCGCACGGAGGTCTGCACCAGACCCTGTCCCCCACCTCTGGACGAAGCCAGAGGTGAAGAACCCGTCCGCCTTAGAGCGTACCCTCCACTACGCCCTCTGCAAACAGAGGGACGTGTGGAAGGCCCACGAGCGGCCCCTGATAGGGCCACTCCCGCCTTGATTGTCTGAACGTCTCTCCCTTGTCCCCTCTGAAAACAGAGGGATACTGGGAGAGACGCCGACGACCACGGGCCTTGCAGGCCCGTCATCCCACGACCCCACCTCAGTGGAGTCCGCCGATGGGTTATTTGTCAACGGCTAACAGAACTCCCAAAGTGGAAGTCTGTTAGCCGTTGTCCAGGGTGCACCAGCCCTCCCGCTTCCGCTCCCCAGGACCGCGGTCCAAAGGGGGAAGAAACGGGAAGGCCAACGTGGAGGTTACCCAACCAGCACCCCAAACTGCAACCCTTCCCTTTTCACCACGCGCAGCACGCGTACCGACCTGTTATTTTGTTGCCCTCGGGGGATAAACCTGTCAGGACGTGTCTAGTCTCTCTCTTGTGCTGTCGAGGTCTCGTCTAATGAATCGTTATTATTAATAATTTATTAATCGTGTGATCATGTCGGAATTGTGTGAAGCTGGCTCTTCGACAGGAATAAGTCATTTAAAGTTCATTCAAAGGAAAGGTGGTACGGTTTTAGTACATGCTGGACATGAATATATTTCAAAAAGAAAACACAAAAGTGGACTAACGGTGTGGGAGTGTATAGGCAGAAAAAAATCAAAATGTAGAGGACTTCTCAAGGTGTTTTTAAGTAAACCAATGCCTACATACTCTTGTTTGCTATTTCATATTAGGTATGCTATTTGCATTATACCAGAAAGTAGACTATTTAATTATTATTATTTATTAATTATATTTTTTCATATGTATCGTATTGAATTTATATTGAATATTGCCCTTAAGTCCGGCTCCTATTTTCAAAAAACTTATCGTTTTATTTACGAATTGTTAGAATTAAGAATAGAATAGAATAATCTTTATTTGCAATACAACGTGGTAATTAGATACATAAGATATTACATGAGATAAAAGTGCAACACATCTTTGTCCATTTAGTGACATGCCATGAGAGTAGGTATGCGTTACAAGTAGCCGGTTACTGTTACACAATTATTTTAATTATTTTATGTCAGGTTATATGTTAATGATGTTATAACTTATATCTATATATTATATTATCATTATTATTATATTATCAATTATGTTTATACTTAAGGAATTCTTCGGCAGCATAAAAACATTTTGTTAGAAGTCACTCTTTTAGCTCTTTTTGAAATGACATGGTTGGTAGCTCCGTAATGTTATTAGGGATTGCATTATAAATACGACCACACATCACAAAACAGTTCCTTTGATAAAGAGTTGTGTTAGGAACTCGCAACAAAACAATCCTAACGTTTTAACGTTTCATGGGCGGATAATATGCCAAAATATATATATATTCGTAAGGAAAACGATTTGTTTTTAATTATAGGAACCCAGACATTAGTCGCATATCGCATAGCTTACGCTCGTGGTAGCGGTGGACTCATTTTTAGTTTAAGCATTCTGAATTATTGTGATAATATTATATTTACCTTTGCCATTTCCTCATTCTCTCTATTAACTTTAATATTTATACGCCACTCCTCTCCAGGTTTGTGGTAATAGATAAATTTTTGCGTATAGCTACAGAACAACTCGCTATTTTGTTTTTATCCACAATTATTAGATTACTCCTCTGTATGCGATGGCTAAGCGAGTGAATAACGCGCGCAGCTTAGGCTTAAGTAAATTGCGAACTAGACATTACAGCTTATTGCTTATGCTTTTATCATAAGTATCATATTACCTTTCAGAACGCGAAAATTATGGAAGAAAAGCCACACGCTTGTCGACCTAATTTCATTAGAAATGAGCTAAGGGAAAAAATTCAACAATGTAAGGATACATTGGCTGCCCCAAATTTTCCATGTGTGCCACAAATATACAATAGTATGGTTAGTGAACTCAAAGATTCCGGATTGGACCTAATCCAAGAATTATCTGCATTTAGCAGTATAAAATCGACGTTGTACAGATGCGGAAACAAAGCAGCAGGACTTCCAAAATTGCAAATAGAGAATGTAAATGAATTTGTATTTCCTAAGATAAGAAGAAAAAATGAAGAGTTTCGTCTAGCAGATTACTCCTGTAACGGCAATCGTATTATAGTACTGTGCATCCCAGAAGCAAGGCAAATAATGTGTGACACATCTGAGTTCTTTGGTGACGGTACTTTTAAAAGTTGTCCGAAACCGTTTAGCCAACTGTACTCGATTCATGGGGACTTGGGTAGTAGTACCAATCATACAAATATAATTCCACTAATCTATGTCTTAATGACTCGCAGAGATGTTGAGTCATATCAAATTATGTTTGATTTGATTAAAAGCCAAATTCCAGAATGGACTCCAAAAAAATTTACAACTGACTTCGAAAAAGCTGTTATGAGAGCCATAAAATTGACGTTTCCATCAGCTGTACTCCGAGGGTGTTTTACTCATTATAAAAGATGCATATGGGACAAAGGCCGAGAGTTGAATGTGACCAAATGTCAGGATATATATAAATTTCGAGAAGTTGCCTTGACTGCTGCACTTCCCTTATTACCAGCAACAGAAATAAGAACTGGATGGTCATATATAACTCGCAAATCTACCACAGATCCAGATGTTTTAAAATTTAGAAAATATATCGAAGGTTATTGGCTCAAAGAGGATTTCATAGAAGTCTGGAATATATTTGGAGAACGCCATCGAACAACCAATGTCGTAGAAGATTGGCACCATAAATTGAACAAAACTATGGGGAAAAAAATCCTAATATAATGCTTGTTTTAAAAGTTCTTTACGAAGATGCTTGTTTTTTTGTTGTGCGAAGAATGCAAATAAATAAAAATTGTAAAAGCACTAAACAGTGACCGAAAAAAAGTTATTTTAAGTGACCAATATATACAAGAAATCCAATTGGAACTTTTGGATGGCCAAATATCTGCAGGACAATTTCTAGAAATAATGAGAAACTGATATAATTAATACTTGTTTTGCACAATACAAGTACTGTGATAATTATTTACACATAAGCAATGATTCAATCTGTGCTGATTTAAACTGTTATTTTAATAATATAACTGTTTAAACGTTATTATTGTATAGAGTACAATAGCGATCTGTGATTTATCCTGTGATTTAATCTGTGATGATTTTAAATGGCGTAAAATGCCAAATTATTATAAAAAGAATATGTACCTATGTTATTATTGTAAACATAGTTTATTTTTAATTATGATAACTTATAAGTATATTTTTGTAATCTGTCATATTATATTTAATATCTATGTATAAATCGTGATTCAATCTGTGATTATTATAAACAGTAAGTAAGAGGTGTTAGTAGAACGTTTATATAAATAATAAAAGTGATTATAAGGGCCAATAAACCCAGGTGCAGCTATCTCGCTTTTGCATTTGAATTTTGAAAAATCGTTTTATTAAATTTACTTTTATGCTTCCGTCATCTTGTGATATTAATATTCCAAAATATTCAGAGCTTATAATAAGTAACTTGTAAAACATAAAAAACGCGAGTGCGATATGTGTAGCCAGCGTTCTGAGTGGTTTATATTGTGATTTAACCTGTGATTAATGTTTATATTATATATAGTATTATTAAAAGCTTAGTTAAAGAAAAACCTAATGTAACATTAGTTTGATTTTACCGAATTATTATTAGGTACACTTTCTTTTTCTACTTTATTGTTAGGAAATATTTAATAAATGTTGATTTTCTATCATACCTACCTAATTGTATTATTTGTGCTTGGTGGTGGCCTTGAGGACATAAAGTAACAAAATTTCCCAGTTTCCACCAGTGGTGGCCAACTATGTGGTGGCCAACGGGAACATTTCCAATATTTTATTCCCGCTGACCACCACTGGTGGCCATTGGGATAAAAAGTGATAAAATTTCCCAATGTCCACCAGTGGTGTCCAACTATGTGGTGGCCAACGGGAATAATCCTCCAATTGGTCTGGGTGTTTCTATGTATAATATGTATGTATTTACAAAATAAAAAAGTATCTATGTATTTTTATCCGCATTCTAGATTCCATAACACAAGCTAGTTAAGCTATGCTTACCATGGGTCTAGATAGCGTTGTGTAGAATGTTGTGGAATATTTTAATTTTTTTTTTTTAAATTTTGATGCAGTTTTCAGTTATGGGTTCGGCTTTAATTGGAGCAAGTTCTTATATAGGTGTTACAATGACAACTCAACAGGGGGCGCTACAGCAAGCATTTTTAATGCAAATCAATGTTGCCAATTGTCTCCAAAAATATTAGTGCGATTTTGATGCAGTTTTCAATTATTTATTATTTTATATTTATAATTATTTCTTAGATTAGTGTTACGGTGACAACCAACAAGGGGGCGCTTTTTCAAAAAAAAAAAATTGCTTTTGAGTATTTTGTTCATCAACATTTCTCTGATGCTGACTGTACATGTACATCCGACACATTATGGTAGTTTCACTTACTACACGTAATCGCGTTACGTTTGGTTGCCGAGGAGTGGCGGAATAATATTGTAATTAACTAATCTGTATGTGTGGTGCGGGGAGCCACTTGTGAACAGATGCTAATCTGATTTGTACCCGCGACGAGACGCGACGTGGCGGGCCTCGAGATGTGCTCGACATGGAGACACTTAGCTACTTATACAGTGTAACTCTGTTTAATAACGTATTAGTCACAATAATGTGATTTGAGAACACATTTTAGACGGTCTATAATTGTTTGTGTCATTAATAATATCTATTTAATATAAGAGACCGGCATAATAAGTAGTAAAAAAAAAACATAATTCAGTTTTTTCCACCAAATAATTTAGTATTATGCATGTGTAGTAAAAATACATGTTTTTCATCAATACCCTAAATAATGTTGATAAAAACAAAGCATATACTTTTAATTTTGGTGTATGAATAAAATATTTTCTTTCTTTCTAACTTTCAAACCCAGGGTTAAAATTGTCCTAGTTGTCTGCAGAGTATTCAATATGAGTAATGCACTCAATGTATAGGATTGTACAGCGCTGGAAAACGCCATATAACTCTGTAATATACTACCATGCGCTCCAAGTGCCTCCGGACTGGTACAAATGTTATTCGATATCGAAAACTGATAGCTCGCGCTTCGGCACATTCTCGTAAATTCTATATTTTATGTAGTTTGCATTGTAAGCACAACATTTACGTGATGTTTGCTTTAATATGTGATAACAGAGCAATGGGACAATGCTTAGAACAAGTTTCATAACACCAAGTATTCTACGAATGTTAGTGGTAGTTATTTGTTATAAAAAACTATATAAATTTTAACATAAAAATTATTCTTTTCTTAAAAATATAACGTTACTTTTCTGATGCATATCACAGTTGAAGGCTGCTTGTTGTTGCACTCGGCGAGGCAACCTTCCGCATTGTCCAGGACTATAGCGTCGTGACACAACGTGTGCGAAGTCTGGCGCGGCTCCAACCCCCCCGTGTGCACCGCTCGCGAGAGAAGGCTCCTGGCGCGGAGCCAGGGACGATTTAATAATATAAATAATAATTTTCAACCTTTTAAGAAAGGCACTATGCCTTTCTACAGATAAACCCGTGATAGACAGAATAAATAGGTATCGAAGAATTTTAAGTCTCCTTTCGTACGTAGCAGCTGCGTAGCTCAAATATCGTAGCATCGTAGCAGTACTACGCCGTAGATCCTGAAAGATCCAGAAAGTTTTGTGTTGCTGTTGTCAACCGGCGCGGGTGAACAAAGTACCCATTATATATACCCTGACTAATAAAGTTTATTAAGGCATGGTATGCATCTGTATAGCATTGCAGAAGCAGTTGAGGCGTTGTAATAAAATCGATTATAGGTTTAGTTTTTTCTGTAATGAATAACACTTTACACTACAAAACTACGCTATATATTTTTTTATTCAATTTAGCCTCAAATGTGTGTAAGATAAAGATGCAAGTAGTACATCAAATATAAATGCAGTCTGGAGAGTGGGAAGAAAGAGCGTTTGGTGCATTCCCAACACTCCACCCCGAGCTGAAGTTTCACCACTAGTTCTAAAATAAATGAAATAATGTTTTTTAGAAACCAAGCAACCGTATGGTTCCCAGCAGAGTAGAATTTGGTCCACCCCAACTCTTCCCATGCGATGTCGTACAAGGCGACTAAGGGATAGGGCTGTTTAACATCAGACAGATATATATAGCCCAGACTCAGCCCCAGATATAGGCTCGAGTCAACAATAGTGCCCGGAATATTATGGCAATAGGCTCACCCCCTATTATAACGGGCCGACTACATTTATTGATGAAAAGGTAGGTGTTAATTCACCTCTCTTTAGTCCGCCGGGGACAAAGGCGTGATTATGTGTATGTATGTAATCCTAAAACTTTTTTTAACATTGCTATTACACAACGCTATCTAGACTCATGGTAAGCTTTTATAGCTTATGTTATGGAATCTAGAATGCAGTTAAACATACTTATATACTTTTTTTTTGTAAATACATACATATTATACATAGAAACACCCAGACCAATGCAAATAGCCATATTCATGCATACAAATATTTGCACTGAGCGGGAATCGAACCCGCGCCTCCTGCGTGGCATTCGCGTGCACTACCGCCACGCCACAGAGGTTGTATTATCATTCAACGCCTCGGCAGGATTGTAAACCATCTTACTATTTATCTCTGGTCTTTCACCTACCCGGAGGACATTTTTTACAGTAAACGTAACTCACATTTAGACAACTTCAAGTTACTCTATGTAAAACAAATAAAATAAATTACTCCATTCCACAGGTGGGATCGAGAGGTCTTATGTTGGAATCCACGTAAAGTCACTCCTAACACAAGTATAGCCAAACTGGAGAGGTAAGCGTGTATGACTAGTAGTTTCAATTACTGTCCAAAAGGAATATTAAAATAGCCTCGTTTTTTTCCTGCGTTTTTTGCAGCTGTGAAGCTTGGTCGGTTGGCTCTGCAGATAGAAAGATTCTCAGTATTGACATTACGAATAGTTTCATTTAATAGGAAGTTAAACACCGGAACCGTCTTCTGCAGAGAGCGGGCGGCGCTGAATGTACCCGTAGATACCCTCGGGGTGGGGGAGTGGATATCATTGTAATATTAAATTTTTCTGCAAAGATAACCGCCTGAGCTTTTACCGGGACGTAGGACTTTATATACCTTATATTATATCTCTCGCAGACCGAAGAGACTTTACCAAACCAATATTTAGTTATGGGTCTTTACGAATACTGTTGTTTCAATCAAAATGCTACTACTACTACTTTGTTTGTTATTTCAGCAAAAAAGGTCATCGTGATAAGACATTGAGTCATTGTATGCAATAATTATAACGGGAATTAACGCAGTCATAGGTTAGGTTAGGTTAGGTTAGATTAGGTTACATACCTTTGATTTGCCTGACGTTTCGACCAGGTTACACCGGCCGTGGTCACAGGCTGACTGGCGCAGTAGTGCACGCCCGCCGTCTTCGAGTCCGTGAGGTAGTAGGTTCTTCATCTACCCGCACTTTTTCAATATATTGTTTCCGCCATGTGCCGTCACATACCACGCTCACAGTGTCCCCATTCTGTAAACAAACTGTCCGTTCTTTATCGGATTGTGCAGAAAAGCGAGCCGTTAATGGAACGCGAGAGTTTAAAAGTTAATTTAATGAGTCATTGTAGCATAAACTAAGAGATTTAAATATTATTTGCAATATTATCCATAGTGATATCACACTTGTCACTTTAACATAATTAACAACATTTATATTCGAAAAACATTGGAAAAAATGAAATGCTCAAGTGAGACTCGAACTCACGACCTTTCGAGTCTCACTTGAGCATTTAATTTTTTCCAATGTTTTTCGAACTTAACAGTTAGCATAATAAATGCTATAAAAAATTCATTCAAATATTTGGGTGCAGTCATCAAAATTCAATGTTTAAAAATGGTTGAAAAATCATTCATTGTTTCCAACATTTCGTAAGAATGTTGGTAGATGGCTGCACCGTCGCCCTTATAGACGGATATAAAGAGAAGGAAAATTTGGAATGATTCAAGTGGTGCTCAATAGCTCAGTTGGCAGAGCAGTCGCCCTCTAAGCGAAAGGTCGTGAGTTCGAGTCTCACTTGAGCATTTCATTTTTTCCAATGTTTTTCGAACTTAACAGTTAGCATAATAAATGCTATAAAAAAATCATTCAAACATTTATATTAGTAAATAATATATATTATACAACAATCCTTTGCCGCCGCGGAGAGGACGTTGTTGTATAAACGGTTTAAACTCATGTTTCCTCCCTATACCTGTATTCCTTGACATTTCATGCCAAGAGGTCACTGATTGACACAAAAATTCATTACAGTATTTTGCCGCCTCAGACCGATGTTATATTCATTTATTTATGAAGTTTAAATAACTTTTTCGCCTTACAAAGAGTGCGGGGTGTCGCCGGTCGGTGGCAGAGCACGGCAAGGCGCCACACCATCGCGCTGGAGCCCGCGCTAATGTTTACCGCTTTTATAAAGAAATCCGTTCATCACAAACTTATTTCAAAGAAGAAAAGTTCAATTGCTTTTCAACGAGATTGTTACCATTAAAATAATATATGTCTTTCATATAACAACTCCGGTTTTGAACTTTATTTAATACAGTTTAAGGTTGAAAATGTCTTGTCTCCTATGAGGACGTGAGATGATGTTAGTAAAACGTATCCCAAAATTCTATGAATAAGAAACACTTTAGTAGCGATCAGTGGCTTCATTACTAATAAAATATACGCGAGCGCGACGCCATCGGAGTTATACTTTTATTTTGAGATAAAACTGAAGGCACGTTTCTTTTGCAAAATAACGATGTGTAATTTAAAGCGCTACTGTATCTTTAACTTACTTACTTAACTTTAATAATTAAATATTGAAGTTCGTTAAAAGGTTCAGTGTTTTGTGCCGCGACTTCGCAGTTTCGTCTGCGTGCAATACGTGGGTTTCCCTATAGTATGTATAGACCTAACGTGGATCGTAAGAACGGTCTCCGTGTTTCACGCAGATGAAACTGCGAGTATGTTAAATGTGTATCAGTGATCACCTCAGCAGTACCGTTTAGCTTGCACGTTAGTACTATAACGCTATGCCCGCAGCGTCCCTGGCAGGCCGCCAGCCGCGGGCGCCCTCCCGCCTGCCCCTCGTCACATTTCTATGCAAGCTCTTTTCAATTTCGCCCAATGCGCCATTCGCCTAATACTTTCGGAATTGGGTTCATTTCGCGTTGCATTTCGAACATAATAAGATTCCAAACTATTCAAGTTTATATTCGTAATAGCTCGACACGGAGCCTGTAGCTTATCTGTAGCTAAAGTATTTTTATATTGATACCTCACACACTGCTTGCACCTTTGACGATCTAGAGTCATGAGTATGTATGTATTCCAATTTCCTGGATACAATGCGGCAATCGTCTGGCTTGAACGGGGAATTCCCTTCGTATCACTTAAAACTATGTTTGGTTTGAAAAAGGTTTGCGTAATATACTGCTACTCTATAGGTAGTAGATTTGAAACCCCCAGTCCAAATATTTATATAGGTACATTAAATACTTTGTCTATTTTCAGAAAACCTGCTATTTTTCTATGTGTGCAATTCAAACTTCTTCCATGTAAAAAAGTAAATACAAAGTAATTGAGTAGTTCGGGTAAATGCCGGCGATACTGATGAAACATGAACGAGGTCAGCGCGGCCGCTTGTGTGCAGGTACTGAACACACAGGCGGCGGGCGACGCAAGTCGTCTTGGTATCACATTCCACTATCAACATTGCATCAGCACACACGCGGCGCGGCTAAGTAGTCTTGATTCGGTGCAGACGAGCAACTTATGTTGCGAGATCAGCAACTTGTCTTTGTGATAGCTTTTAGTTTTACATTATTGACTCAGACTATTCAGAACCACAAATTACAAGCTAAGGAAGGTTAGAGATGTGACATTTCTAGCTTATTATTATCAAGGACAACTTTTTAAGAACTAATAATACAATTCACTGTAGGACATTAATTTGAATAAAAAAGTAGAAATACTCTCTCCGAAACTTTGCCTTTAGCATAACATCAGGCGAGGTGAAGACAAATTGACGTGTCCTAGATAAAAAAAAAACTTATATGAATGAATATACAAATGTCGTATCACGACATAATTCAACCGCAGCTGTTCTATTAAATCAATTGACCTATTGCAGTCCACTGCTGGTCAATGTGCGCTAATGCTCCCGATCCTTCGGCCTAATCCAGTCTGTTCCAGCTGCTTCCAGCATCTAAACGATAACAGTGTATTATAATAATACTTCAGCATGTAGATATAAGTTTAGCATCTTAATTTATTACATACTAAAATAAATTTTTAAAAAGCAGTTCTTCACAATTTGACAGCTAGTACATAGTTGCAAGTTTGCAGACCACGTCGTCGGTGCAATGAATGCTCTCTCAGTGCCTCTAAGATGAGCCATTCAAGCGACGTCATTATAAGGCGAGCGTCTCGTGCGCCTCCAGAGGCACCTGTTTGCCTTTAATTATATCGTGAGGTGATCACGCAGTGGGGACCAAGCCTTACATTGTGAGTTTTTTTATGTTAATGAGCTGGACACGCTGCGCATTTGTAATTCAACTGAACAACAATGATGGCCATCAAAGAGTTAAATAAACATGACATGTGATTGTTAATTCTGTTAATGATTCAGGTACAATGTATTCAAACTAATGAGTTTCAAATGGGCAAGCGTTTCTAACATATTAATATAACAACGCTATATGCCACGTCGTGGTGGTCATTGAATCATGTGAATATATTGATTATATAGGGCATAATATTGCGTGCAAAGAAAAGATATGCACTAGGCCTAACAACCGTTCAAACTATACAGAAGTCTTAATTTAAAAGCTAGCCCCTTAATCACCTAATCCTAGATCTAAATTGCAGTACTCCAATTGGAAACCAATTAATTCGAATGTGAATCTGAAAGCACGTAAAATCGAATAGCTCCGCTAACAAAATGCAAACGGCGTTCTCGTCAGACGGACATTTTCCCGAGTCGCTGTAACTTTCGTACTGAAGTGAATTTTAAAATTGTAAAGCACAATGGACGAGATTCAGTACATCAATAAAGAAGCGGGGCTGCGGGGCTAACGAGAACTTAATCCATAAAGTGTTTCGAAGTATCGGCGGCGAGCGCGAGCGCGGGGCTAAAGCTGAACTACGGAGCAGTTTGAATTGACGCGACTTGTGCGAGCTGGAGTGAGCGGAAAAGTATCGCCTCCGGGGCAGTGTGAGCTATCATTTACGAAACTTTTGCGGGGCGAAAGTGTTTTATAATTGATTTATTGAAGTCGATAATCAGTTATTGTTCAGGAAAGATAATATCGTCGGCCTAATTCGTTAACCTGCCAAATCCATTTTTTGGTAAAATTTAGATTTTATATCCATTCGAAAGTTCAATCCAATATCTACCGTATCATTTAAGAAATAATGGTGATATTAGCCCAAAAACGTGAAAAATCCTATGCCCGAAAAACTGCTTTCTAATCACTAGTCAATCTCCACAACGTAAACCGGTTAAATCCTGTTGGGGTCTCAGTTTTGTACTGACGACGCTCTGAAACTCACGTGCCGTTAGTGACGCGTCAAGATTTGTCATTTAATTCAAATATGGATGGAATCTAACAAGTGTAAACAACTTAGTTGTTTACACTTGTTATACACTTGCCGACGGGACACAGCGATGACGACCACAGAGCCCCACTCACGCGCCATTACACCGAAGCGATACCCGATGTCGAACAGTGCGAGATACTAACAGGGGGCTCTCAGGCAACTGAAGAAAATGAGATGCCCTGGTGATGTCTGAATTACAACTGAGCCTGAGCTCCTTAAAGCAGGCTCCAGTCCTGAAATAGCTGGCAAGTGTCTTTAATTCCGTCATCCAACAGGAGCTAACGCCTAGGGCATAGAGTGGGAGGGCTATAATACTGTTCTACGAAAAAGGTGACAATACCTAGCTGAAGAACTACAGGCCCATCTCACTCCTGAGCCATGTATACAAGTTGTTCTCGAGAGTCATCACAAATCGACTCAAGGGTAAGCTCAACGAGTTCCAGCAACGGGAGCAAGCCGAGTTTTGAAATGACTATAGCACCGTGGACCACATCCATACTGTTCGGCAGATTGTAGAAAAGACTCAAGAATACAGTCAAACACTGTGTATGGCTTCTGTGGACTACGAAAAAGGCTTAGACTCTATCGAAACCTGAGTGGCTCTGGATGCCCTGTGATTGGCGATACATCGAGGTGCTGACATGTCTGTATGACACAGCCACAATGTCCTTCCAGCTGCAAGACCAGCTTCAAGGCCAGAAGACGAAACCCTTTGACTTCCAGCGTGGAGTGAGACAGGGGTACCTATATCATATCCCTCAATCCCAATAATCAACAACGCATTGGAGGACGTCTTGCAAACTCTGGGTTGGTCTGGGCGGGATATCAATATAAACGGTGAATACATCTCACATCTTCGGTTTGTTGATGACATCGTCATAGTTGCGGAGTCGCTGGAACAAGTAGGTGAAATGCTGCACAACCTAAATGATGCTTCTTGATGCGTCGGCCTCGGTGTAAACTTTGATAAAACCAAGATAATGTTCAAAGAAAATGTTGCACCGAGTCTAAATTCCCATTGATGGGGCGACGCTCGAAGTTGTCCAAAAATATGTAGGATACCTGGGCTAGGTTATTTAGCTCGGTAAAATCAACTTCGAGAAAGAACTAGCCAGAAGGATCCAACTGGGTTGGGCAGCATTTCGCAAACTACACTGAGTGTTCTCTTCTCCGCAATACCTGAAAACAAAGGTCTTTGACCAGTGCGTCCTAACTGTTTTGACTTACGGCGCTGATACGTGGACACTGACGTAGGGCTAGTCCATAACCTAGAAGTCGCGAAGCGGGCTATGAAGCGAGCTAGGCTTGGAGTTTCTCTGAAGAATAGAATTCGAAATGAGGTCATCCGACACAGAACCCAAGTTACCGACATAGCTCACAGAATAAGCAAGCTCAAGTGGAAATGGGCTGGCCACGTCCTTCGAAGGATCGATGGCCGTTGGAGCAGACGATTCCTAAAGTGGAGACAGCTAGAAGGCAAACGGAAGGTAGGACACCCCCTAGCCAGATGGACTGACGACCTGAAAAAGGTAGCTGGGACAGACTGGATGCGGAAGGCGGAGGATCGGGTGAAATGGCGCATATTGGGAGAAGCCTATGTTCAGCAGTGAACTGCGGTGTGCTAATTGAAGTTGAAGAACTTACTATGATTGTTTAAGAAATAAGTTTGGTACCTTTGTGATTGTTAATTACTGAGTCAAACTATCTATGTTTGGATATTACCATAAATAAGACTAGTTTTTAAATAAATATTAGAGAATTTTTGTTAATTTTTGTTCGTTTTTGCTATTATTTATGATGCCCAAATATTTTTTATGTACTTAGTTTATAACTACGAAAGCCTGCTTAATCCCAACCAAAATAAAAATGTCCAAGCGAATACCAGCTATCTCCTTTATTTTCAGATTTTTACCATTTTATTTAGGCTTTTCAAGGAATTTTCATCATTAAAATGATCGATGGACTTATTTGAAGAAATGGGATTTAGGAAATTTCAATAAGTATAAAATTGTAGAAGTTATTCAGTTTTTTCATCCTCCTGTAAAGTTCTCTAAAATGGACATAGCAGGTTAACATTTTAGGCCGACGATATAGCAACTTCATGCGAGAAAATGTTTATTCCCGTCAACATTGTGACCACTATAACCAAAGAATACTCATTGGTGTACCTATGTGTACAGTCAGATAGTAATCAGCAATCCTTCTATGCATGTTCTTGAGAACTTAATACTAATGTACAGTCAACGCCATAAGTTGATTAACACTAAAATATTTTACAACTCTTTTTTATATTGGAATACATCTGTATATAGTAAATGTAGTGTTATGATGATTCCCAGAAGACAAACTTAATTTACATATTCAATGTTTTTTTTTTTTCACAATTTTATGTAAGGTTTAGGGGCCACAGTGTTCAATAAATTAGAATTTGTTAAGCTACTTTTGTAGTTGACTGTACGTTTTAGACGTTAGTGGGTTATGTCTAAATGGAACCAATTAAGATAACACGGTGTTCTAGTGCATGCGATATCTTCATGGCGATCTATAACCTTACCAGTTATGGTTTAGCACCTCACCATGAGGCGTGAGGTTGCTTCTGTTAGGTTGACCACCAGCCCCTCCCGTCAATTTTAATCGAGCCAGTGTTCACGGAGGACGGAGAATGTGCCGAGCTCTATGCTGCCAATATTTAGTGTTTCTTCAGCGGAGCATGACAGTGCTAGCCTTCCCATAAGAAGTGCTCACGTGCTAAGGTGAAATAAGAATATGATTTTAATAATGACCATCAAATTCATAGATATTTTCGACGTCCTAGGAGCTCAAGTTATATTGCACCAAACGGGTGAAACGCAAGACTCATTTCATGTCTGTAAGAAACGATTTTGGTAGCAAACCTCACCAAAGAGCCCAACCGACCACTCAAATGGAAGTATAATAGTTACGTGCTACAATTTCCGTGTAGTGCAGCGATATTGTGGAAGCGGTCGGGATTTACGGCTCCCAGAGGAGAATTATCACCATGAGTACAAACCTGTGTGCACTGAATACTAAAAGAATATGTTCTAGAAGAGTTTTAAAGCTTAAATATAGATCTACAAACCCCAACCGAACGTGGAAGGTATAGATAATTGGTAAATTGGAGTCGATTCTAAATTACAATCTTCAGAAAATTTAGCTTGATGTTACAAACAGTCTGGCGTATTAAGTAAGTTGTCACGAAGGGCTAAGGACATGCACGGTTTTACGTGAAGTCCCTGGATTACCTTGTGAGCTTGTTTCTAAACATTAAATAAAGATCGTAGCCATTACGTACCCCGAGTGGTACATGTTGAGACCCCAATTTGAAAAGACCCTGGTTAAGAAAGTAACTTTTATATTGCTATTTATCTATCAGTACCTTTACTGAAGTTTAGGAATCAAAGTTAGGCTTATCGTCTTACGTGCATATGATGATTAGGTATTCTAGTTCAGAGAGAGGCGAGCGTATCACGTGAATAAAAAGTACAACAGTTATTTACTGCGGCGTATTGTAACAAAAGTCAGGATTTACGTTTCCCAGCGGGAACTTATCGGGATGAGTTCGTAAATGCGGGCTGGAATTATAATCTCTTTAGCGTGTACTGCAGCATGTGGGGGAGGGGGGGAGCTGAGTCGCGTGATAATGGACCGAGAGCACAGGGGATACAGATGGAACTTAACTTTTATATCAGTGTTATGTCTGTCTGTGTGATTTATAGCTTGAAGTTATCTGTGCCGTTTTTTCTTTGGTTTATATTTTTATTTACACAAAAAACTCCTTTAAGGTTTCTATAGATATCATATTATAAGGTGCCGAAGAGGGATGTTCTCCATCTAATAGAATCTGAAAAAGGGAAAAGTGCCTAGTTGATGTCAATAGGCTTGCCTCTTTTATTAAAGGCCAATAATGTAGTAAAATGCCAGTTTAGTGTATATAGTAAAAATGACATGAAATGTTGTATATTTGAACACGTCACGCCTGAAACATCAGTAAAAATATTGGTTCAGGCCTCCTCCGTACCTGTACCACCTCTGTACACGTAGGTACGTACCTGTAACTACTGTTGTTAATGGATTTCCGATGGAACTATTAGTTTACACTGAATCGAACTCCGGTTGATGTAGATTGATAGTGGCCTCGCTGTGCTGTAGTGTGCTGTGTATGAGTTACTGTGGAAAATGATTAATAGCTTTATTGCGACGCATTTTAATGGATTTTTAAAGTATTAAAAACGAACTGATGCCCGTGGCTTTGCCTGTGTGGAATGTAACATATCCCAAATATGTTATATAATCGTTAAATATAATCGTTAGAGCCTGATTGAATAACAAACGAACATCCAAACATTCCCACAAGTTCCTACATTTATAATATTAGTAGGATAGGATAGGAAGTAGGATTTAACTTGGAAGAAGTTAAAATTCACGGCGGAGTTGAACCGCAACTGATTCTTCGTGGACGGACTGCTCTACCAACTGAGCTACCTGAATGTCGGCGATAACTGAGCTTCTCTATAATATCTCTCAATTTAATTTATAGCAAAAGTTGCTCACTAACTTTTTTTAAACCGTTCATCCTGCAAAAATTTTCCACTTATATTTTTTCACTTTAATTCATCTGAGAGTTGCCATAAGGTTGTCAGACCACATAAACCTGCTGAGTTTTTGCCGGATCATCAGTACAGGGTCACGTTGCATGCCATCGCTCAGTTCAAATATAAGTTATTTTTTCTTTTGAGTTAGTTCGAGTCTTTTTATATTATTATTAAAAAAAATAAACGACTTCAGATTTTAGCTTATAAAGCCTCTTCTGCCCTCAAGGAACTGAAACGTGAAACGGTATAAAACACTAGTGGAAGGATTTTGTTGTGCCCGCCGCGCTGTGGTTCTCAAGACGTAAGACGTGCATTGTGCAGGTAAGCACTCGTCTCAGTAATCAGCTTAGAGCAGAGAACTTAAGTACTGCTCCTCACAGAGCACGGTGATACTTAAGAGGACTTATTATATTTTTGATGTAACCGACCTTCCCCAACCGTTGTGTAAGCGTACTTACCTTGTACTAATAGTTCAAAATTAATAAGTATGACAGCGAGAACAATGTTCTCGTTTAAAGAGGGTAAATAGTTTCGCTTGTATAAGAGAACTTAGGTATTGTTGTTGAATGTGGTTATTCATGTTGAAATCTAGTTTATACAAACATTATTATATTTTCAGACTAATACGAGTTTATATACATTGTATTCTTCCATATTCTCAGACTAAAATGCAGTAGCTCACAACCATAGAACTATATATATCGAAGTATATAAGGAGAAAATAGAAATACGGATATAAGGAGAAGGAAAATTTGAAATGATTCAGGTGAGCTTAGTTGGAAGAGCATTCCCCCTGTAAGGGAAAGGTCGTGAGTTCAAGTTTCACTTGAGCATGATTTTTTCCGATGTTTTTCGAATCATGCTAGGTTTTATCATTGAATATTCTTTATTTTATATCTTGTGTTAAGTTTTAATCTTAGTAGGTAGAATACTCGCACCAATCACAATATGTGTCTCGAAGTAGCTACATATACATAAACTTGTTACACCACAAACACCTTTTAAAAGAAAACCAATTTCCCGGGTAATGTGGGAAGGGGCCGGGGAGCCGCCGCGTAAGAGCCGGCGGGAATGTTTCACGAATGTGGCTACATGACGTCACCTTACAGCGCAACTTGCCGAACTGTCGCATACTTAAGTTGCGCAAATGTTAAAAATATTTTACTTTCTTGTACAAAAAGTTTTTGTACTAAAACGCTTCTAAACTCAACTGAATTGCTAAAATGTGTTATAGAATCACTTGATACATTTACACACAAAGTTTTAGTTCACCAGTTTCGTGATCTTGGTGCGGGCAGGGTAAAGGCTTCACTTCTATAACATTCATCAGAGTAATAGTTTGCACAGGCTACCATTGAAATTTCCTACAAATTTAAATTTTCTGTCACACAAAGTTTGAAAGCTGGGAGTAGAGTGTCCTTGGTGAAATATGCTCGTGTATACTGCACTGAGTGTGGCATGTCCACAGTTCTGCATTATACGACTCCCACGGGCCCCATACCGCACTTGCACTGTGGCATCACTTGAAAACTACGGGAAATGATACACTTGGTTGATTAGTTTGATAAGACCATTTGTGTAGCAAAACATGCAGAAATACATTTTTCAATTCATAGTTGCAATTGGATTGTTTTTAGTTTAACAAAGCTATTTTTGTAATAAATCAACTACATGTGCTTGTTCAAGTCATAGCCGGTCGGCCAAATCTGTCCATCAATGTCCACTTTAAGTTAAGAAATTCTAAATGGCATATTCAATTAGTGGTTTCGTATAAACAAAATAGCTAAACAGTAGACTGGTATATATCCAATTCATTCGTTTACAGCAGATTCGGTGACATGCAATTGTAGAAAGCCGTTCCCGCGTTTACCGCAATCGAGCCATGAATATTCAACGCGCCCGTCGGCGTCCGCGTCCGCGTCCGCGTCCCGTGCTCTTTATATTGTTTGTTCAAAGGACGCGACGCCCGCCGCGCCACCTATTGATTCAACTTTAACCGACTGAAATCACATTCAATTTGTGTCGGGCTGTAACACGTTTATAAGTCTTTATTCGGAATATAAATCACTCTGCGAAAAACGGAAGAAAATAAAATTGGTATGAAGATGTGCACAGTTAAGTGGTAAAATTGGCAAGATGTGTTGTAATTATTTAATGAAATTACATACAAACTTATACTCACAACTGTGAATCCCCGAAGGGGTAGGTATTAGCACCCACATTTCGCCAATTATGATTTTCGATCCCAAAAACGTAATAGGGGGCTTATTGCCGTCTAGTGATATTCGTACGAACTATCGGTCTTGAACCCTCCCTTCGTCCAATGTAAATAGATGTTATTAGCTACACAGAGACAAGTGTTAATTACATAGTTAGAGCCAATTGGAACTAATTACAGCCTGTCAAGTAATGAAAAAGGGACATAAAATTGCTATATACAGCCAGTTGCTACGGCTACAATAAACAACGTTATATTAAATGGAGTTTAATTTATGCCTCGAAAGAATACCTACTGACAATTCACATTTAATAACTTACTTTTTTCCAACAAATTAATGTAGGGTTACAATAGTGCACAGTCAAGTTGAACTTCTACGTACCGAATAATTCTAGAGTGCGAATTTTATATCTTGGACCTAAAATGTGTTCAAAATGCAGTACAGCACAGTATACGGTTCTTGAATGTATTTTGAAGATAGCACGAGGTGCCACTGCGGTGGACGAGTTCAAATTATGCAAGTATAAATTACTAGCTTCTGCTCGCGGCTCCGCCCGCGTGCATGTCGGTTATCGCGACCAAACATGGCCTATGTCCTTTCTCAAGGTCTAATCTACCCCTATACCAAATTTCATCAAAATCGGTTCAGTGGTTTAGGCGTGAAAGCGTAACATACAGACAGACAGACAGAGTTACTTTCAAATTTATAATATTAGTATGGATTAGTATGGATTGCAAAACAGACTGTTTATACTGGAGATTGATGGCACTTGGTGGAATCTGTTCAATATTACAAAACAATCTGCTCGAGCCAGGACCTTTTATATCATGCGATTTAGGTCCAAGATTTATGAATCGAGCTATACATCGCAACAGTTCTAGCCATGGAGTTGTTGCAAGGCAATCGAGTCGCGTGCCGTCCAAACGTCAAATGGACTCATTCGGTAGGAACGTTATACCTATGAAGTCCTTCGACTTTTGACACCCTGCGCGTCTCTCTTCACACCCGCATTCGGCGCGCGTTTTTATTAGGAGAAATATCAATAGGGCATCTCCGTTACTTAGTCATATTCTGTCCTCCGTGGTTCTAGCACAAAGTAGGCACAACATTATAATATTGTTTGTTTGGGTATCCTACTTGTGAGTCGGAGATACGTCACAGATGGAGGCATAGGAATGAATAGGGTGTCAGGGCCAGATTATTAAATACACATCAAGGTTTCGGTCAATATTCAAAATGAATTTATAATTTGATATCGCAGTAAGACAGGGCTCCTGGAGTTATGAATAATTCATGTTCAATATAACCAGCAATCCTATACTATAAAGCAGCGTCAATAACAGAAGGTAGGCAGACAATTCTAATGTATGGCTAATAATTTTATGCATTGGACCATGGACGTTAGACGAGGGCTGTGGTGCCTAGCTACAACTGTATGGTTCTAATCATCTACTGCACAATACATATATATTAGCCCCTGTCTCTGCCTGACTTCCTCGGCATCACAGCGGTAGTGATCACAACCATCCAAGTTGGGTTAAGTGGGTATTATCCTGTAGTTAAAATAAATAATCTAGCTGAGTGTCGTGGACTGTATGATGGACTTTTATCTGTGTTAACCAGGAAATAAAACACACGATTCTTCGATAGCTCTTGATTTTTATTGCGTGCTCCGTTTCTTACAATATTCTTGAGTACTTAATACAAGTGAAGGTTGAATGCTGGATAATAAGTAGTCGTGGAAGCAACAATAAAATACAACAATAAAGACGACGATAAAAGACAACTTGTATAGGGATACGAGGAGCTTAAGTACCCCTTTTTTCCATAGCCCGCAGGGGGACTTAATGAGCGGGCTAACGACTGACATTATTTACAATTTTTCCTTACCCTATTACATAATAACTTACAAACTACACTATTTACATCGAATCAGCTATAATTCAGGCGGCGTGGCTCGGCGTACTGGACAGTTCTCCCCCCAGTGCAGCGGTCTGCGTAACGGCCTTTTCCAGCACGACGAGCTTGCTTACAGGTCGCTTGAACACTCCGGATCTCGTTCTGACGTCTGCCATCCGGATGCCGCCGTCAGGTCCAGTGTAGGTGCGGGTGACCTCTCCCATAGGCCACACGTTGCGTGGTAGCACATGATCTACTACCATCACGATGTCTCCAGTCTGCAGGGGTCGTCGCTGGCTGCTTGGCTCGCCGCGCGGTACTAAAGTAGGTAGGTACTCGCGCACCCATCTGCTCCAGAAGTAGTCGGCGAGGGCTTGACAACTCCTCCAGGTTCGTCTATCGGCGTATTGACAGGGCCCAGTTGATGGTAAGCCCATAGATGACCCCAACAGGAAATGGTTCGGGGTTAACGCCTCTGGGTCTTCCGGGTTGACACTCACGTGGGTTAGCGGTCGCGCGTTGATTGAGAACTCTGCTTCAGTTAGCAAGGTTCCCAGCACTTCTTCCGTCGGCTCCTTTTCCTTCAGAGTGGCCGACAACGCCGTTTTCACTGACCGAACTAGTCTCTCCCACGCTCCGCCTTGGTTCGGTGCTCCCGGTGGTATATAGCGCCAGTTGACCGCGTGCAGCTGTCCCAGGTCTCGCAGCGCCGGCATCCACTCTTCGTACGCCGTCTTCAGCTCCTTGTCGGCTCCATGAAAGTTGGTGGCGTTGTCCGAGTATATAGTCCTCGGCCAGCCTCGTCGCGCAGCCATTCTTCGTAGCGCCATGATCGCGGAGCTCGTGGTGAGTGATGCGACGATTTCCAGGTGTACAGCTCTCGATGTCAGGCACGTGAACAGGGCACCCCATCTCTTCTCTCGGCGACGCCCCACTTTGACTACCATGGGTCCGAAATAGTCTAACCCACAGTGAGTGAAGGGTCGCTGATAGGGCTCGAGGCGTTCACGTGGCAGGTCCCCCGTTGCTGGCGGCTGTGGTCTTGCTCTTCGTTTCTTGCACAGGCCGCAGTCTTGTTCAATGGTTCGTACCGTGGGTCGCAAATGGATGATCCAGTACCGCTGCCGCAGGTCGTTCGTAACCCGCTCGCGTCCGGCGTGCCCGGCGGCCTGATGCTCTCGCATTACTATCAGTTTTGTAATGCGATGTCGACCGTCGAGTATGAGGGGCTTTTTTGCTTCGACTGGCGCGGTGGCTGCTCCGATGCGTCCCTTGACCCGTAGTAATCCATCTTCTAAGATCGGGTCCAATCGGTACAGACGACTCGCTTTAGAGATGGGGCGAGCGGTCTGTAGTCGCACGACGTCTTCCCCGAAGCTCTCGTGCTGCGCGCGGCTGATGATCGCGTTCTCAGCTCTCTCAATGTGTGTAGTTCTCAGCTGCGACGTCTGGCGGCGACACTTGTCTATGAAGGCTAACACGTAAGCGGCGGCTCTAACGTAGCGATTGTAGTTAGAGAACCGCGTGGGGTCGGGTAACCACGCGTGATATACCTCGCTCTTCTCGCAGACGTGTAGCACCTCGCAGTCTTCAATTGGTTGTGTCTTGTCTGCCGGCCATTTGTCTTCAGGCTGCAACAGGAACTCTGGACCTCGAAACCACCTGTCGCTCGCAGTGATGGCTGAGTAGTCGATGCGCGTCGCGTCGTCTGCTACGTTCTGCTCAGTCGGCACCCACCGCCACTCTTTGACGTGAGTGAGTTCGGCGACCTCGCCGAGGCGGTGAGATACAAAAGGCGTGTAGCGTCGCCCGTCGTTCCGTACCCAATGCACCACTGTGGTCGAATCGGTCCAGTACACTGTCTTGCTTATCTTGACCCGATGCTCTCGCTTGATTGTCGCCACTAATCTTGACCCGATGACCGCTGCTTGTAGCTCTAGACGTGGTATTGTTTGCGTACGTCGCGGCGCCACCTTGGACTTGGCGGCCACGAGGCACAACCTGACGCTCCCGTCCGGCCGAGTGATGCGCCAGTACGCCACTGCAGCGTACGCTTGTTCGCTCGCATCACACAGCACATGCAGTTGTAGGTCTTGAGCTTCGTTCAGCATGTAGCAGCGCTCGAGTCGCAGGCAGGCTAGGTCACTGAGTCGGTCCAGCCAGGCAGCGAAGAGCTCGTTCTCTTCCTCGGGTATAGGCTCGTCCCACGAGATCTGAAGTCGCCACAGGCTCTGCAGCACGATCTTGGCCCGTACGGTGAAGTGACTCAGCAGTCCGAGTGGGTCATATATTGACATGACCGCGCTGAGGGCTTCTCTCTTCGTCGGCGCGCGCGTTCGGTTGATCACTTCGGTGGGAACTCGGTTCATAGAGGTGTTGAACCCAAGCTCGTCTTGCTCTGCGTTCCAGATGAGGCCGAGTATCTTGTTCTCGGGCCCATCTCCCCCCAGTGGGGTCGGCGACGTCGCTCGTAGCTCAGCTGGGATGTCGCGGAGTACGCTGGCTTGGTTCGTATTCCATCCTCGTAGCTTGAAGCCGGCGGCTGCGTGGACCGTCATCAACTCCGAGACGGCTCGCTGGGCTTCATCTTCATTTTCGTAACTAGCTGCCAGGTCATCCATGTAATGGCTTCTCGTTATCGCCTCGAGGGCCGTCGCGTGAGTGTCTGCGTGGGCCCTCGCGTTCGCATCTCGAACATAGTGTGCCATAAATGGTGAGCTGGCGGCACCGAAGATCATGCTCGTCATCTTGTAGTGGCGGGGTGGTGTGTCTCGGTCGCTTCCCCTCCACAGGAACTGTTGAGCCGGTTGATCTTCGTGCCGTATCTTCACTTGCAGGAACATTTCTTGTATGTCTGCTGTGATGGCGATCGGCTTCTCTCGGAACCGGAACATAATCCCCTGTAGTGACATCAACAGGTCCGGCCCTTCAAGCAGATGATCATTGAGGCTGACGCCCCCACTCTTGGCAGCTGCATCGAAGACTAGTCGCTGCTTACCAGGCTTGTTCGGGTTCTGCACGGCGAAGTGAGGTAGGTACCAGCAGACGGGGCTTGTAGCCTCGGTGCCGTCGCACGGTGTCGCGTACCCCTTCTGTAGCAGGTTGTCTACTTGTTTGGTGTAAGCTTCAGCGAAGTCTTGATCGTTGTCCATTTTCTCTTCAATTTTTCTCAGTCGACGCAGCGCAGAGTTGTAACTCGGCGGGAGTGTGACGTCGTCTTCCTTCCATGGTAGCCCCACTTCGTAGCCCTTACTCGTTCGCTTTATTGTAGACTCGACGATGCGTACCGCTCGACGTTCCGCGTCACTCACTTTAGGTTTGTGAGAGACACCGAGCGCGTCGATCTTGAAGTGATGATCTACGAGGTCGTGTAGGCGTTCATTTTCATTCTCGGCATGGTCGGAGGTGAAGACATGTAGCACGTTGTTCTCACTCCAGTAGATGACGCTTCGTGGTAGCGTCCCGTGTATCACCCAGCCTAGGTCGGTTCTTGATGCTACGGGTTGGCCTCGTTCACCCAAACGCAGCTCTCGGGACACGATGTACTCCCAGTGGTCTGTACCCACCAAGATACCCGGGCGCGTTGACTCGTAACACACTTCACTTCTCTCTAGGTCTTGTAGGTGTTCATAATTGAGCAGCGTAACCGGAATGGATTGCTGATGAAGTTGCATAGACTGGACGGTGCGCGCCTTGAGTTCGTGAGGCACGTTGTCGAGTCCCTTGATCTTCACGGTCACCAGCTGGCTTCTCTCTTCCGATTGCTGCACGTTGACCCCTCGCATTAACAGGCGTTGCGGAGGTCCCGTCGCCCCGATCTTCTTTGCTAAGTCTGCATCGATGAGTGAGATGGTAGCGCCTTCATCCAGGAGTGCGTGAGTCTTCATCTCCCCCCCTGGCCCCACGACTGTGACGGGACATATCTTCAGCAGCACAGCTCTCGGTTCAGTGGAAGTCTGGGTTACCACTGAGTGTACTGCTTCCGTCGGGCTGGACGTGGTCGGCGGCTTGTCATCTTGCTTCGGCTTCTCGTAATGCAGCGTTGCGTGATGGGCGAAGTGACATTGGTTCACACCGCAAGGCTTCGACCTACACAGGTTGCGTCGATGCCTCTTCACTAAACACTTGAAACACAATCTTTTTTCTTTCGCGAAGTCCCATCGTTGTTCTACCGTTAGCGCCTTGAACTGTGGGCACCGTGGTAGCTCGTGGTACTGCTCACAACTTGGACACTGACCTGATTGTTCCTTATTTTCTGACGATTCGGTGACGTTGAAGACAGCGTTCGTTCTTTTCTTGATCACAGGCGTGGGCGGTGGACGAGTTTCTTTCTTCGCTTGCGTGGTTGCACTTGAAGCTGGGACGTATGCGTGTTTGAGCGCGCGGTCTGCCTCCCTCATCAGGAAGCGGGATAGCGTGATGATTTCGGCTTCAGCTGTGATTCCGTAGTCCGTCGCGTAGTCACACCATCTCGCTTGTACGTGAGGACTAAGCTTACTCAAAATTTCTCTTACCAGTGCTGGGTTGTACAGGTATCCCCGTTGATCGATGCTTTGTAGCACACACACCACGTTTTGCACTCGTATCGCGAAGTTATTCAATTCCACTGCCGACGATCCCGGTCTCGGTAGCTTTTTCAAGTCTTCAAACGCCTTGTCGATGATCACCTCTGGACGGCCGAACGACTGTCCTAACGTTCGAAGGATGATTTCTGGATCCGTTGCCGTCGCTAGTAGTGCTGCCACGATTTCTCTCGCCTCCCCCGTGAGACTCTTCCTCAGCCGCTGTAGATTTTCGATCGCCGATATGTTGTACAGCTTCGTAGAGTCAATGTAAGCAGCTTTAAATGTAAGCCACTCACCGTGAGCCCCCGAGAACGTAGGTAGGTCTGCACAACGTATTCTTGGTCTTGCGAGTCGCTCCATTGCTTCGGTCAGTTGATCAATACGGCTTGTTCGGGTGGGCGTATTTGATCTGTCTCGCAGGTCGAACCGAAGGTGCCGATCTTCCTTGCTTCGTGTTCTCGAGTCTTCTGGCTCCAATCTCGTTACGACGGGGTTCGCTTGCAGCCACTCGTCTACTCTTCTGTTGTGAGTTTCCGTAGGTACTTCTTCGTGGACGCTATCTTGGTCTTCTTGGATGGCCGTAAGGTCGGCGGCCAGCCTTTTTCTTATCAAGTCGGCTTCAATTTCGAGTTCCTTCTTCTTCAGCTCGGCTAACTTCTCTGCAGCTTCAAGCTCGGCTAATCGGGCCCGGGCTGCCGCGCTTGCAGTTGAGCGGTGCGATCTCACCGACCTTCCCGGTGAACCAGTTCGGGTTAGGTTCCCGGGCTTCGGTCTAGGGGCGCTGAGGGGGGCGTCGATCGTAGCCCCAACCCCAGACCCCATACCCAACTGCGTGCTTGGCGAGGCCGGTGGACCCTGAGCCAACCTACGGCGCCGTTCTTCCTCGATGCGCTGCTGTCTCAGGTCCTCTTCATCTCGTCGAGCTTGCACTTCGTCTGCGTCAGCTTGGCTTCTTGTCACTACCATCTTGAAACTCGAAGTATTCTTCTTGAAGCGTTCTGACTTGGATTCCTGAAGCTGATCTTCAATCTTCGATCCGGCTTCTGAAGGACCAAACAATGTCGTGGACTGTATGATGGACTTTTATCTGTGTTAACCAGGAAATAAAACACACGATTCTTCGATAGCTCTTGATTTTTATTGCGTGCTCCGTTTCTTACAATATTCTTGAGTACTTAATACAAGTGAAGGTTGAATGCTGGATAATAAGTAGTCGTGGAAGCAACAATAAAATACAACAATAAAGACGACGATAAAAGACAACTTGTATAGGGATACGAGGAGCTTAAGTACCCCTTTTTTCCATAGCCCGCAGGGGGACTTAATGAGCGGGCTAACGACTGACATTATTTACAATTTTTCCTTACCCTATTACATAATAACTTACAAACTACACTATTTACATCGAATCAGCTATAATTCAGGCGGCGTGGCTCGGCGTACTGGACACTGAGCTTATTAAATTAAGCTAATAAGAGCGCTAAAAATTGCATCGGTTCTTATTTTATAGTTTTTATTTATTTTTAATCATCCACTCAATCTATTTGTAACTGATTTGAGTATTCAATTGAAGGAATTTTTACAGCATTAAGTATGCTAACTATACAAATCGAATACATAGGGAAAAAGAATCTTCTCGGGCGGGACTCGAACCCGCATTCTTTCCCTTGCAGGGGGAATGCCTGACCAATTCGGCTACCGAGACACGCCCGATATGATTCAAATTTCCCATCTTATACGTCTTTAAGGCGACGTGGCGTCATCTACCGATTTTCTTACGAATTATCGGAATCAATGAATGATGTTACAATCGATTTGTATAGTTAGCATACTTAATGCTGTAAAAATTCCTTCAATTGTTTGGGCGCAGTTATCAACAATCAATGTTTAAAAATGATTGTAACATCATTCATTGATTCCGATAGTTCGTAAGAAAATCGGTAGATGACGCCACGTCGCCTTAAAGACGTATAAAATTGGAAATTTGAATCATATCGGGCGTGTCTCGGTAGCCGAATTGGTCAGGCATTCCCCCTGTAAGGGAAAGACTGCGGGTTCGAGTCCCGCCCGAGAAGATTCTTTTTCCCTATGTATTCGATTTGAGTATTCAATTTTATGACTTCACTAAATCTTTTTTCATACAAGTTACCTATCTTATCGTTTTGACATTTAGTAAAAAGTAATTAATTTGACTAGTCAGTAGTATACCCAATTGTAGTATGGCTTACTTAGGGTTAGGCTGATAGATTTAGTGATGTACATAGAAGGAAAACATAGCGTATGCAGCATATATAACTCACTAATGCTTACCGTTGATATCAATAGAGACTGTAACAGTCCCAGCACACTCCTGTACTAAGGAAAACATAGCTTTACCAACTACAATTCACAAAAAGATAGCATTAACATGAATAGCTTACCCGCAAAGAGGTCGGTTGGGGTCTGGCTGCTTTAATCTAGATTTAACGACAGGGAATTCAGTTAAAGCGCAGTTTCGTTCGTAAACGAGGCATGAATATTCAGCGGCCGGTCGCGAACTCTCGCGTTTTTTGTTCCTTTAGCGATGTGCCGCCGCCTCGCCCCCGCCGCGGACCACGCTCGCCGCCACCGCCGCGCCGGTGCACGGTGCTCGCATGCAGAGAGCTTTCTGACTAACGACCCACGAATAACATGGTTTATTTTATTTTGCTGTTCAGAATATCTACACGTATTAAATTAAACTAGAAACTTAAATAATATTTTTTTAACATACGCAATGTTCACAAGCTGGATTGGATATTAATGTGACGCATTGGTTTTCACATACAATTAAAGAAATGTTCAAATTTAAACGTTCATGGCATTATTCTACAAATAACCGTATAGAAAGTTACATGGACGAAACGCGACCATTTTGGTAACATATACAATTGTTTGATCCGGGTGAATAACGAAAAGTTAATGAGACATAACTGGCAGAATTAAAAGAAAAATCTACTTCTGCCTTTATAACATAACATAACATAAACTCACGCCTTTATTCCCGGAAGGGGTAGGCAGAGGTGCTAGCACCCACATTTCGCCAGTTTATGTTTAGGTCCCAATGTAATAGGTGGCGAGCCTTTTGCCACTAACCGGACACTTATAAACCTGTGATAAATACACACATAACTTCGAAAAGCATCGAAAAGTCATTGGTGTGTGCTATGGTAAACCTGGGATCGAACCCGAGACCTCGTCTCAACAGTCCACTACCCATACCACTAGGCTAGCCTTAATAACGGCACATCAATATAACAATGGTGAACAAGTGACCCGTACAATAACTGCCATATAACATCAAACATCATTAATCGACAGCCTCTGTGGCGTGGTGGTAGTGCACGCGACTGCCACGCAGGAGGCGCGGGTTCGATTCCCGCTCAGTGCAAATATTTGTATGCATGAATATGGCTATTTGCATTGGTCTGGGTGTTTTATATGTATAATATGTATGTATTTACAAAAAAAAAGTATTTAAGTATGTTTATCCGCATTCTAGATTCCATAACACAAGCTATAAAAGCTTATCATGGGTCTAGATAGCGTTGTGTAGAATGTTGTGGAATATTTATTTATTATTTATTTATTTATTTAATTCATTTTCCCATTCATTGCACTGTTGTAACAAAGAAACTGTGGCCAATATAAACAGCCCGTGTGAAACGGTGGCAAATGATGAACATGTGCGTCACGTCCGTATCGCAACGAGTGCGGTAACATTTTTACGTGTTATTCAGTCGCTCATAAAAGCTATTCGAAGCAATTCAAAAACACAAATATTGCTTCACCGCACTGAATATTGAATACGTTGTGATTATGAACGGCACATGAACCGTTGAGCACTCAATTGCGAACCTTACGAGCAGTCCTCTGAGTCACTCCTCTGTGCCGAACATTCTCTCTTTGTACGAGAGGACACACGCACATTCATTGAAATGTTAATTTGATATTATATTTATTCAACATTGAATGAGTCTTTTTGGGTTTTACAAATACCTACTGCAGACACAGATATAAAGTCACCCTAGAAGCGCGATATGCGATGTTCTGCTCTAGAACTTCTACGAACAAATAAAATGAGTGATTTATTTTATGTTAGTATTCAAACATAGTGCATAGAAAAGCGCAAGCAGTTTATATACCTAAGGAGGGCGTGATTTGTATATTTTGAAATTCTTTTTGGTGTGTGGATAGATGCCGTGGTAAGTATAGGAAGTTTGAAGTTGCACTGGTGAATGAGAGGTTAAAAAGCTGGGTGGATCATGGACAATTGTTTCTTCCCATGGTTCATCTAGCTTTAGAAGACGAGGTAGCCCAGAAAAAAGATTAATTGCGTGAAACAGAACACGTCAAGAAAAAAGGAGTGCCTGAGGAGATGAGGTTTGAAAGGAATGTTTGGAGAAGGATGGCGTTTTGCAGCAACGCCACCAATTGGGCATGATCTTTTTTAACGTAGAATGTAATTTATTATAAATGTTGAAAATATATAGAGGGGGGAGCAAAGCCTCTGGCAATCCTACCAACCACAACCAACCGACATCGATATGAAATGACAGGATAAATAATTCCAATAGTTAATGAAAATAGATGCCAAGATGAAAGTCAAATCAAATCATTAGATAAACGCCACGAGAGAGGGGATTTTAGGCGTCACACTCGAAATCTTTAAATGGGATTAATTATCAAACGATGGATGATTGTGATGCGCCGTGGATTACAATCAATGCTGTGCGAGACGCGCAGGAATGCTATTAAGGAAATGTACGTACACCTAATATTATAAACTTATATTATACATGCGAAGGTAACTCTAATATGTATGTTACGCTTTCACGCCTAAAACACTGTACCGATTTTTATGAAATTTGGTATAGGGGTAGATTAGACCATGAGAAAGGATATAGGCTATGTTTGGTCGCGATATCCGACATCCACGCGGGCAGAAGCCGCGGGCAAAAGCTAGATTAAAATAAAATATGGTACATTGATGCCAACAAAACGAAAACTATATACATCAAAAAACATTATATTTGTAGTTCCATACATAGTCTAGTAGATACAGACAGCCCACAAAATTTTACCGCATCTTATGTTCAAGTTATTGCGGTTATTGTACAATATTTTATTGATCGCCGTTTATTGCTATGAACCAAAACACTAAAACGACAAACTTTGTTGTGCCTATCGAGTCCGCGGATGCACGGTTATGTCCTGTAGGAACAAAAGGGTTACACTTACATGTCCGCGAGGGAATAAAACCCGAATGGCTGTAATAATTCATGCACGTAAAATATAAACGGAATCTTTTCACTTTTATGGTGCCCTTCCATTACGGGTGGTCGGGCCTTTATGGTGGAGCGAGAATATTCCTATGCTGATCTGAATATGAAACAAAACTGTGCATGTTAAGATAAATTGCGAGAGTTTTATGGTCCGCTGTGGCGTGAGAGTGGGCCTTTATAGCGGTTTTATTGTGTATACTGAACTTTTTTTTAAAACAGGAAAATTATTCCTGAACATGTAGATTTTTATTCTTGTACCTAGTCTTGAAATTAGAGAACAAAACGTTAATTAATTTTATACAGAAGGTCGTACAGCCGTTCAAAAACAATTAGCAAACGACGGGATAACGGGCCAAGCAGTAAACAATCTACGAGCGGAGTCACGGGGCGTGGCGGCTGTATACGAATATACACATCGCCTGATGGTAAGTGGTCATGGCGGTTTACAAACACTTGGGATCAGAGAATATTTCTGCGGAATGGATAAATTCCGGAATAGTTACTCGTGTATAAATTAAGGTGTGGTCGAATCCACCCTAAAGTAGAAAAATGTATTCGGGATACAGGATTTGTAAATAGGTACTTTTCACGTACTGTTTATACTGTTGATTGATGGCACTTGGTGGAATCTGCTACACATATTGAGTAGGACACTTTGTACTTTACTTCCTGACTTTACATCATACCTCTGAGGATGCCACGGAAACCGGCCAGGTGAAAAATAAAATTAAGTGGAAAAGTATTCAATACTTTTCACGTGTTCAAAATATCGAATATAGGTGCTCCGCCTGTTCACGTATCCTACTTTGTAAGTAGATAACAAAGTGTACCTACCGACTAAACGCTTCATATTCAAGGGACGGCCTTATCGCTCATGGTGATCTCATGTCTTATCTACGTCGGAAATGTACAGGTCGCGTTATTTTGGTACATTACAGTATGTTTCTTGTTTGTCCCTTATGCGTAGCCATGGTATTCATAGAAATGTTATCAGTGAGATGGCTTTTGAGTTGATTAAACCGAAAACATACTTGTCATAGAAGACATTAAGTGTTTCTTTATCTATCACACCATAAACACTTGACTTCTCAACCCATACACGAGTTTTCTTCTTCTGAGAGTTCCGGATTCCTTTAAGCGGGGTGTGAAAGTAGCTTAGTGGTTAAGGAGTCGACCTTACGATCGAGAAGTCCCGGGTTCGATCCTGGCCATTACACTACCGACGTGAACCCACTCCTAACACAAGCAATTTAGCTTAGCTGGAGGGGTTAGAGGGAATATTAGTAACTACGGTTCTAATATTCTTTAAAAAAAAAAAAAAACTGATGAGGCTGTCTAGCTGAAGGCCGTGTTTGTAACATTATTAGTACATAGCAATAATGACTCTCATTCCTAAGACTTTTGACAGATGGTAAGCGTTTAGCTGGCCGGTGGTAAGGTGAAGTTATAAGTATTAATGACGTGACCGGTATAAAACATTCGGCCTAGTTTTAATGATAACGATAATATTTGGTCAATGAAATACGACGGCATTGTACCGCAGTGACAGAAGTGGTACAGGTATTGGGTGGTACGGAGGTGCGGAGGTCCTGGCGCACTGCCAGCCGCCGCTGCGCCACAAATCTATGTAATTCATAAATGGGTTCACCCTGGCTGCCACGCCCCGAGGCAGGCACCATGCGCAGCGGCCTGGACACTTGACACTCTCAACTCACAGGATTTAGCGCTTTCAAATGTTAATGTAGCTTGTTGAATATTTTAGATTTACTATCGACAGACTTTTTTGTGCATAGTAAGTTTTACGAACTACTGTCAATACGCATTCATTCGTTCCTTGTATAAAAGTTGTGATTTGTTTAAGAGATGTCACTAAAATCTTCGGGACTTACGTTAAATACACCTGCTTGGTACACACACTTGTTCATAGATGGAAGTCATACTAACTACCTACATGGGGAACTGGGTGAAATGGCCCACACAAATAGTCCCCCGTCTGGTCAACGGCGTCCCCCCTGGAAGTAAGTAAGAAAATACCTACATGCTATATTCTAATAATTTTCGTTATTTTCACGAATAAATACATATAGTGATAAAAATCATGCCTCGAGGCAGGTTTACTCCCCACGGATTTAAGATATAATAACTGAGTGTGCAGCGAAAACTTTCATAAATGAAATGCCATTAGCGAATATTAAAGTTATACGAGTCGCGGGTGAGCGCGACTGTACCTGCAAGTAACAACTGCAGCTGGCGTCTGTCTGACTGGCTGAGTTGTAGCAGGTGTCTGTTATTTTGTATACTTTATTTCAAGTATTTTGCTTTAAAAGAAATAACAGGACTCAACTGGATCATCAACATAACTGAATTTTGATAAAAATGAGACCAATCTAGAAGTATATACACATTCAAATACGAAAGTTTTTACAACAATGACAGAATACAACCAAACTTCATCCATGTTTACTGCACTTCTTAAAGGAGATACCCCATTTTGGGCCTGAGTGTACAGACATCAAACCTACCTCAAAATTTTCGTCTATTTTGTGTTATAATTTTGTTTAGACTTCATTACAATCAGCAATGGCCAAGTGCGACAAAAGTTTTAAAATGTGATTTTCATTAATCAACAAGCTTCGTAAACGTTGAATGTAATACTTAATCCGATCTTCGTAAATGCGCTATGATTATGCTTGCTTTATCGATTCGATTATGAAATCAAATCGATAACTAATAACTATGAATTAAAAATTCGTGGCTTTATTAAATGATTTCAAAATATCTATGTAGCATCTTTATTTTCGTTATTCAGTTCACTAATCAGAAAGACACCTGTATCTTTCATAATAGAAGTCAAAATATCGATTGTAAATAATCGTAGTGTATTCAAAGTCTATGTAAATAATCGATCATATATAATTAATAATAATCTGTAACATCATAATATGTCATTTTCACTCCTGTCATTGAAAATGTCGCATTCGCTTTCCTTCGGCTCCCTGAGATCATTGTGTTTTGCTTTTACTCTGGGAATTGTATATGATTTTCGAACTAATTGACCCTTGCTTGATTACCGGACACCGTTATTTGCTACATTTGTTGACCTTGGCCTTAAAACTGGACTAGACTTTACCACATCGACTGAAAGCTATCACAATGAGTCTCTGTGTGAATTGTGGAATTGCTATCGGTGCAATATAATAGGCAGACATTTATTGAACGATGCAGCGATACTAGCTTGCATACGTGAATGGGTCGCACCACAAATAGTAAGTACCTATTCGTTATTTCTCGCTCTTTTGAAATTGTTATTATAATTAACGGTAACAAGCTGTGTGATAGCTGCTATAGAATAGAAATTACTACGAGTCTACCTAATTCCGTAGATAATTATGCGAACTTTTGTATATGACAATGTATTTTGACTGATATGTGTAACGTTCATGAAGTACTAGCCTATATGATTAATGGAATATTCAGTGCTTAAAACATGATCTCTGTTTAAGGTGAATGCAAATGACATCATTTGCGAATCTTGCTGGATTCAAGCTCAATGTGCATGTTTGGATAAGAACAGACCAGCACAATCACCAGTGGGGCACAGACAAGTGTGTATTCTGTATGTCATTGAAGTGTGCAGAGGTGTGGATACAGACCTCCTACAAGAACTGTCAATATCTCAAACGACTTGGTTGTTAAGAGGAAAACTACTTACTTTTTTAAATATAATATTCTTTAAAATAATGTTGTTTTATTTTATTACCTACTTATATAATTATTTCTATATTACTACAGCAAACAAAAAAGCCTTGTGGAAAGTGGTAACCGTAGCAAAAGGATGTCACTCAGATGTTGCCGTCTGAAGTGAGGGTAGGGAAGGATTGCTTTACCACCTTCAGAGTAAATGTCAGTTGCATATCATAAAACTATAAGGTTTAATATCGTGAGACAAAAAAGTAGCTAAAGCATGTCTTTGCTTTGACATATCAGTTTTATTATTTAGCATATAGTTGACCATTCCACATTAATGACTAAAAATATTAATGACCTGCCCTTTTCTATACTAATAAAACCTGCTAACCTACTTACAAATAAAAGCGATACGCGAATAACTTGTGTAGCTATCACACACAACACAACATAAGACGCTGTTTGACCGCATTATGTATTACAACATAACCACAAAACCTATGAACAATGCTCGATTTAACAAACTTGGCCATTGTGAATCGTCGTGAAAATTAAGCAAACAAAATGTCCTTAGATGCTCTAAATATTGCCTAATTTTCAACCCTGTACATGCAGGCCCAAGATTGTTTGAGAGTCGGGGTTGTCCTTTATTTATAACGTGGAAATCTTACAGCTACAAAAACATGAATGGTGTTAGATTAGGCAATACAAAGCCAGTAACAAGTTTTCGCTTATAGTCGCTTCGTAGGTAAAACATTGTGAACAAAAACATGCATTGCACAAACCTTATTTATTTAAATAGTCAACACTACCAACAAAAAATCCTTCCAATAGTGTACTGACTGAATCCATACATTTGTATATGAAATTACTTTCAGCTGCAGTTTAAAATATCAGCATATTCTCAGGAGAAGCCCACCTAACGGAAGGTAACCCTCACTACGTTTATCTAAATAAGAGATAACATTAGTTGAACCCGGACGTGTGATCTAAACGCCAGTGGGTGGTCCCCGTGCCTGTCGCCGTCAGGGGGCCATCCCCGCTAATTAGCACTACACAATTCGTTACCTGCTAGTTTGTGCTTATCTACAAATTGCCGCTCGCTCCGCCCGCGTCCCCAGCGCCCGGGCGCAGACCGAGACGTGGGCATTGTGTTCAAGCTTTTAGCTAAATAGGACACTTGTTGCGTGACGCTGCGCCGACGTGCTTAACACTTGATACGTAGGTACTCATGAAGTAACAAATAACCAGTTGTGTTTTTTTTATATTTTTTTGAGGAACAGTCCAGCTACAGTGCAGTTGGGGAATACTATCCACATCTGGCGCAAATTTGTTGACTGTGATTCAAAGGAGAATTCAAATATCGTTGACGTCCTACTGATGATACGGTTCAAGTATTCGGAATATATTTTAATAAACTTCATTTCTACTAAATATTATAGATGGAATAGAACGCACGGGTACAATATTAAGTGTCATGATATTCTAGTACAATACCATCATAACATTCTAGTTACAACGCAATGTGGGTTGTATCATAAGTTACGTAATCCTTCATAAAGGTACCAACACTATTTGTGTTATTCGACAGTCGTCTCGTTCCTCCTCATTCCCAAAGCGCAATTTGCACGACAGTAAAAGCTTACACCCGTGCACTGGGCTTACATTAAACCCCAAAACACATCGCAAATGGCACCACTAACAACTACTTGTTAAACTGCACACAACTGTAACGTAGGTGTGGGCAATAACGTTACATTAACTGCAATTTGCAACATCATCAGTTTGCGATGCAGTACTGAGTATTATCGTTCTATTGGTATTAAAACGATCAACCGCAAAGTGTTGGGCGACACGCGACAGCGGGCGACACACAACAAGCTCATCATTGTGTTTATTACTGTATTATTGTTGGAAATTTGCACCGAGCGTGTTTTCATTTACGTTTCAAATTGCAGCCAATTGCACACTACACCAAGACGTCATTTGCACGACTCTAACAGCTGCTAATCACATAATAAGCAGGAGTCGTTTAAAGTGTCATAAAATCGTTAACAGTTTTATCGTAGTTATTTTATGAGCTTTAATCACAGAACGAGTTAACAGTTAACACTTAGCGCGATTGGCAGCGCGCGAGGCGATACGTCGCCACTAAACTAGTAGCTTTATGGCTGAAAGCGGCTTTCAGGATTTACGGTACGGCTAATTTAAAATTTAAATATGCCTCGAGTGACGACAGACGAGGCCACTCGTGTCATAGCGCACGGACGTAAGTGCATGACTCAAATATTTATGTCGGGGCGATGTTTTCGAGTTTTGTACCTACATCATTAAATATGAGAACAAAAATGGAAGCTGATATCCTTAGGTACTTATTTGTCATTTTCACGAATTAAGTTACTCTCTCGTTTTTATGCTCCTACAGAGAATTTCCTTACACTACAATTAATTGAACCTCACGAAAACATAGTCACCAACTTATGAATTCATGTTCTATAATTTTTCACATACCTATTTCGCGCAATTTCGTACACTGGGCGAGGACTATAATTTGAGTGGCGTGACTGTGCATTAATAGTTATGTTTAAGTTTCAATTAGACTACCCCGGGCACGATACCTTGTCACGCGATATGCAGAACAATGGCATACACCCTGTATTATTAACATATACTTAATAATAATGTAGAAAATTAAATTAAAAATTTAAAAAACCCCCGTCACAAAAAAAATTTCAACTTTTTGGAGGTGTTTTTTGTGACGGAGGTTTTTTAAATTTTTAATTTAATTTTTATTTTATACTTTTAAAAGTGATCTACTAGTCAAGCTCTTTCATTTGATACCCATATTGAGGGAGTTATGAAGGAATACGTATTCCGACATGTTGTGGTGGCGGTAATTTTGGACCGATTTTTTTCAAACATAGCTAAGAACACTCCCGACTAATATACCTTTCAAACAAAAAAAACTACATCCAAATCGGTTCATCCGTTTGGGTGCTACGATGCCACAGACAGACACACACACACACACAGACACGTCAAACTTATAACACCCCGTCGTTTTTGCGTTTAAAAACACACACACGACGAGACCTGAAAACTATCTAACATGTGAATTGTTTCAACTAGTGAACTAAATTATTAAATCTACTCTAGCTCATAACCGAATCTCAGTAAATAGAGAAGATTAAGATCTCAATTAGAGAGCCTGTGTACCTACAGATTGTGTCTAGAGGGCAAATAAGGTTTTAAACTAATTGTCGCCGCGCACCGCGCACCGCCGGTGACCCGTTGTGCCAAAGTAAAAACCCTTTGTTCACTTTTATACTCTGTTTTCAGTGTGTATTTAAAGTCGATAACGAAATGCACGATTTACTGAACCTAAACTGCACTAACAAATCTACGATAACGGTACCAGTATGAACTCCGGTTGAAGAAGAGTCTAACGTTCACCTATAGGTACTTAGTAATGGATATATTACATGCATGTCAAAATGAGTTCTTGGGTAAATAAGGTACAATTCCGGGACGTACAAAAAATTACTGTTATAGCTACGAGGCTACGAGTCTGGGATTCAAATAATTTGTGTTTGCAAAATAGTTTGTCATTTCCTTCTAAAGGTAGATACCTATCTGACATCATATTTTCAGTGACTATCCTTGTCATGTCATCTTTAACCTAATCCATATAGGTATCCATTATGTGTCCAAATGCAGCTGACTGAAAATAAAACTAAAAATACAAGAAACTAAAATGTTAGCAATAAATGCAATAACAACAGAACTGGCTGAGAATTGTAGCCTTCATAAATTAAGATATACGTGTTGTAATAGTACATTATGATATAAGTGCGGTAAGTTGAAAATTACAGCCGAGGCGATATTACTAGCCCGAGCCATCGGCGAGGGCTATAAGGAAGCAGAGGCTGTAATTTTCAAAGCGCACGTATGTCATACGACGTTTTATAACATATTTACGAGGAAATTAATAACTAATACAGCGAAAAGAAAAAGCGCGCGGAATTATTTTTACTTGTCCACAAATAAGCGATGCGCGCGCATCATCGTTTTTTTTTTAGGCAAAGGTACAAAAACATCCAGTATTACTAATAAAGTAAATTAATATTTCTGTGTTTTTGTAACAGATAAATGGTTGTAATTTATTGTCAAAATTAATGAAATTAAAGAATTAAATGTTTATTTGTTATATTTTATTTCCCATATATTGACCACTTTCTTGACATAAAACCTCTCTGCTAAGATTTTTAAAAGTATCGTTCACAGAGTATCTTAAAACTTTATTTAAAAAAAAACACGTGCCTTTTACATTACATTATCGCACAAGTACGTAATGAGATACATTACGATATTGAAATTGGTGTAATTACAACCACTTTACGAGCAAATATGTTATAAATAATATTTACAACACGGACGTGTTTATGAAAGCTACAATTCTCAATGTCTACTAATAAAAACACACTATATTTTAATTAAGTACTTACTTTAATTCATGAACTTACCGCGGCACTCGAAATAAAACATTGAATTCCTGAATGAATTTGAACTATTTTACTTTTAGCTTCATTAAAAGAGTTAACGTGTCTACTTGTTTAATTAATCGTTTCGTTGTCGACAGTTGGCGACAACCGGCTCGTCGTCAGGAAGTAACTCAATTAGAGAGTTTTCGTTTTGTTTCCAAGCATCCGGGCGTCGTCCGGTGGTCATTATCGGCCGTCAGTCGTCACTAATTAGGTGGCACGGCTGCCATAGCGTGCCGGGAGAGGGCGGGATTGGACCGGTATATAGCTACTGTGAGACTTGGTTTATATATGAGGTACTTCAGAAATCTGTAAAGTTTTAACTCACTTTGATATGTCATTGAAATGTAAGAAGGTTGCTGTAAAATATATTTAAAGTTTTCTATAGAAAGAACGAAAGAAAATTGTTGAGTATTACTCGGTACTATCGGTAGGTACCTCCAGGAGTAACTATCTCGGAAGTGTTACATACATTATCTTCGTTCAATTTCCATTTCACCGCGCACGTGTCGCGTGCAGCGAGTAAATCATATCGTCGCATAATTTGTAGATGTATGTACATACTTCTATAGCTTGGCACATAAATGGCAATTTGAAGGGCTTCAAGTTCGAGCGCTACAGGACGCAGTGCATAGTAATTTATAATTGAATTTTACTGCACAAGAACACGTCAGGGTGTAGAATTATTTTTTGCAGCACCAATAACAGTAGACTCGACCGGAGAAGTACCAACAGCCCTTTCAGAGAAAAATAACGCTTTTAAACACACTCTATGATTTGCAATAAATCAAATCAAATCAAATAATTTATTTGCATAATACAGGTTACAGAGAGCTTGTAGAAGATACATTCATTAATTGTTAAGGTCCGCTGTATTACAACCTCTCTGAGGTGTGCAAATATTAGGTATATAAACATGCAACATTACAATTTCTATAAGAGAGCATTCATAATATTTTAATTGCAGAGTAAATGTTAGAAATTTAATAATATCAAAAGTAAATATCAAATAAAAATATCAAAAATAATCAAAATAATTCGTGTATTGTAAGGCACACTATTCCGTAACGAATTGTTCCCTTTATGTCGAGTACCGTTATGTCGAGCCAAAAACCTTGTCTCGCTTCTATTACCTTTATGTCGAGTTTACTAATATCAGTACAATCAGATTAATAAACGTACTAGACTATAATTGATTAACCGATTGTCAATGACATGCTGCTGTCACTCGGTTGTAGCGGTTAATGGCAGTAAGTAACAAAAAATTAAAAAATATTATATATACAGACGAATTGAGAACCTCCTCCTTTTTCGAAGTCGGTTAAAAATTATAGTTAGTGGAGCCATAGAAAAAATAATATAAATCTTACTAGAGCTGATCAAATCAGTTTACTCCATAAATTATAACGTCACAAATATCATTAGCGAGTCCCCGGCTGGCCACAATGGTCACAGTGACTGGCTGCAGCTATTTTGTGGTTTGAAACTAATACAACAGCTCGCTGGACGGTGCGGTCGGCACCGGCAGCTGAGTGACCAAACATTAAACCACGAATTATCCTTGATTCAGATTATAACTCGGTTATTAATAAGTACATCAGTGTCATCAGACACTATAATATATGGATGGATATGCCAGGCATTGTTATGATACTAACATTCTCTCAGCATTTTCATAACCCAGTAGAAGTGGAAGTATATTGTAAGGAATAGGTAAGATGAGGAAACATACAACCTACATGTTCCCAGGCAGTCCTTGTCCTGTAACAACAATGTTCAATGAGTGATATTCGCGTTGACTTCAGAAAGTATCATGTAACAATTTCAGAATGCTTGTAAAAACAAATGTATGTAATGCAAATAAGTGTAAGTGATATGTGGTTAGTTCACGCAAGTGGTTGACCAGCCGCCATCGCTAGTCCGGGGGTGCGTGTCAAAGGGTTCCAAGCCCATTTCGTTTTTAATTTATATAAACGTTTCGCCATTCCAGACACAGCGAGCACTTCCGCATTATTGTAGTCACTAGTCATTAGCTAGGGAGTCACGAAAACTATTCTATAAATAGCTGTAGGCACAGCATGGTTTTACTCGCGTTAAGGTTTCCACTACTACATGTCCTAAAACTCCTACCATTACGAAAAAAGTGTAAAAGGGCAGACTCTGGGCACGGAATAGATAATAGTACTTGGGTCAGCGTAAGCTGGAATGATGATTCCTTTTTTTTACTTATACTTTTCTACTTAGGTAGTAGCACGGCACACGTAGCTTTTTTTATAAGTGTACTTACCTAAGAAACATAAAACTAGAGCAAGCAGCCACTTCACAAAATAAATAAAATACTTGAATGAATTTTTGAATGAATTTTTTATAGCATTTATTATGCTAACTGTTAAGTTCGAAAAACATTGGAAAAAATGAAATGCTCAAGTGAGACTCGAACTCACGACCATTCGCTTACTGCCAACTGAGCTATTGAGCATTAATTATTTATAATTAATTATTAATTAATAATGCAAGCAGAATAAAATACGTTTAAAGTTAACACACCTCAGCTGCACACACAATGTTAGCCACATTAGGCGATAATTTAACTTATAAATACACTTATTTATAAGCTAAATTATCGCATAATGCGGCAACACTGCGGGATACCCTAGCCACTGCTAGGGTACATTATACTTAGAGAAATCATCATTATGAGAATATCGTTATTAACCATGGTACATTCGACCAAACGCGAGAAAAGTTTATTCCTAAACTAAACAGGCAATTCTACCCACATATTGGCTGTTTATTCTAGAAATAAACGTTTCTCGCATTCGGTCGAACTGGTCCTAAATCACGTGTATAATTAAACTCGTCTGCCGAACACAGGAACAGTATCGTGTGCACAAGCCTCATTGAATATTACGCGTTAGGTTGCATACTTAAGTGAAGGCCTTATCCCCAGGTGGGTCAGAAGACCTTTCTATTATAGTTCGCTGTACTTGCTTGCTCGTTGTACATTATTAAGCATAGGCACAGAATAGATGCACAAGGTACACGTATATATATTTTGTATATATTACAGGTCATGGTCTACAATGGAGCTAACTAGTTCAAGTCCAGTTCGTTTTCAGGAGTTTCATGTCCCACTTTGAATGTTAATTCATTCATTTTGAAACTTACTTGAAGATATTATAGTAGTGAATGTTTTCAAAAACCATGTTTCTAATGAGAAAGGCCTCGTCATTTTAGTTTTCCATTTCATGCATGTGTTATGGTATTAAAGTAGCAAACATTTTCAGTAAAATATTTCGCAGTATTGACTTATATTTTGCGCAAACTTTAATTCAATTTCGTTCGCTAGTAACGGGTTATAACATATTTATGAACAACGGTCACTGGTGGAAGTTCATTTTAAAATAAAATAAAATAAAATAGAGCGCGCCTCGTGAAATATGATTGTGAACATGGCTGCCGCTCAAATAATTAATCACTCAAACGGATTTTAAGGTTTTCCAAAATTTAATTTATGTATACGTCGTTATAGATTGCAAACACGGCTCATTTCTTCGCAAGTCTATGAAGCTAAAGCCTTAAGTTTTTAGGAACAATAGACACAGGAAGAAAATTAAATTAGGTAATCTTTTTTTAAATTTTTTTAATGAACATAAATTGTACAGCCGTAATACATAAAAGATGAAGAAGATGAAGAAGGCGAGCTTAACTCAATATGAGCTCTCTTCCATTCTTCAATTTTCTATTTTGTACAGAGGATTAAAGAGGAGGAGCTCAGATAAAAGAGATCTCTTTCATCTGATGTGATTTCTTGTGATGTGACGTCAGAGTTGAACACCATGACGAGCTCAGCCCTGCCAGTACTCGTAGTTCTTAGAAGCTCTTAGCCCGCAGCGTCCGTCGCCGTCGTATAAGTTCGCGCATCCATTAGTGGGCAGAACGCCGGACAAGTGCGACATGCAAATGGCAGAACAAACGACCCTACATTGTGGCGGCGAAGTGCCTAGTACCTAGCCTACGTACTCGTAATACTCCTTGAACTTAGATAAGTTGTGACCAAGGAATGAAATCACCGGAGTTTTATTTAGTGATAGTGAAGGGAATCAACCGGATCTTTCAGTTGGCTCTGACACAATTTATTTTATTGTACATTTCATATTGAAAATACTATTAGGCGGTAAGAGTAATCTTGATGCGGACTTTTTTTTATGAAATTTTATAGCATTTATTACGCTAACTATACAATTCGATTATCTCAGGAAAAATTGATTACTCAGGTGGAGCTTGAACCCACGGGAATGGGGGAATGCTCTTCCAACTGAGCTACTGAGCCAGGAAAAATAATAACCTGCTCTTCAGGTCACACCGTTTTTTCCGGATCGGGATTTTCTACTCCTCTTGCATCGCTGCTGAAGATACAGGGGATGTTGTTGTGAAAAAGAATCCCTGCTAGGCAACAACGATAAATTGAAGATAACAGCCTGTATCTGCTCTGTGCAGTTGGACGACAAAACAAGTAAATGAGTGAGTTCGCGCCCGGGCCGGGCTGTTAGGGGCGCGGCTCACACGGAGGCGCTAACCACTATTTTTTTTACTTTACCAACATGCTGCTCATTCCAGTTTAAACAGTCACATTGGGAATATTGTGACGTCGAAAGCTATTGTCGAGTATCTACTACGACTTAATAATATAACGTTTCTAAGGTCAGTCACCTCCCGAACTTATTTCGATGAAATTTGAAACCTACTAACGCCGCGCGGCTTCTAAGACGTGGGGTGCCTTTTGTAAAATTCATATTTAATTAGATCAAAGACGCAATAACAGTCAACTTCATTGGCTCTGTACCCACTTATTTGCGTTTATATTTGTTTTTTCGATTTGAATGAGATAGATCCTATGCCGCACCACTAAGGCCTGGAATTCCCTGCCAGTTCACGTGTTTCCTTCTTCCTATAGTCCTGGGTCCTTTAAGCGGGGCGTGAAAAGGCATCTAATGAGGCCGTCAAGCTGAGTGCCACCACTGTTAACATGGTAAATGTTTACGATGGTGACCCTCTTTCCGAGACTTTGCCTTTAGCTTAACATCAGGCGAGGTGAAGTCAAATTGACGTGTCCTGTATAAAAAAAAAAAAAAAAAATTTTGCTCCGTCCAGTGGGATTCGAACCCGCCGCGATCCTTTAATTTTAGATTGTTGTGTAATTCGCAGGCTCATTATCAAGGCATAAATTCCCAAATTTTGTTGCTGTTGTTGAATTGCTGCTCCTTGAGAATCAGCCTGCAGATTCCTTTTTTAGTTACTTACCCTTTTCGTAATACTTCCTCTATCATCCTCTTCATCTACAACATGAGGCATATTTTGGTGACAATGTCAAATTGGTGCTTCTATTTTTATAGGCATAAATAAGCAGTATTAGGTAGTTTTCAAAACCTTATGACTGCGTTGGGGTACGATGCGCCTTCAAAAGCTGATCTCCAATCGCTTAAAGCTGTGTGTCACAACCTACTTCCAAATGATCTGTGTATCCCATGCAGTGGGCAGACAACACACAAATCTCTCCGAGCGACATGTAGATATATCTAGTAGTGCTGGTCGGGGGCGTTAATGGATTTCCGATATAAATATTATTTGAGAGCAGAGCTCCGCCTGATGTGGATTGATGGTCGCCAGCGTGCGCAGTGTGCATAACTACACAGTCGTATGCGGGTCTGTCCACAATACGCAGGGACGTAGGTATTGTGGACAAATGACCACTTCATTGAATTTATATTTAATTTTCAAACTCATCAATCAAACTTTATTTAGTTACAGGTTACAGTTGTGAATTTTCTCACAACTGTGGTTTGTAGTGATAATCTCACATCATAAGTACCTATAGTTGCTTATAGTAAGTAGAAGGGACATCTGACGAGACCGTCAAGCTGAGTGCCACCATTGTTACATGGTACGTGTCTATAATAGTGACCTTCCTCTCAGAGAGTTTGCCTTCAGTTTACTATCAGGCGAGGTGAAGTCAAATTATTGACGCGTCCTTTAAAAAAAACTGTATATAAATTACAGTTAGCACGTCTCTCCTCCACCGGGCGCAGTTGGGGAAGTCACCTTCTTAGTATCACTGCAATACATAGTGCTACTATGTACGTTCCAAATTGCTACCTTGTTCCCTTTCTTGTCTTCTTAGGCCACTGCTATGTGAGTAGTCCAGCCCAGTGTGAGTGTAAGATGTTTACATATATTTCAGTTGGATATTGATCTTCGTCGTTCAAAAATTAATGGCAATGGTTATTCACTGTACAGTGAGCATCTAGTTAACTATGTCATTTCCATATTTCATTAATATTAGCTTAGGGCTACAAATTACGCGAGCTGAAACCTTGCAGGGCTTAGAGTATCGAGGCCGGTATGTAAATAGAGGTCATTTGCATATCGGCCCAATGTTTAGCTCTGCTCTGACCATCCTACTAATATTTACCGACTAATTTCATTATGTATTTTATCTAACACAAAAATATTATTTGCAGGATATTACAACTTCTCTGCTTCACGCGCTTTCCCGTGGTATGAGAGGTAGACAAAAGAAATGTTGTCTTGACGTCGTAAAAGATGATATTATACCATAGTGTGTGTAAAGTATAAAGGTGGCTCGGTTAGACTGGATGCGCAGGGCGGAGAATACGGAGCCTTGGTGCACTTTGGCAGAGGGATAATTCAGCACTGGACTGCGATAGTCTCATTAATTGATGGAGTGATAAGTAAAGTATTATAGTCAATGGATCCCGGACTCCAAAGTGCTTTGGATACAAGCAAGATGGGTGTTCGAATGATGATTATAACAACTTGAATTTCTTCGGAGATAAAAATTAAACGTAGCTGATACGTTCATACGTTCTTTGTTGAAGGAGAATGGTACACGGGGTATTTTTATTGTACATAATGTACGGGTTGGCGGTTCAAAGCTGGTGCATGAAATAAGATAGCGGGTAGCATCTGCTTCCCGGCGCAGATATAACGTATGGCATACCTAGCGGTGCACCGACCATACACAGACACGATTTATACCTGGCAAGCATGCCGTGCGTGCGGGGCATGCCAAAAGTAGCTAGTATATTCTGAAATATAGGTCTACCGCTATCCAACTGGATGTAGAAACAGTATCAATTGCTGTAGTATATATTGAGCGAGGTCTTAATCCAGTAGTGGACGATTGGCTCACCAATAACATGTTCATCTAAAATATTGAATCAGTACTTATTTGAAAGCGGATTTATTCTCTTTTCAATGATGATTAATTAAAAATGTACGATACTTCGTCAGAACTTCGTCAAACGCCCGCTCTCAAAAACTTCCCGTAGTTCGTCTCGTAAGTGCGACTTTATTATCTCCGGTAATTAATAAAGGCGGAAGGTGCGGAGGTGCCCCAACTTCCTCCAAACTTGTGTTTGATACAAGTTCGCAACGAACTCGCTAATTAGTCGGTAGGCGATGGCGCCGACGACGGCGACGGAACTTTTAGAGCTTCCTGTTTGTACTGCAGACCCGGCTTGCTGACTGAATTAATCATATGCTGCATTAGCTATAACTACTCGTATCTCTCTCGGTCCAGTGAACTTCAGAGCTCACCATCAGACGAGGAGAAGTTTGTATAAGTGACCAATATTGACATAAAACTATTTTTTAAGAACCGAAATGTATCTTTAATTGACGAACTAGTTTGTCTCAATACGTTACGAGTAATAATTAATCCTTGAGTCTGGGAAGAACAGATTCATAAATATTTGAATTATCGCGAACACAATGAAGTAGGCGAGTTGTTCCCTACACGTAACACAGGTATAAATCTTTATTCGCCGCCGGCAGAAAATGGAAGAAATCTCCGATATATCACGGAAATAACGCTAAGTAAAATTCTATGCATTGGGAAGTGTGCGCGGTCCCTGGCGCCCTTAGAGCCGCCTGCCGCCCGGAGCTCGCCAGTCGAGTACACCTTCCATACATTATGCACGAGCACGCCGCTGTTATTGTCTCACTAGCGATTGTTTATCGCGAACTGGCTGAAGTAAAGGTTCTTACTACAATAGTCGCCCTCTGGTGTGTATCATTGACGCTTGCTTTTGGAAGGCACTGTACCTACAAATGAGTACAGTGTACAATAAAATACTGACTTATGACCGTACTATTATCTATGCCTAAGCATGGGACAGTATAACTTATAGGTATATTATTGACGATTAGCAACGATGGCCAAATGACTAAAAACCATTTTTATATTTTCAAGGAACCAGTACTTGTTTGGAAGAAAGCTTCCCTATATCCTCTGACAACGTTTTTGCAAAATTATATGATGATCAGTTAAATAGTTAAAGAGCAAAACCGACACACAAACAAATAAATAAAGCCATTTTCAAATAAAAGAAAATAGAATGTATAGATCTACAAAAGTGAGCTTAACTTTTAGCTGACGTTTCTCTCCGGTGCACGGTGCCTCGAGTGCAGCGAGCAATAACAAAACGTTTAGACGCCAAGTCGGAAGCGTACAGGTACATGAAAATATTATTGAAACTAAAATGATCAGTTACTAAGAGACTGCAACAGAAAACCGAATAATATTGATTTGATGATTGATGTTATTGGACATGGTATCAGGTCATATGACCTTTGTTGCGAACTCTTACATTTAAATAAAGCTTCTAATCAATCATATGATTTTTTCAATTTGAGAAAACGAAACTTCTTTTATACTCTCTTCTCGCATGTCCATTACAGCTAATTTGCAATAGACATATGATTTTCTGTAACCAAAATATGGACGTATGATGTTTTAAGTTTTATTCAAATATCGAAGTATATTATAATAACATATATTATACATAATATAATATCGAAGGGGTCATGAATAATAGTCCTTTATATACATAGCATCGTGCATACACAACCTAGTTGCGTGTCGCTATATAGGTAAATCACCAGTGAAAATCAGATGTATGTTTTATTTTCCAGCTGGCGAGTGCGACGGTTAGCAGCCAGAACTCCCAAGGGAGAAGTTACAGTTGGCAACGAGTGGCGCAATGAAGGGAAATACCGCCGTGAAACAACGACACAACAACTATAAGTGTAGTTTTAATGTCTGTATCTGTCGGTTGGATCTTTAAATGTTTCATGTAGATATACAGGCGACTGCGGCAGACCACGTAAATATTGAAAGAAAATGCTTATCTGCGCCTTCTTCACAAGTTGCAGGACGAAGTTATCTCGCTGCGTCGTGTGAACGCCGCCGCCGCACAAAGTGATGCTCGCAAATAATGGAAGTTAAGAACTAATCTTGCTAATGGCGTCGCAAGTTATTTAAACGTACGGACAACTTTGCGAGTCTAGTTAGCACATCCATTATACATGCTCAGAAGTAGCTTAGGTTTCGTCGTTTAAAAACATGAGTAATACTGTGAGGGAATCGTTTGACATGAGGGTTGGATCCTCCAAGGATAGGTCACGGATAATGAATGATGTTCATTACGTGATGCAAGATTTCATGTTGTCATAGTAGAGTTGAGGAAGTCCCTCAACGAAGGTGAGCGGTGTCTGTAAGAGAGAGAGAGATTGATAACAAGCACAATGTCCTAAATATGCGGACATTGAAATTCTGATACTCAAACAGAGTGAGCCGCATTCACGTTCTCATGAGTTTACGCACAACGTTGAAATCTTAATATTTGCCGAAATGGAAAATTAGTTTGATTTAGTACACCTATCGTTAAGATAAGTAAACAGCCTAAAGTTCCATCTTGCAAGTGATAATCCTACCCTCTACCTAGCATGAAAATGGCCAACCGGGGAAGTGCCAGCATAGACGGCAAGCAGCTAGGTACGTGTCACGCGGCTACTCGTGAGAGCCGGACACCTACCCTTCCTTCAGGTTAAAAATTGGGTTAGTTTTATTACTGGCGTTATGTGTACCTAATCTATATTTTTTTATTTTTTTTTATTTATTCTTTATGCACAAATATGAAATATGTGTACAAAGGCGGACTTAATGCCGTAGGCATTTTCTACCAGTCAACCTTAGGGTGATGCAGAGATTTGTCTAAGGTAGGTGCTCGGAGTATCGATCTAGTACGGAATACCTAAATATGAAACATATAAACAGCAAATATGAAAATATACTTATATATACCAACATATACATATACATACATAAACATACATATACATACACATACATACATATACATACATATACATACATATACATACATACATATACATACTATACATATATACGTACACAAATACTTTATACTGTATACACATACACCAGATTTCATAATATATTATCTACATACTATATAATAATGTGCTATAGAAAATTTTATATAATATTATTATTGTTCTGCCTATGGTTCGCTATAAATCAGCCGTACTCTGTTTCTGAATATTGAACGATTTGGGGACATTCTGACTTCCAGCGGCAGCGCATTCCAAAGTAGAATGGATTGTACAGAGAAGGAGGAGTGGACAAGGCTTGAAGTATGAGTGGGACAGTGGAGAAGAAGATTGTTAGAGGAGCGTAGATTTTTAGTATGGTTCGAACCAAGAAGGTGGAGATGGGATTTTAAGTAGGAAGGGGCATTGGGAGAATTCAACAGAGTATAGATCAAAGTGACAGCTCTTAGACTGCGTCGCCGTCGGATGGGTAGCCAACCGAGCTCTGCACGTTGATCCGTAACATGGTCATACTTCCTAAGGTTGTAGACGAATCGAATGCAATTGTTGAGAAGTCGGTCAAGTTTATTGAGCAGATCTGCATTCAGGTCGAAATAGCACACATCACCATAGTCGAAGATAGGAAAAATCAAAGACTGCATAAGCATTGTCTTGGTTCTGGGTGGAAGAAAGTTTTTAAAGCGGTAGAGAGCCCTTAGTGTTCCAGTTACCTTCTGGCAAACGTTGGTGACTTGTACCCGCCAACTCAGGGTTGAGTCAATGTGTAAGCCCAGGTTCTTAACACTGAGTGTGACAGGAATGACTTTCCCATCAAACACAACTGCTGGCATGGCCGCGTCCTTCAACCTACTCATCATATAGCTGCTGGCAATTATGATACTCTGGCATTTGTCAGGGTTAACAGCCAGTCCAAACCTGTCACACCAGCTCCGTATAAAACCCAGGTCTGCGTTTACTCTGTCAATAGCTTCCGAGATGTTGTCCACGGGGGCTTGGCTGTACAACTGCAGGTCATCGGCGTACAGGTGATACGTACATTGAAGATCGGGAGTTATGAAATTTATAAATATAGAGAAAAGAAGAGGAGAAAGTATACCGCCTTGAGGGACCCCTGAGTCCAGATTGCACCAGCTCGATGACATCTCACCGGCACAAACCGACTGCTGACGCCCCCGAAGATATGATGAGAACCAATCCAGATCGTCGGATGAGATCTTAATATGGGTGAGGATGGCCAAGAGTATGTCGTGGTTGACACAATTGAAGGCGTTGGAAAAGTCCACTAAAACCATTACCGTAGCCATAGTCTTCTCCATACCATCCCTGATGTCACCCGTTACCTTAAGGAGTGCGGAAGTAGTGCTATGTCCTTGTCTGAATCCTGATTGTAGGGGGCTTAGTAAGTTATTACGATGTATAAAATTAGTTAACTGTTTATGCACACATGCCTCCAGCACTTTGGATAGAAAGGGTAGGATCGAGATAGGACGAAAGTGGCTTGGAAGGGAGGGATTAGAAATTTTGGGAAGGGGGCGGACGTATGCTTTCCGCCACAATGTAGGAAATTGTCCAGTATCTAGAGAAAAGTTTATGATATGGGAGATTGCCGGAAGGAGATGATCAAGGACGGAGGTAACCATTCGGCGACTAATATTGTCGCAACCCACTGCATTTGATTTGATGGCCAAGATGATTTTTTTGATCTCATCCGACGTGACTGGAGAAAACTGAAAGGGTGTGCAACTGGGACTGGTCAGTCCGGCTATGAAGTCTACCGTTTGACGCTTGATTAGGCCATCAATTGCGAGTGAGGTGGAGAAATGACGATTAATGGCATCTAACTCAATTGTCTTGGGTAGCTCCAACTGCCTTGTTCTACCAATTCCCAATGTCCCAAGAAACTTCCAGACATCAGCTGGTGATGAGCAAGTTACATTATCAAAGATGTGTCGGCGTTTAGCGTTCCGTATCACCACGTTACACCGATTCCTGACAGTTTTGTAAGTGTCCCAATTTATGTCCGTGCGATTCTTTTTATATTTGAGAAATGCCCGGTCTCTGCGTTTCATGGCCATTCTAACCTCGTTTGTAAGCAATGGTGCTGGGGGATACTTTAGCTTCACTCTCTTAACAGGGGCATGTTTGTCAAAGAGGCTGTTTACCTCTTTGGTAAAAAACAAAACTTTATCGTCAACTGTGGTAGCGTCTGTTAATGGTGCCCAGTTGACCGCAGCGGCATCAGCACACAATTTATTGCTGTCCATGCGCCCAAAACAACGCCTATGCAGCACTTTAGGTTTGACTTTAGGAGGTTTAAGGATATAAGAGACGTAAATTAGATCATGGTGCGAAAAGGCCGGTGCCAAGAACTGACCGTGAAAGTTAACAAGACTAGGAATAGAGGTAAGTATCAAGTCGAGCCAAGTGTCTTCCACATCCTTATTATGGTGTGTGGCATTAAGTGGCAAAACATGAAGACTGGCTGACTCGATTATGTGGAGAAGTTTGTGAGCCCTTGAAGAGTCCACTGCAAGAAGATTGGTGTTAAAGTCACCCATGATGATGTGATGCTCGTACTCAGACCCCAAAGATTCTAATACCAATTCAAAATCGGTGAAATAATCAAGCGTGGGGGGACTGTAGACAACGCCAAGGAGCGTTTTGGCACCCCTGACCCAAACCTCCAGGAAGAGGAACTCCGCACTAGCTGAGTATTGTGAGGGAGATGAGGCAACCATTTTAAAAGGAAGGTCACTGCGAAGGTATATGGCAACACCACCCCCGTCCTTACCCAACCTATCGTTCCTTATCAAAACAAATCCTGGAAGTGGGAAATAAGTGGAGAGAAGATTCGGTTTCAGAAAGCTCTCGGAAATCAGTATGGCATGAACGTGAGAGTCAGCAAAGGTTGCTACGAGGTCACTATAATGTCCGGGCACACTTTGTGCATTTATGTGGCAAACATTAAATGAACGTCCCAAATCCTGTTCGAAACACTCCCGAAGCGTATCACCAAGTATTGACGCATTATTGGTGATCGAACAGAAACTGTTATCATCAGACGGTGTATCGGTATCATAAGCAGAGTGGAAGGAGTCACAATCACTCATAATAATTAAATAAATAGGATAAAAAGTAAATAATATAATATATCGTACTTATATATCCAATAATATAATAAAAATATGTACCAGTCAAATAAATACGCTGAGTAGTTGTAGATCTCAGTCTCTGCACCACCCGCCAGCAAACATTGACAATCACTGAAAATTTTAATACACTGAGTAGGTAACGGAGCAAAATAATACGATTAAGAAAAATATGAATAAATCTGATAGTGCAAAAAACCCTTGTGCCAGAATTAATTGAGTTGAAACGTCAAACTTGAAACAGATGTCAAAGTGACATTGTCATATGTAATATGAAAAGTGGGTAAACAAAGACAGTCTATAATTATTATGAATTTAAAACAAACATTGCAAACATACCGTCATGACTCAGAAAAATAACAACAAAATGGACTTAGAGCACAAGGAATTATTTAAGTGTTACAATTATGCAATTGCAGCAGTATGAAATCCGACACCAATAAGATTAGAAGTAGGTACAATACTTATGGTGAACACTAGTCATTGGCTCTTCGTGTCGGCATGGGATACTTCTCGATGAGTCGTTGGAGTTCCTCTGAAGTAGTGAGTTTGCAGCGCTGTCCGTCCTGCGTTCTGACCAGTACAACGCCATCCTGCGTCCAACAGCAGCGCATCCCGAAGTGCAGGCGGGCCTTGATGAATACTGCCTGTCGGTTCCTGGTTAAAAACTCCTTTACTGATATGGAGGACCCTCTTAACCTCGTCTTCGCGCTCCAGACTGCAGACTTTGTACTCGTCGTGTCAAACCGCACTAGGATGGGGCGATTGCGGCCTGGTATGAGCGCCCCAAGGCGATGACAAGATTTGATGGCACCTGTCTTGATCTCCTTCAAACTCATCTGGTCATGCAAGATACCCATGATGGTATTGGTACAGCTTTCCTTCTTATCCGCTTCAGGAATACCTGAGAAGATAATAGCTTTTCGACGCTGCCAAGCATCAACCGAATCAGTGGCCAAGATACATTCGGATATTTGTTTCCGGAGCAGCCCCAAAATACTGAATATAAGCTCCCTGAATGTTCGGAACTCATCCGCAACCTTCGCCACTGTATCCTTGGCTGTACCTCCAACCTGTAGCTGCGCTTGCAGTTCATCCATTTTTCTAGTGAAATTTTCTTCAAGGCTTTTCTGCACGGATTGGATTTCATCTAGTTGAGACATTTTAGTGCTTGCAATCTGCTCTTGAAATATATCCTTGTGATTGTATGAAGCTGGCAGGTGGTGTTTAGTGTTGGTTACAGTTCACATATAGTGCCACAAACGTGAGTATTACTTTGTAGCTAGTAATAATAAAAGATTATGCAAAAAAAACTGGAAAATGTAAATAAAAACTATTTAAATTGTTTGGAGCAATTTCAGACACTTGTTTACAGTTTTCACACCTACCGCCTTTTTTTATGCCTATTATGGCTCCGCGCCTCAAAAGCCATGAAGGTAACCTCTATAGGATCACTTTGCTATGCGTCTGTCTACCAATTAATACTCTTTTTCTCGGGGACGTGTATTAAATTGAAATCTATATCAAATTGGTACCTACATAAGTTTACAATACCGCCATTACTGTGACACCACACAAAAGAAATTTTATAAAAATACTTACAGTTGGTAAGCTGACCATGATCTATGACGAAGTATTGGACAACAGTTAAGTTTGTCCTTCAAATCAAAGTTTTTGCTAACAGCAGAACAAATCGGACCGGAAACAAGCAAACGGCTTTACTCTCAACTCCAACAAGTTTGAAAGTCGGCAGCATGGTACAAATAAAAGTCCGTACGTGCGTCGTCCGTGAGCTGTCCGGAGTCCGGACGGGACTGCCACGTGCCGCGTCCGAGATTACGATCATAGGAACGGTTATCTGGGGACTCGCAGCTTTGCAACGTATACCTACACATTGTAACTTTACTTATTAATTTAAAGTAAAAGCTAAATTGGGTGCAAGTACATGATAGTTTAATAAAGTAAATTAAATCCCTACTGTGGAACTGTGCAGCCGGTGACCCAAAACATAAAATAACTTAGTGCTTATAATTCCTTATATTTGGGAACCCAATATCACGAGCAGTAACATATATAAATATATTATATTGCTTTATGAAGTTTTCTAAAGGCAATTGCTCACTAAGTGTAATTACATAAGTGGCTCCAAAGTAATCACGACAAGTATCGGCGGACGGCGGACGCAGAGGTCACGCGCCAATCTATGGAAACTGTTGTTTGTTGTTGTTTGCGAACGAGTGCGACACTCGACAGCGGCCCAACTCGGCTCGTTACTAAGTAGCAAGTAGTTTGTGTACGGCTCCTTAGCGAGGAGGGGTCGCCCCCCCCTTCCCCCCACCGGACTCATCTGCCGACTTTATCTGATAAGTTATAATTACAATCTTTTGTCGAGGGAATCGAAGCGTTGAATAGCGAGTAATAGAGCGACAGTGCCGCTGCTGAGCCGGCGGCACTAATGCAGATATTATTCATGAACTTATTCACGGATTCTGAATCGGTCTTTAGCTTTGTAGTGCCATTATTTATCATTTCTGAAGGTGCCTTGTTATCATCAAGGCTTCATTTATATTTTATTACTAGCTGTTGCCCGCGGCTCCGCCCGCGTGGATGTCGCTTATTGCGTAGTGCTGTAAATTTAGCGCTGAGAGTCGAGTGTTGAGCGCTGAGTAGACACTCTACTCGCCTCTCTATTCGTCTGTCTACTCACCTTTCTATTCGTATCTCTACTCACCTCTCTATTCGTCTGCCTACTCACCTTTCTATTCGTATCTCTACTCACCTCTCTATTCGTCTGTCTACTCACCTTTCTATTCGTATCTCTACTCACCTCTCTATTCGTCTGCCTACTCACCTTTCTATTCGTATCTCTACTCACCTCTCTATTCGTCTGTCTACTCACCTTTCTATTCGTATCTCTACTCACCTCTCTATTCGTCTGTCTACTCACCTTTCTATTCGTATCTCTACTCCCCTCTCTATTCGTCTGTCTACTCACCTTTCTATTCGTATCTCTACTCACCTCTCTATTCGTCTGTCTACTCACCTTTCTATTCGTATCTCTACTCACCTCTCTATTCGTCTGTCTACTCACCTTTCTATTCGTATCTCTACTCACCTCTCTATTCGTCTGTCTACTCACCTTTCTATTCGTATCTCTACTCACCTCTCTATTCGTCTGTCTACTCACATTTCTATTCGTATCTCTACTCACCTCTCTATTCGTCTGCCTACTCACCTTTCTATTTGTATCTCTACTCGCCTCTCTATTCAACTCTCTACTTGACTCCGTATTCCACTCTATACTTGATCCTCTAATCATCTCTGTGTTCCACTCTCTTCTCGACATTTTACTCAATTCTGTGCTGGACGCTCTACTTTACAGTCTACTCGCCTTTCTACTTAACATTCAAGGAAAAACGCAAGACGTCTTATAAGTTATTTGTGGCAGGCCCACGTATTGAAGCCAACGTAGAGGTTCTCCAGCCTCGCATCTCAAATGCGACGTCGAGTAACCTCTACGTTGGCTTCCCCGTTTCTTTCCCCTTTGAACCTCAATCCTGAAGAGTAGAAGCGAGAAGCTGGTGGACCATGCACAACGGTTAATAGACTCTAGAGATCCTGTCTGACAGCCCAAGCAGCCCTGGTAATCACTCGTAGATCCTTCACATGTCCCTCTAATTGCAGAGAGTGTAGTGGTGGGGCATACTGGGTGTATGAGTTCTTCGCCTTTGGCTTCGTCCAGAAGTAGGAACTACGATCTGATATAGACCAACGTTCGGCCAAGCGGCAAGCCTAACCCAGGACAGGAACGGTGGTTCCTAAGGAAGAAAACCTCTATAAAAATTACCCAGGGGCGGACGAACACAATCTAGTGTTGACCCCGTCCGTCCCAACCGTAATCCTGAACGGATAGGAACGGTGGATTTATATAGGTCGCGCTACCCGACGCGGAGGTAGAGTACGCAGCCATGACGACAACGAAGAAGAAATTCAACGTCACCGGGGCGGGAGAGGTAAGGCGATCCTGCCCCTTGGTCAGACAGAAATTATGGTATTCTAAATTTCACTACTGAGGGACCAAAATAGGTGACTAACCGTTGTATTTACTGTCGCAATTTGCACAGCCGATTTTTAAGATCTTTATTTTGTTGGAAAGGGAATAATCCAGGGAGTCAAAATCAGATTCAAATGACGGGATTCTATGGACATCTTCAAAATGTTTCTGTTGCTTTTACATAATTTAATGTGAATTTTTGATTCTGAAAATCATATTGTTAAACTGATGATAAAAACCTAGGCAAATAATGAACGATGAATCTGTTATAAACTTATACTAAAAGGAATAAAAAAATAAAACCTACTTCAAGAATAGAGACCCTAAAAAGAGAAAAATAACGGAACTTACAGATTTACTGATCTGTTAGAAGTAGCTGGTAGGTGGTAGGTGGAAATATATTCCACAGCATGGCTCTACTGGGGAATATACTCCCTATCAGAGCCACTTAAAACACGTAGTTGAGTAAGACTAATAAAGGTCATTGTGTTCTTATGAAAGCCGTTGTACGAAGCAACGGCTTTCATAACAACACAACATATATTGATTCATATGTTTGTGCTGTAAAATATAATTACTGGGCTGTACTTTATAAAATTTTACTATACTGAAATTTTAATAGATAGCGCCTGGGCATTTGTTTTTTTTCTTGGAAACGTAACGACATTATACAAATGATTGCTAACATAACTAAGTAGGCGCGTAGCTAGGCACGTTTTCCTGTTATTTTTAAGTTTTCCCTTGATTTCTCCATGTTCTCAGCATCAAATCCGGACTTTTGGGGATATAGGACCACTCTGTCATACGCAAGAATAATAAAATTCTTTAGTATGTCCGGAGAGCACGATAAGCCCTCAGTCCCGGTTGCCATACAAACATCTATGGCATTCGTTACGGGTAGTTGGGGCCCTAAGAAGTCTAACAACTGGTCTAGCTGGAATGCTTCGTTATTGCCTTTGGGTCGTGTAGGTCAGATGGCAGTCGCTTCACAGTAAATATCGAAGATTAGCCAAATCCGCAGTTAAACTGGTAAAAGCGGACCCCAGGCTCCAAGTTAAAAATGTTAGGATGAAGAAGAGAAAAAAAAAATCTCCCATGTTTAGGCAGCATTTGGTGGAAATCCTTTCTTATAATACCCTTTCATCAAGAGTTCTTCAAAAATGGCAATCTATATTAAAGGTAGCCCATGTACGTTCCCAAGCTCTTATGCAACTCTGTAATAAATTTCATCAAGATCTGTTCAGTTCATTTGTTTAGGCGTGAAAGGCAACAGATAGACAGGGTTCTTTTCGTATTCACAATATTAGCACAGTCTAACGAATTGTCTATTCTGCAACCATTTTTGCTCAGATGCATTGGGATCATGTCAAACATCATCACACCGCTCGCTATAGGCAAGAAATTCATCCTCACACAGTCCGACCGGAAACGGTGAACATTGTGCGGTAAGCGGTTAGAAAGGAACTCCAACACACGCTCAAGCTGTGGAATAAATTCCCTGCTCTGGTTTTACCAAGCAACAACAATATGGGGTTTTTGAAGAAGGGCATTAGATTAGAAGGTTTCCTCAGGGTCGGTAGCATGAGTGTGTATGTGCATGTGTGTTGCAGTGAGCAACAAAATTACAGGCTAACATTTTTACTAATTATCCAGGATGTTCGATGAAAGTATGTAAGTCAAAAGCTTTTTTACGAATCGAAATATACAGATGCAGTACTGCACCGACATTAACTTGGGTAATTTCATAATTTGCCAGACAAAAACCGCCTTTACCGTAGGACTATTATACGTCAGCTGTGAACGAAACCATACTTTGTTCAAAACCGCGTTATCGCCATCTAGTTGTTATTTTGTAACTAAATTATAGAATTTAAAATTTTAATTACATGATTAAATACGTATTTTTTTACATGATTGTGCATGTAAAAATTAAGTATATTTATTTACATAGTTGTTTGGAAGTAAAATTCATCCATAAGAATAATCTCAAGCAAAAAGCGACATCTATAATCTTAGCAAAATTAAGATTATTATATATTATTGCTCACATCTCTGGTTCTACTGAACCGATTGCAATCAAACAAATGTAAGATTTTAAGTCTGAGCAAGCCCTTTCTAACAAAGAAAACCGCATCAAAATCCGTTCAGTGGTTTTTGCGTCCATCGCGAACAAACAGACAAACAGACAGGAAATGAAAAAAAAATATTTTCGTGTTCAGTATCGTTCATATAACATAATGCAAGTATTTTTTTTTTAAATATCTCCAATGTACAGACACGACCACTTTACAATTATATAATAGTATAGATAGATAACGAAACTGAGTACAGTTAATTTTATAAATAGGCATCCTACGAGTATCACAAAAATCCACCTACTTGTTTGATAGTCCCATCAGTAATAAATAAGGGGTGAACTTTTGCAGTTTGCTGGCTACTTATATACTTCTACTGATATTGAGTTTGAGCTGTAGGTATGTATATATGTACTATCGAATATTAGAGCAGCCCTGTACCTTTGCCATGAATGTCACCCACGGGAAAAAACGGGTTGACCCTTTGATTCTGCTGGTCAAAAACCATGATAATATTTTCTATGCATAAGTTATAAACGTCTAGCGCATTTGAATACGCGTTTGAATATTGCACAAGCCTGTCGGAGAAGCGCCTAGTCATGTGCACGCAGATACTGTCGAGAACGTACAACAATGTTTCTTTGTGAGCGCGATGCAGATCGCCCGACGCCGACGCGGGCGGGTGGCGAACGGAAGTATTGACAGCTTTCGACGGCAACCGTTCATCTCACAGCCGCTGTCGAGTGCGATATCAAACGAAGACTAGTTTAAAGTGAGTATTGGGAGCATGAGCCGAGAGTTATCCTTTAGGTAATTTCAGAGTCTTTTCTCAAAAGTGTAATTACAACTACGAAATTTTACATTTGCTTCATCGTTTTAGGATGCAATACTTTTCTAAGTCATAAAATCTGCATTAAAATTATGACTTACAATTTATACAAAATTTTGAGATATATTTTCATACTTAGGTAAACAGATTTTTTTTTCAAAATATTAGATGCCTACTTTCATCATCGAAAAATTATGTTCATTTATTTTCGGCTGAGTGTCGTTCTTTGGGAGCGCTCGATTAGTTCCGCGGCGTCCTTCGTCAGACGGCGATGCGATCGTGGGTGTCAGGGGCAGAGCCGATAAAGGGCCCCACCGCTGATGTGGGCCAGTGGAGCCGGCCGCCGCCGCCTCCTGACCAGCTCCACTTTGTTTGATTTATTAGAATCCTTAACTTTTAAGTGCTAGTTACCCTAATATACGTGAGTAAGTGGAATAACTTTCGGCCAAGTAGAACTGTCAGTTCAACCTATCTTTTCCCATGAGACTCTTAGGTACCTAAAAGTTGAATAAATGATGGTGCTTTCGAAAAGTGTTCGGTTGTTGGCAATTGGCATACTTTATATAAAAAGAACATGAAAATGTTTATAGTAATACAAATATAGGTAGGCAGGCACTGATGAACTTAAAAAACAAAACCTAATCTTAACACAAATTTCAATTTCAACTGTTATAGAATATTTTAAAAAGTTTCCCGTTTAATAGTACATTAATTCTAAATAGAATCTTAATCGTTCAGCGTGATCATTTTTCAATAACAGCCTGAACACCATCGCCATGTATTAATTAAGAACTCGTTATAAACAGAGCGGCCGTTGTCTTATGAACAATATTTTTAATTATAAAGGTTATCTGCACGCCTTTGTTCACAAGTTGCTCTAAAATGAGTTCTTTGTAGATAGGCTATCTACGTGCTCAAAGATTTTGTGTGAAAGGGTCAACCCGGCGCGCCTGCCACCTGCACTCGACGCGATAACAGCAGTTGATCGTATTTACCCGTTCGCGGAATATATTTAGACATGTTTTCCATTCATACTAATATTATGTTACAATTGTTCATAGAAAACCTAGTATAGTACCTACATGGATATCTTTTTCACAGTTTTTTTTGCAAACATTAACGTGAGGATTAACACGATTTTTTTGTATTTTACTTTTGTTTGTTTCTTTTAAATCGTACTGTAGCGTATAAACTAATGTGAAGGAACTATTCCAAAACTTTATTGTTATTTTATATTATGTTCTGCACGGAATAAGTATAAATACAAAAGTGCCTTTAAACCTCACCGGCGCGTTTTGAGAGCGCACGAGAATTAGTTAGCATCGTCTAACTCCCGCATATTATATAAGAAGAATAAAACACAATCACTCTACATGAACGAGTGATTTTTTTTTTTTTTTTTTTTATCGTTCGAAAAATCCCCACGGAGCCGGTGGAGGCGGTTATGTCGGACTCGAACCGACTAAAACGCACGCCGTCTTGGGTCCTTGGTTGCCGGAGGTGAGATTGCCAAAAGCATATCTCTCGCACCCCGGCAGACCCAGGACCATCTCTATCGAGATGGCCCCCTTCGGGTTGTGGGGACCACAGTGTCCCCATCTAGCCCCGGTTACGGGGAGGCGCATTTTGCGCCGCCACCGCGGCCTGCTTCTGCTAGGGTGACAGGCGGCTCCACCGGTCACCCCCAGGCCAGCGCTCATGGAGGACGGAGGTCGTTCTGCGACCTGCGACGTCCGGTTCGTCTTCGCTCTGCGCGGGCTTCCCGGGCCCGGAGTCTGGTCCGGACCCGACCGGCCGCCTCCTTCTCGAGCATTACTTGCTCGCAGAAGGAGACAGCCGCACCCCAAGCGTTCGCGCATCTTACCATCGCTGTGAGCAACGTGGCGAGTGTGAGGACTCCCACCCCCACTAGGACCCGCCTCGGCGTGTCCCACGCCGGGCACTCGGTCAGCGTGTGCAGCTCCGTGTCCTCGCTCGCATCACAGTGATGGCACTCGGACGTTGGCTCCTTCCGGATCCGACACAGGTAACTCCCGAAACACCCGTGTCCGGTGATCACCTGCGTCAGCCGGTACGAGAGGCTGCCGTGTGGCCTCTCTAGCCACTCCTCCATGATGGGTCTTACCGCCGCTATTACGGCGTGCCCTACATGAACGAGTGATAGACATGACAAAGTCTGTCAGTAATTGTCAGGGAGCCGATGGCATAGAGAATTACGAGTATGTTATGTAGAACGTCTTCACAGTTTCATTGTGGCATACGAGCGATAACTTCAGGGCATTGCCATATTTTATATTTCATGACCTTTTCCAAGAACAATTCGTTACAACAATTCAACAACTTGTGCAATTTGTTGTGAAAGTTCACCACAAGTTTGGTGACTTCGGACGTGACCGCGACTTCGTACAATACTTTTAATGAAACATGTCACAAGTAAGTTAAGGCAGACGACGCCGCAGGGCACGCAGTGTCTGTGAGTTTATAACCGTATAATGAGCAAGCATCATAAGGATTAAATTATATTTAGGTGACTAATTTAGTCAAAACATGCATGCTTATATATTTTAGGATTTTTATTGTGACATCACCAAATGATATTATTTTCTATGACACTGCGGTTTGTCTCAATCCCCTTGACACTACCGGAACAGGCATAGAAACGTATATTAACACCCCAATTTTGTCAATTATATCAATCACCATAAGTACTGTCCGTAGAGCATTTAAGGACAGGCTACGTGAAACAGGCTCCAGTCGTTGAGGAAATTCATACAGAAAATGAGTAATTTTAGCAATGAACCGGTATTCATTTGAAAGTCGAAGACATTTTGAAGGGGAAGAAAAAACTTATTTGATGATCCATTTAGTAATCAATCTAAAAAATCACTCCAAGGTTACTGAAAAACGCGTAAAATAGTGTCTTTTTTCTGCCATATTTTTTATATTAAAATATTATTTTCTACAGAAATAATTTATTGACCATAGCAGATAAAACCAACCACTCCACTGTTGTTTTGTTTCTCGAACCATGTGAAAGGAAAGGGAGAGATGCATCCATTTCACATATTTGCATATTTTTTGCTTTTTACTCTGACATTGGCTATGTAGTATGGTTCGGTGATAGGTACTCGGGTGATCAAATTAAAAGTATACTCACAGTTTGTAAGGGTCCGTATATTCGGGTCACACACAACACAGTAGGTACATACACAGAACACAAGATTTAGTTCAGAAGGAGAAAGTTTGTATAGCACAGCACAGAAGAATTTATACGCCACAATTAGACAGAGATGAAGACAGAAAGATAGATAGAATATTTAAAGCGTAACTATTAATATTATAAACTTTTACAAAAGTATTTATAAAAGTACAACTGCGGGTCGGTAGCTAATTTCTACAAATGCTAAACTGAGAGTGTCTATCATAGATCATTCGTAAACGTTCACCGCATACCGCACTGAACGAACATATTGGGGCGGGTCGCGTATTTCCAATATACACCACAGCGTCAACCGGTAAAATGTTTTGTTTATATTTTTTGTGTAGATAATATGATATTTTGTGCATATATAATTTATAGTTTATTAAGGTGTATGAAGTTATTTGATATATAAATTATGTAAGTTATTGTAATAACTCATTATTATTTATGCCTGTTCGGGACTTCACGCGATAAAAAACTTCACTTACTTTTTGCCGACGTTTCGGGTGCGATGCTGCACCCGTGATCACAACTAGACTGGCCGGCGAGGGTCGCGCGGTGTGCGCGGATCATTTTTTGTGCGTCTACCCTCCGTTACTTTCAGAATGAAAGTAAGACTGGCGACACACTACACTCACTACGTCAGTTTTGGACAGCACAATGTTGTTGGGTTTTAATGTTTATATCACTGGATTCCACGTCCCGGATAGTTTGAATCCATCTTCCCTATTGAAATTTTTATACTTTTTAATTTCAAATCCCGAACTTATAATATACATATAACATTAATTAGATAATGTGGAAATATGTAAAGACTTAATAAATAACTGTAAATATGATTATATTGTATACTAGCTGTCCCGGCGAACTTCGTACCGCCAATTTTTTCCTGCCCTCGTGGCGTCAGATCCCGTTCCCGCTGCACCATTTAGGGGGATGAAAAATAAATGTTGTCCGATTCTCAGACCTACCCAATATGCTCACTAAATTTCATGAGAATCGGTCAAGCCGTTTCGGAGGAGTACGGGAACGAACATTGTGACACCTGAATTTTATAAATAAGATAAATATTATAGGTAGCCCACAGCTATGACTAGTATAACATTACCAAGTCTTGCGAGATCACGTGCCAAAACATGGTTGGCGCAGTTTACGAATGGGCCGTATCGGTGCAATCGACAATAATTAAAGTTTTTCGTTCCGTGAGCGCGCAGAGGCGTGTCGCTGCCAACTGGCCGTAGCCCCAGTGTCCTGAGCTCACAGCTCACTCCCCATAGATCTGCTCCGAGCAGAACATTAATTAATACGATAGCACAAATGGTTTCCGAACGCCGTGGCGTGGTAATTGTTAATTAAAAATGAACGTACTGTATGTGACAGTTTATGGTTACAATAATACGAATGACGCCGAATATGTTGGTAGGATCTTGTGCAGCCAGCTTTATGGTGAGCATTATCATTAAATAGTTTGCGATAATGTCTCAGTCAGTGGTCCTAAAAAATTACACGATTAAGTATATTTCAATTGATTAAATGCTCATGGGGCGTCGAACCTATTTTAAATCTATGGGACAAACATAGTGGCATCATAATCCCATCGGCAGTCCCTCCTCACTGACACAGGGCCCAGGCGCGACAGGTGACAGCTAGATATATTCAGGTTTCGGCCAGCGACAGCCGAGACGTCAGACGATAAATAATGTATAGCGTGGGAATTATTCATGAATATTGATCCTAAAAGGTGTAGCAGGTCAGACAAGACAGAACTGAACAACATACTCATAAGTGCTCTTCGTTATGGAATTTGACACGTTATAAAGAAAAGGCGACTGTACATTAATACCTTTGTTAGTGATTAAATTTCGTCTGTGAAGCAGGGGAGGCTGACTGGCTGAGTGGGAGGAGGATGGAGTAAACTCCGTAATAAGAAAATCAAATACTCTGAATACAAAAAAAGACATTATTACACCTGAAAGTATTAGACATGACGATTTTTAAACAATATAATAGAAAATCAAACGAACTTACCTGTAAGTGAAGTTCGATGACTATTAAACGATGTGATTCGCCCGAGAGATTACATTTTAATTTACTTGTATACAATTTTATAGCAACATTTAAAAAGAAAAAAATGTTAGCTAACTTGAGGGTATCTCATACACGTTTACCCCGTACAGGCCATCTGTGTTATGCGCTATTTCGTGGTCTAAAGGGAATCATCTGGACAAGGTCCAGATGGGGTCGGGGGGGGGGTTGTAATCTCTCGGGCGAATCACATCGTTTAATAGTCATCGAACTTCACTTACAGGTAAGTTCGTTTGATTTTCTATTAAACTTCAGTGATTCGCCCTTCGAGATTACATTTTAATTTACTTGTAGGATGTTTAGAGTAAGAGACGAAATAGCATTAAGCAAATGATATAAAAAAGACGTCCGGTCATAACTCAATTATATTCTAAAAAGAACGAATAGATTACAGACCTGCATTACAAATGTAATGATTATTATTCAAAAATGGACAATAATCTTATTGTTAAACGATTAATCGAAGTTACCCTGTAAAACGAGCGGGCGAATGTCTTATTAGAGTGCACCACCAAATCTCGATTATAGAATTTCGCGAAAACTTGGGAACTTCCAGACCAACCAGCGGTTTTCTTAATGGGGTCTATACTTACACCTAGCCTATTGGCTGCAGAAGTCGCTGTATGTCTCGTGCCATGCGCTTTAATAACTGACGTGTCAATCCCGTTTTCTGCCAGGGTGACTTTGATCCATCGACTAATCGACTGCGAACATACCTTACGGAAAGGTTTGTTAAAACTAATCAAAAGAAAATCACAATTACTTGAATGAAAGAGGTAAATAATACTCCAGAGTCCTTGCTAGGCAAATAGAAGGACGTTCGTTGTAATAAGTTAGGTACAACGTGGGTCCACGACGTTTGATGTAATACTCTGGTTCATAAACGCCGTGCTGACAATACTCCGGCAACCAAGGTAAGACTCCGGTGTATCTTGTGCTGGGGTGAATAGTAAATTCGGATTAAGCTGGAATTCGATTCTATCTGAATTTAATAATTTTACATAGAAAGGAAACCAGGGTTGTGTAACAATACCCTCAGTATTATAGAAAAAAAGAACAGAAAGAAATTTATTTGGCAATCAGTCACATACTTAAAATTAGATTACTTTAACAGTAATAATTTTTTGTAACACCTTTTGTATCAGGCAGAAAGGTAACGCGTAGAAAAAATATTGTGGCTATGATATTGTGAACGCGTCGACCCTAAACGCGTCAGGATCGCAATGCCAAGACACTAATTTGGGACATCTTTTGTTTATTCGGCTCGCAAATAAGTCAATCTCAGGGTGTGAAAAGGAACCGCTAATTCGAAAATCTGCGCTGTCTGCAAGTTCCCATTCTATGTATGTCCGCATGCGTTCGACGAGACGCTTCGTCAGCCATGTAGTATATTAGAGCTTATATAAGAAGCGTATATAGACAGACCCCGGTCTTCGCACCACCGCCAGATTTGTCTACTTTTGTTACTTAAATGAGGGATTTGAATGCCTCCCATTCTGTTGATGTATTGCTGTCGAATTGTCGATCCTAAAAATAATCTCTCAATTCCTGCAATCTTTTGCCAAAAATTTTAGAACTAAGAAGGCAGTGGTCAGTTCTAAAAACTTTATACGTTTGGTAACATCTTGTCCTGACCATCTTTATAGAAAAACTATAGTCTACCAGCCTGCGGTGTTGCATTCTAGTCACCCGGACCCGGAGTTCCCTAACTCCGCGAGCCCCGGCTGTGTACCGGCTCTGCCGGCGCGGCAGCGGCGGTCGCTTGTGCCCACCGCGAATCGAGCTCGTCTTCGCTGGCGCTCGGTGAGATGGCGGCGGCTGGCCTCTCCAGTTTAAAAAACCCTCGATGTAGAAGGCTCTGATGGTCTACGTCTGGGTTGCACCCTCTGCTTAACAGGAGGAGGTCTCAACTCTGCGCCTGTTCTTGTAATGGCTGTCATCGAATTTCTTGTAAATCGTTTCAAAAAAGTGAGTCATCTCACTTTAGATCTTTAATATTATCTTTGACATCTTTATTATGGCAATTCAACAAAAGAGCACGCCTAATTTGTGTTTCACAAAAATGAATGTGACATAGGTAAAAATCCGCCAGTGTCACTAAGATTCTTTAGGATTTAATTCTTATAATCATCATCTATGAGAGCTGAAGTTAATAGAGTTGATACAGTATTAGCTACGCCAGTTATAGCGTTTGCAAATCTTTTTTTTTTTGATGTGACAACTTCTTATAATTCGATGGAGCCGGCTGCACGCACGAAAAAACATGGCGTCATGCGGCGTTAGCGATAGGTGACAATCACAAAGAGGCTGTTGAAAAGGTCCAAATAATAATCAATGAAGTTATTTCCTGGACCAAAAAATGGCGCATCAGGCTGAATGAAAGCAAGTCTATTCATGTTGACTTCACAAATAAGAGAACACAGTATTTCCCCGTATTTATGAATGGAGAACAAGTACCATACGCTAATACAGCCAAATACCTCGGCATGACTCTAGACGCCAAGCTGCGCTGGAAAGCACACGTCAAGAAGAAAAGATCAGAACTAAAATTACGCTACCAGAAAATGTACTGGCTTCTTGGGAAAAGCTCTCCTGTATCAGTGCACAATAAAGTCCTACTATATAAACAGGTATTGATGCCAGTATGGACTTATGGTATCCAGCTATGGGGCTGTACCAGTAAAAGCAATCGTCAGATTATTCAACGATTCCAAAATAAAGTGCTCAGGGATATTGTCAACGCACCCTGGTACATTCGTAACTGTGATCTACATCGGGACCTGAACATGGACGTCGTAGATCAAGTCATTCAAAAGCATGCCGAAGCCCATGAAAAGAGACTTCATCATCACGTGAACGTCGAGGCAATCCAGCTCCTTGATAACACTGATATAGTGAGAAGACTAAAACGCACAAAGCCGTTTGAGTTAGTGTAGTGTTTTTAGTGTCAAATAAATGCAGTGACAAGTGCCGCGCACAAAGAACACATGAACAAAGTGTCTTCGCCTTAACAAAAACTAAGTAAGTGTTAATGGACACGCTCTTAGAATTATGTTTATGTAGTAATTTAGGTGAAAGTTATTTACTTATTAGTCAATAGGCTAGATTGTAATATAAATAAAGTATTATATAAGTACTTTATTAGAAAAAAAAAAAAAAAAAAAAAAAAATGCGGCGTTACCTCGCTTTGAGGTGTTCCATTTAAAGCTTGAAATGCAAGCGAGAGCGCGGAACGAGCGACAAATCAAACAAATAAAATTTAAATTTTCTTTTGAAAAATGAAACCATTCCATTAGTATTTTCTTATGACGTTGTCACGTAACTACCGTCAGTAAACCGACTTTAGAGATAACCAATTTTTTGTTTGGAAAAACGAAGGACCTAATGATGTCCCCTTTCACCTCGTCTTTCAAGCCATCAACCAAAATGTCAGACCACCGAGAGGCAACATCCTTATGTATACAAGGGCCAAATTTATTTTCCTTTGGGAGCTCTTCTCCCAATGAACATAATAATATATCTAGCTCTAATTCGATACTTAGCTCCGTAGAAGTCAGCGGCGCGAGCGTATCCGCAGAAAATTCCTGGCCAGTGGGTGTCAGCGCCGGGGCGCGCGGTCGTGGACATAGCTGCGGGCGCGGGCTGCGGAGCGGTTGGCCCCACACTGGTGGGCCGCAAGACCACAAACTGTAACGCGGCCCTTTTAGTTGGACTGTCATCCGCATCAGTAGTGCCGATCACGTCAATTCCGGGTGATGGACATGACTCAAAAACACTCCAAAGTTAATCATAGTACTAGCCTCACGGACTTTAAGTACTCCAGACATGGATGTTATTATATTGATTATAGAATCAAAACACTCCAAAAATTAGCCACGGTACCAGCCTCACAGACTGGACTCCAGACATGGATGTTATTATATTGATCACCGATTCAAAACACTCCAAAGTTAGTCACGGTACCAGCCGCACGGACTGGACTCCAGACGTGGGTGTTATTATATTGATCACCGATTCACAACACTCCCAAGTTAGTCACTGTACCAGCCTCACGGACTGGACTCCAGACATGGATGTTATTATATTGATCACCGATTCACAACACTCCAAAATTAGTCACGGTACCAGCCTCACGGACTGGACTCCAGACATGGATGTTATTATATTGATCACCGATTCAAAACACTCCAAAGTTAGTCACGGTACCAGCCTCACGGACTGGACTCCAGACATGGATGTTATTATATTGATCACCGATTCACAACACTCCAAAGTTAGTCACGGTACAGCCTCACGGACTGGACTCCAGACATGGATGTTATTATATTGATCACCGATTCACAACACTCCAAAGTTAGTCACGGTACCAGCCTCACGGACTGGACTCCAGACATGGATGTTATTATATTGATCACCGATTCAAAACACTCCAAAATTAGTCACGGTACCAGCCTCACGGACTGGATTACAGACATGGATGTTATTATATTGATCACCAATTCAAAACACTCCTAAGTTAGTCACGGTACAGCCTCACGGACTGGACTCCAGACATGGATGTTATTATATTGATCACCGATTCAAAGCACTCTAAAGTTAGTCATGGTACGAGCCTCGCGGGCTGTACTCCAGACATGGATGTTATTATATTGAATACCGACTTTTCATCACTTCATTTAGCAAATTCACCTTTCTTATTTATCGTTTATACAATTTGTATACAACAAATATACATAGGTAAGCATTACAGAAACCTATGCGGTTTATTATCTATGCTTAAGGAGTACGCTAGTACTATTATCTATTCTGTGCTTAAGGTGTTAAATAACAATAAACAAGTGAGTTTAAATAGCGTGATTTGAGTCTGTTTGTTGACACTACGAGGCTTAATGTTAGGTATCTACATTGCGCAATTCCGAGGGCGGGCAGTGCGTTATTAAGTCGAGGAACCAGGTAGCCACTGCCCGCGTGTATACAGGACGGCATAGATTGTGCCGAAAATTTTGATTAGAGAAGATTTTTCTTAACTACCAAACGCTTAACTTGGGTATGCACCCTTGCAATATTAAAACAGACTATTGTCATTATCATTGATCTGCTGTTTGATGTTTTTTGATACAATTTTGCGAAGAATTCTTCGCTGAAGAATAAAAATACTTTGCAGATATGTGTTATAGGTATGTACGACCGTAGCTGCTTAATCCGTATAAGATTCAGCTAGGGAGTTATACAACATCATTTTGACTTTATATGGAATGCGATTTTTAGTAATGATATGTTAGCGAGGAACTAGCTGAGTTTATCGGAAACATACTCGATATGGACTCCAGTTCATTATGCTATCGCACCTGCAAAGGATGTTCGTCCACATATCACCATCACCACACATCGTCATCGTAGGTACTCACCATAATTCCAATCGGTTGATTTTGAATATTACTGGAAGTCGAATTGTACCTGCGGTGACGGCGCCTGCGACGAATCTTTAACTTTTGGCGTTTAGCTTCTTGAATTTTCGTTTTAAGTATTCCTCTTCATCACCATTGTAATGTTTACGCTTTCCCATCTTGTTCCGACACAAATCACATAAACTATCACTATAAATCTAATATATTTTAACACACAAGAAAAAACAAGTGCACGATGGCCGCCACACAAAACGTGTATGAGATACCCTCAAGTTAGCTAACGTTTTTTTCTTTTTAAATGTTGCTATAATTTGTGTACGATGGCAGCACTCACGCGTGCTACTACAAGTAAATTAAAATGTAATCTCGAAGGGCGAATCACTGAAGTTTAATTACTCACACCTACACTGCTTTCTAATTTTATCATGATCACAGTTGAGTGAGTTTGACCAGTCATCTATTATATTGAAGAAAACATCGACGTTTCGGCCACTTTTCAGCAGCCATGTTCACTCCGCGATCATGGCTGCTGACAAGTGGTCGAAACGTCAGCTTAAAAGTAAATAATAACAAATATATCGCGATAGAATCCGTTAAAATATCTGTCATCTATAAATTTGTTTTGAAATTGAAAATTACATAGACATACTCTGTTCGGGTTGCGATCGGAAATGGGTTTAGAATCAAAAGTTGTTTTGTTAAGACCGCAAACTGTTTATTGTTAAATTATACACTCTAAATTGCACTTTATGATAGTTGAATAAATGTTAATTAAATTTAAATGTTAACTATGGGATGTTAATGTTGGAATGTTATTGTTAAATGTTATCATTATACAACATCTCATAGCTAAGGTCCTAAAATTCCAGTCGTGGCCTAATTTTCGTTTACAAAACAGAGTAAGTTAGTGAATCGGGCCCCGCCCGACTTAGTTGACATAGGTCTGTCCCAGTCTCAAATCCTGTCCTTAATTTGAATTGAATGAATTAATAATGTTCATAAGAAATATCTGATAGACTCAGAAAGGAGACATGATAGTGTCCTAGCGCAGCGTCGCCGTTAACTCCTATCAGTAAGGAATTAGCCCCGAGCCCCGAGCCCCGATCCCGAGCACGTGCCACGACGCTCTTCACCGTAATCAACTTACTCATCTTTTTTGTCTTTAAAGTTTTGTAAAGGAGTCGACGTGTGACGGCGACACGGACAGAATGCGGCGCCTGACTCACTTAGCGAGTTCCCACACACGACGTGTCATCGGATCAGGCTTACACTGATGCCCGTCTGCAGTGTAAATATTACCTCTAGAAACGAGAGATCCTATAAAACTATCCCGTAGATACAGATTTTCTGTGAAAACAACCCCTAATAGGGCTAACGTGTGTCGACTGTTGCGAGCAACCGGGTACCGGGATCTCGCTGCACAACAAGGAGTCTACCATAAGTTAGTCCTTATATCTTCAGTTACAAGCGGTTATGTTATATCTATTTGGCGTAGTAACATACAATAGTTTCAAGTAGGTTTAAGTAGACAAAATGTAGGTGCTCTACCATCTAACTGGTATTCGTACTTAGGCAGAACACTTTTTATTCACATAATATTCGTTATTCGCTCACGCGCGCAATTTCATTCGGCTGCAGGCTCGACGCTCGGCAGTGCAGAATGGCATTCATTAAAAAGGACTCGTTTGCCGGACGCCCGACAATTTTTGTGAGCGAGTGCGCATCGAGGCGGACGTGGGATTGCGCCGGCATTCCTTGCAGCCAGCGCCGTGCACCGACGCTTCGGGATAAAACGAAATGTGCAGTATGGTGATCAATCATGCACTTCCTTGTTCGCCCTAATCACATTATTCGCATTTTTTCACGCGTTCAGGCAGCAGTAGGCAGCTGAAAACTAGCGCTGGGTACGTCGTGCCCACCATTATGCTGAACTGGTTCTTTTCTTGGTGCAACACAAATGTGCCCAAAGGAATAAATAATATAATAAATAACACGGTTTAGTTTTAAGTATGTTTGTGTTGCATTGATAATAAAATGTATTTTCTTTCTTTTCTTTCTTTCTTTCTTTCTTCTTCAGTATATGTTTTAAAGACTGAAAGGTATAGACTTGGCTTGACTTGGCTTGGCTCGGAACCGACATTAGTACAAATGACAAAGAGAACCCCATAGAAAATTACTTCAACCTAAACTGTGTCTCCAGCAGGATTATACAACAAATGGAAATTGTATGGTGCTTGTGCAGTCGCCAAATAAACCGCATGGAAACAAATCTGTGTTTTTGCCACAGAATTAACCTCCCTGCGGTGCAAATTAAATTCGTTCGAATGTTTTGTGAACTAAAAGGCCTACTTTGAAGTCTCACCACGTAATTGTTCTAAGGTATGCACATATTCCGTGTTCAAGTAAATTCTCGTAAACATTATTGTTTATCTCTAAACTTAAACCATAAACATGGCCATAAAGTTCCCCTGACCTTCTATAGCGCACAACAATCGATGGAACTATTAAATGGCGCACCCTTTGCTGCTGAGGTCGTCCGTCGTTGCCCGGGGTGAAGGCCGCGCCACAGCGGCGTGTCATTACGTGATCAAGGCGAATCGGCATTGTTACTGCTTTGACAAATAGCTACATTATACACTGATGATATTACGTGAATTTACCTAGGTTCTAACTAGTTATGAGAACGTTTGTTTAAATGGCGCTGTGTATGTTGTGGTGAAATGGTCTGTGATTTTCCTCCGGAACAAAGGGAGGATCACTGCCTTGTTGGTGGACGGGCTCTCAAAGTACGTAGTTCACAAGTAATACAACTATATGATTATTTTCCATCGAGTAGGTATTACATTTACAGCAAAATGTGTGGATAGTCTATAACAGGCGCTCATAAAGTATCACTTTTTATGACTTCTTGTCACCGGTCGGGATTTATAGCGCCAGTATATCCTTACATAAGATTAACTACTAATAGAATCGTAAATTCGCAACTATTTAAGTACAAGCTGTGTGCAGCTATTGAATTTCAACAGACAGCATAACTACATAGTAGGTATTCACAATGCGATGTCACTTAATTCTAGGCTTGCTTTTTCTGGAAAATTATAGCTGTTTAGTATGCATGATTTATCATAATATGTGGCAGATGACATTAATTTCCATAATAAATAGGTTAGAGGGCACATCATCTTGATTGAAAATAACATTAGTGTTCGCACTACACGGGTAGTTCCGCCACTAAAGTGAAGCTCGCAGAATATCGCGCGTGTATAACTGGCGCAGGTGTATATATTCATTCGGTGGGCGCGTGCTTTACTCCGGCGGTCTACGGTAGCAGGTGAATGTATCGCGTCCATACTTCACGTCACGAGGGCCGCTGTTCCTGCGTCAACCTCGATAAAACCTACAGTATACGTATATTTACTCTTTAGAACGAGGCGGCAACGGGAAGCAGGCAGCAGCCGTAAAGTTCAATAACTAGAGCAATGTCGCCTGTGGGTTGTGGAGGTAATATGGCATTCGCTACACAGAACATATCGAAGTTTAGGGCAAATCCGCACACTGGTAAAGCAGATCCCAGACTACAAGTTGAAAAGCTTCGGATGAAGACATAACATAACATAAACTCACGCCTGTATTCCCCGAAGGGGTAGGCAGAGGTGCTAGCACCCACCTTTCGCCAGTTTATGTTTAGGTCCCAATGTAATAGGTGGCGAGCCTATTGTCATTATTCGGGCACTTATAAACCTGCGATAAATACACACATACCTAACTTCGAAAAGCATCGAAAAGTCATTGGTGTGTGCCATGGTAAACCTGGGATCGAACCCGAGACCTCGTCTCAGCCGTCCATTACCCATACCACTAGGCTCTCCATGTTCTGTATTCCATCCATCTTTTCTCGAGCCTGCCTCTGCTCCTGAAAACTCCTTACTCCTTAATAACATGATTAATCTCTTCTCATAATATCCATACCATTACAGCCACTCTCTTCTCAACTTGTGAAATTCAATTTACAAGAAAAAACACTTGAAACCATCATCCATAACTTGTTGCGAGCAAGGCCGTTGAATTTGATACAGTACAGTGTTATGTATAGCACTCGCGGCGTACCGCGCCCCGTGGGGCCCTGGGGAAATTCCGCGATCGAACCCGCCCCAGTGGCCTCAGGTATTACAATCATCATTTTTTACATCACGCACCTTTATCTCTTTGACGTCTTAATTTTTGAAGCCCTTGTGGGGCGAGGATATGTATGTAGGTCGTTTGTCATATGTGTAGATATTTCCATCGTATTGTTTTTTTTTAATTTGGAAATTGTAATACACTTCTTGTAATAACATGACATCCCTCCAAACTTATACTTGAGAGAGTTATACTTATTACTTACACACTCATCGCTTATTTTTTTCGTTATACGTATATAGAGCCCATTTCTTTTAATTAGACACTTTTTCCAAGATCATTTTAAGTATAAGAAAGTCCGAACAAAACAAGTCAATACCGAACCGGGGACTTAATAAAAAGCAGTCAAATTCACTACCGCTTCTCCGCCGGGATAGGACACGACATCAAGGAGCTATTTAATTAATATCCATAATTTCCTTTACATTACAAACAATGTAACTGTCCGCTCTACACTTACTAGTCTAAGTTTGTCAACCGGTGATGGGGCGTTCTGTTTTCGACGTAATATTAGCACCCTGTGCGAGATACGCAGAGTATACAGGTTAAATAATAATATTACCCGACTAACTGTTAATTGTATTTACAAAATAACTTTGCAAGCGGATGAATGAAGTTATAAACTAGCTAAGAACACCTATAATTGGATATCAACTAACAGTACATAGTCATGCGCCAAACCTTAATTAGTAATAGATGAACGTGGATCTCCGTAGACTAGACTTAGAGACAACTTATAAGAGAACAAGAGGAGTGAATCGCTACGAAGGGTCGCTGAAACTGCCACCAACATTCTAAATAATTCTAAAGTACTCTAGGACATTCTTAGCACTATTCAGATCTCAATTAATCTTGGTTAAGCATAAATAAGCCTACATGTAGGTACCAATATTTCATTCCATATGTAAAAGCGTCGGTAGCTTAGTGGTTAAGGAGGCGGCTTTACGATCCAGAGGTCCCGGGTTTGAATCCTGCCCATTACATTACCGACGTGAACCCACTCCTAGCACAAGCAATTTAGCTTAGTGGCCCCTCCAACTTAGTTAGATAGAGGGAATATTAGTAACTTCGGTTCTAATATTCTTTTAAAAAATAAAATAAAAAAGCACGGTCACTGCCCACCTGATTTTAGTGGCTACCTTGACTTAAGGACGCCTTTTTTTATCGTGCGATAAATCCCCACGGATGCCACCCCCACGGAGCCGGTGGAGGCGGTTATGTCGGACTCGAACCGACTAAAACGCACGCCGTCTTGGGTCCTTGGTTGCCGGAGGTGAGATTGCCAAAAGCATATCTCTCGCACCCCGGCAGACCTAGGACCATCTCTTTCGAGATGGCCCCCTTCGGGTTGTGGGGACCACAGTGTCCCCATCTAGCCCCGGTTACGGGGAGGCGCATTTTGCTTCTACTATGGTGACAGGTTGCTCCACCGGTCACCCCCAGGCCAGCGCTTATGGAGGACGCAGGTCGTTCTGCGTGACTTAAGGACGCCTTGGAAATCAGAAACAAGGTGTCGATCGAGTGTCGTCATCTCTAGAGAGGATGAACTTAAATAAAGTAAGGCACGAAAGGTAGGTAAGACTTCACGCTCTTCGAAATGCAGACTTGCTTATTAAGAGAGAGGACCGCAGCTACGAACGCTTGTTGAGCGATCCGATCCATCCTTGTGTGGCACAGTGTACACAATATATTTACCCGGCTTCTCACACACTACACTTGGCACCAGCGACTAAAAACGGTCTCCTAAAACGCTATCTTTGTTAGCAAAACCTCGCCCTCATTTCTAGATTAATACTTTTGTCCAGTAACACAAATTTTGTCGTTATTTCCCCGGGCGCGGCGGCTGTACGATTAGCGAGATATACGTTCCTCACTAGTGTGTAACTACATCTAATTTCGGCCTGCGGTACAAAGGGCTATAATTTAGAAAGGCCACTGACAGAAAACGAAGGCCAATTCTGGTACCGAGCAGTACGGCAGGTAATCAATGAAACATCGGTAGCGGGTAATTACAAATATACAAATTGTAGAACATTACCCTGCCTGCGTTTATATATCGGACAGTAATGTTAAAGAAAAACACTGTTTAAACGTGTATGAGATGACAGTATTCACAGAGGAGTCCCCTCATACATAATGTATGACAATTGTGTGTCGTTTGAGTCGTAGTGTCGCCGGTGGTCGCTCGTGTATGACATTTTATATTTAAATAGCGTCTGGCGTCGAAGCTTAGAGGTATTCAAAAGTTTCATAATCCAGAGGGAGGAGGTAGGCATAGTATTCTAATGAAGTGTGCCTTATTTTATGGCCCACCTGATGCTAATTCAGAATGTAACAGAGACGAATAAACGCTTGAGATAAAAAAGTGTCGTCTCTCGGTAATAGGGGTATTACATCTTCCTAAATTCAGAAACCTGAATTTAGGAAATTCTGATTTTAGAACAGTGTAATTGCATTTAGGAAGCAAAGCTTCCTAATTAGGAAGCTATTTAGGAAGAGAATGGTTTCCGACGTCCTAAATGGCTAAATCGGATGATCTAGTATGCTAATTATTCAAATCGATCAAGGAAAAATTATATGATCCTTCCAGGCGGGATTTGAACCCGCGATCCTTCTTTTACAGGGAGAATGCTTTGACCACCTAGCTACCAGACTCACGCCCAAACAAATCTGTATCCGTCTTTAAGGCGATGGTGGAGCAATCTGCCGACGCTCTTACGAGCTATGCTATCGGAACCAATGAATGATCTGTCATTCATTTTATTCATTGATTTTTGATTACTTCGCCCAAATGTTTGAATGAAATTTTACAGCATGTAGTAGGTATGCTAATTATTCAAATTGATTATGAAAGAAAAAATTCGTTAGTCGTTAAGCTAACCGCAAGGGTTATGGCAATATCAATATTTTTTTTTTTTTTTATAGTATTGAGGGCATTTTGTCGCAATTCACTCGACAGTCGACACGTCCGTCCCTTGCCGCTCGTCCTTCAAAAATGATTTAGGATCCTAAATTAGTGAACGTGTAATCGCGAGCTTCGGTGACTGAATTTCCTTTCCTAACAAGCTTCCTGAATTTAGGATTCTGAATTCAGGAAGTTGTAATACCCACTTCAGTTGCTAATTGTCCCAGAGAATTAAGGGCACAGATAGTAACATTTTCAGTAGTAAGTACCTGTTCATTCTGGTTAATTTCAGCACCAGCCTGTAGTTATGAAATGGGACAATTTTCGCCTATGGTAATTGTAGAGTTCCATTGGTCATCTGAATACTTGTGGAGAGATTTAGTGGTCAGATTGTCGGTGATGAGAGGAAAGGCAGTGTTACCAATCACAATGATACGTCGATATTTTGCAAAATAATGGTACTTAGTCGAGCCGTCGCCGTCACACCTATTTGTGCTGCGAAATTATTGTTCCACATACAATACGTTTGATGATACCTATTACAACTAATTTGATAGCAGTTGTTACAACTAAGTGTTCAAATATTCGTGCGCGCCTGGCAACCAGTAATGAACTAAAACGGGCTGGCCTTGACTTATAGTGGCTCTTGCCACGCACACTTGCACAGCTTAGCTAAACAAACTCATAATGATCTGTGTGTTTACATAATTATGACATATTAATCCTCTGTCTGTAGATTGTAGTGATTTATTTTATCATGTAAATTATTTCTAAACTGCCCAGATGACTTTTTTAAACACGCCTTGTGTAAGGTACAAAAATAAGTGAGAGAACAAAATATACTCGTATCTGAAACACCTTCGTGATTTCAATTTCGACAGTAGATAATATGCTCCACTGCACTGTATCTGTGCTCATATCGAAGAAAATAGCCAGCACGTATGGAAGTACTGCCAGTGATTGCATTCGTGCACTAGTAACTGTTTCAAATTGTCGATTTTCCGACATAAAAGTAAATGGCTGAACATAAAATTTTACTCATCTGGTAGCAATAGGTGCAGTACAAAGCGTTCGAGTAGTTCTCCTAATGATAATTATAATGTTGCTGACTTGTCGCAGCCTCGTGACACTGTTGTTCCAATATTACTATTCACTACGAAACACAAGTTCTTTCTGCAATGGAACGGTTAACTAGTAATAATTATTGTGAATCGAATACATAGGGAAAAATAAAACTTCTCGGGCGGGACTCGAACCCGCGATCTTTCCTTTACAGGGGGAATGTCAACCGACTCGACCGAGTTGGACAAGGATCGCGGGTTCGAGTCCCATTTTTCCCTATGTATTCGATTTGTATAGTTGGCATACTTAATGCTGTAAAATTCAATCAATTTTTTATGAAGTTATAAAAATTATCTGATCACATTCTGATGAAGAATTCAGCCAGTAACAGATAGGTACATATTATTCATCAAAATTGGTTCAGCCATTTAGTAGGTACGAGGGCTAAAATAATGTATACTTAGAAGAAACACAGAGTAAGTAAATTATTGCTTTGAGCGATTAGTCTCTTATGTGCATTATATTTTGATTGGTGTATTCTCCATTGGTCTATTCTCCAGTTCCGAATTAAGCGCAGTCGGATGAAAACAGTGTTGATGTTGATTGTGATTGATACATCCACCTTTTCGTTTTTTGTTTCACCCAAAGCTTTGTATTGTGATAACGATTTATTAAGAATTTGGGGTTAATGGTCTTTAGGGCGTGGGTTTTATTACCAGATACCTACTTGATTACTTTTCTTATTGCTATAAAACCTTGCCGTGCACGCATGAATGCAGGCGCATAGATTCTGTAGTTCACAAGTAAGTTTGTAACCTGACCCATTACAGGTGTTTAGTTCTAGACTCGAGCCCGCCTCCACACTACGCCCGAGAGACTGCGTGCACGAGGCTTGCATACTAATAACATCGCGTGGCGCCGTCCGCGCTGATAACGACACGTAACAGGGAATTTATGTTGGTACCCACGCCCTCGCCGGGTCTCGCTCCTATCTCACTCTCTACAGGGGTGCCGCTAAGGAGCTGTGCCCAAGAACTAGTTTTCTTTAGTCACGGTGTAACGGCTGTTACATGGTGTACGTATATGATATGAATGTAAACAATAATCTTTTGAAAATGGCGAAGATATTCGGTCTGAAAGAGATCCCCGTAATCCAGTCAACATTATCAATCCATCCTTACTATTATCTCTTGTAATCTGATGTTGGTGTACAATAAAGAGTTGTCTATCTATCTGTCTATCTATACCAGTTCAATGTGCTTTGTAATGGTTTATATCGTATTTATTTATTTATTATTATTTATTTAGTGCAACTTTTGAATACTTTTACATTATTATCTTGAGTTAGAAACACAAGGTTGGGACAAATCAACTTACTGTTGTATGGAAGGACCATAAAGTGACGCTACTACGCCATATCTAAACTGATCAACAAATCACCCTACTTCATATTACATATTTATGTAAAAATGAACTCGCGTGTATACAGACTAAGGAAAATCCACAGTACGTCTCCGGCACGAGACGGTGCGCGCATTTCCAATGAGTGTTCAATCTGAATGTTATTCTCTTGAGCAGTTTATTTCGTCATTATCAATGATATTTTATACAAGATATGTTACGTTCATAGTAACTGACTCCTCAAATCTGATCCAGCAATGTGTCAGTGCACAATAGTTGACAATTAGCGTTTAAGTAGTATGAAAGATGGGATAAGCACGTGAGTAAAAAAGATAGCTATAATTCGGAATGATTCGGACTGCAATCGTCTCGTTCGTTCTAGTATGGCTTTTTAGCATAGATTATTACTTTGTTGAACAGAAGGGGTATTTCTTTGGTAGGCCATAAATGAAATTCGATGAAAAAATAATACGTCATTATTTACTTCGGAAAATGATAACAATTAAAAAAGATAATAAAGAAACTTCTGGAAAATAAAGCCATAGTGACGCAATGACGTTATAATAAAAAATTAATCGCCTTCAAATGAATTTAATTTATTTCTTTTCTGCCTCTTAGAAAGTTTTTATATCGGGATTATTTTTATGAGCAGAATGAAGCCGAACAGTGGTATATTTGTCAGTTATTTATATTCTTCCTGAGCAATGTTCCTTCTTTCGAAGTAAATCTCTCAGTGGCTTTAAAATTATTGCTACAAATTCTGCTGCTTTTTGAAGGTGTCCAGTCAAACTCATTTCGTTGTTCTATAACAATTGCAATCCACTCTTGAAGTCGAACTTCATTAGTCGGAAACCTTGAAAAAAAATTTAGGTTATTACAATTATTTAAAGACAACAAATAAATAAAACAAAAATTTTGTTACTTAATTTTAAATAACAAATAAAACTGAACAGCAGGTCAAAATTATTACTTTAGTAGGCAGTAAACTGAAAATTACCCTATGTCGCATCTGTACTGATAATCTATGCAAGCAGTGTTGTTGTGTCCTTGTCGTGCTCATATCAAAAAGTATTTCTGTCCTTTTTCTTTGCCGCCATTATTTTAAAAATATTATTAAACTAATTTTAATGAAATACACAAAAAAATCGGTAATATTGTATGTACTTACATGTGATAGAAGATCCTTCGTGTTTTATTGATTTTAGTGTCGTAATTTGTAGATTTTTTTAAATACACGGTGGCATTTTTATTGCAATTTTATTATGCGCTTACATACGTGACAACTCGCCGTTTGCCAGACATATACTAAATGCGATACGTCCCAATTGGGACGTTTTCGCGTCTTCACCAGGCGCAGTCTAATAACATATCTGCCTCTTTTTTGTATGTAATATCATTGGTCATTATTTCCCAGCAGCTGTTTGTACGCGAACCTTTCGTGTTATTGATGTGCTACATTAAACAAGTGAGGGAGGGAACATAATCTGTAAAGTGTTTTGTTGTGTCGAGCCTCGCGCCGGGCGGCGAGCGGCGAGCGTGAAGCGCCCACGTAGGCGCGCCCCGGCCCCGAGCCCCGAGTACTGACGTGAACACGAGCGAGCTCTTGGTGCAAGAGACGTTGGGTGTTGAATTGACTTATACTCCCTCCGTTATGTTATTGTACTTTAGACAGCTCACTGACAGTGTTCGATATAACTTTGTTCTAGCGTCAACACCTAAAATCCGATCATAAATTAGGCGCCAATACGTCATATGTCATTGACAACGTCACGTTAGCCAGAAAACAAATTTAGGGAAGTAGTAATTCGAGCAACTATGTTGTTACTATAATAACTTGAAAATGTCACAATCGATATAGACTACAGAAAATAAAATCCTTTTCATTCAGAATGAAACCAGCATAACAATTTGGGGTTATAGAACTCTCCCTCCCAAACTAGGCAGAAATTCCGTCTGTATCTTGGGAAAGAGTGTCCCGTTCTGCTTTCTAAGTTTAATGGTTACGTTTGGTTCACTCTTTCACTGGGCAACAGAGTGCTCAAATATCAAGGTAGATAGATATCATGCGAACAGTTAAATAACATCGGGAGCAGAGATAAAAGAGAAAACAAACATAACAGGTAATATTAAAGGAAGAGTTGTAAAATTATCCTTATTACAGTTTTCTCACCACTTCAAATAATTTGCAGAGTTAGGATATACATAATCATGTATTATTGGACTCGGGCAGCCTCACCATAGTATTTGGTCAGGTTTAGAATTAGCGACACTTGAAGATTTGTCACTTGGAAGTCAACATCCTGTCGTTCTAGTTATAATTATGGTTGGCTCTTAAAATGTTCAAATAATAGCTACTTATTCACATTCAGTGACTCGTATTTGGCGACGTTAAACACGAGAACACGACCAAACCCATGTACAGGTAAACAAGCCTACCTGTTTGTAAATTAGGGCGAAGACACACACATACATCAATTTAGCTTGTTCCCAATTACAAACTTAATAAATCATATGTTATCTGGCGACGTTACATAATGGCGGGTAAATATTTGTTTCATCTAGACGGATCGTCTCGGTGTTTGTTTTAATAAATTGAATCCCGTAACATGCCATATGTACTGTGTATGTACTGTGTACTGCACAGTGTGGCGTATGAAATTCGGTTGGTTTTAGATTATTGACAACGGCCCGAGAGACGCAGGAAATGGTCGACCGCATCACCCTTTCTGCCTGTGCGTCGAGGGAGCTGTGAGAAAATATTTTAAAATATACGATTTATTGAGAGCCAACGTGAACCTGCCTACTTTATTTCCCAATAATTTCTTAAAACGTTAAGAATATTGTTATTTTAAGGCATTTCAGCAACTTACCTATATTTTTCTATATATGGCAATGCATGAAATGAAAACTATACCATATACATTGAAGGAGACATTAAGTGAGGTGCCACTAATCACCATAAGCAGTATGTTTACTTGTTCACGAGCATGACGCAAGGGTCAGTCGTCTTCTTATAATATTAAGGAAACAGCTGCTGGGCTGGAAGTAACATTTGAGTGTTTGTCTGTAAAGACGTAATTAACGCAGCTGAGTGGTCGTGACTCAATGATAATGAACGACCTCAGCAGATTATGAACTTGAGCGCTGATAAGTAACACGGCCAGTTGCTAGAACAGTGCTAGTTGTGTGCACGTTCATGAAGTACTGGGCAGTACCCGAGCATGCTAATGGCATCGTTCTTACCTCGTTTTTGTGTTGAAGTACCTATTGTACGTCTCTTAATGGAGTTAAAGATGATATTAGCACATCCTTTATAATATCTAGGCCCTATGTAAGTTTAACTATGTTATTTCACGGGTTTTAGAATGCACTTATGCATAGGTAATTAGGTATACATATTTCTTTTAGTAAAGACATAAATATTATACATAGAAACACCCCAGATCAACGCAAATAGACATATATAGGCACACAAATATTTGTAACGAGCAGGTATCAAACCCACGACAAGAGTCGAACGCCCTACCGCTACGTCACTATTCGTGCTTGTATAAAATAAAACCTAACTCCTAGCTATCGTCCACCTTCGTCCTTATCCAAAAAACACTTTCCCCGATCGAACCCGGGACCCACCAGTAAATATTTATAGTCGAGTTTTTTCTGTTGTCGCGCCGTTCACGAGTACTTGACTTAAAGAGATGAAGCCCTCCGAGGCTCTTACTGCAGTAGTAATAGCTTCTAATGGACAGCCGGGCACCTCGGGGCCCTCGGGGGCGTGAGGGGCCCCTTTATTGCACGACACCGGCATGACGCCCTGCGGCAACAGTTACGTCCGCCATTTAACACATTTTCTTCGCCACTCGAATGCCAATGGTTACGCGCTTCGAATCAATTTACTTTATAGTTTGAGATTTGGTTGAAGGTAATGGGATTTAACTTTTTTTCATACCACTCAGGTGGCAGACAAGCACATGGCCCACCAGATGAAAAGTGGTTACCTTGACCTATGGACGTGTGCATTGCCATATTATTAAACCTCTTCTATTGGAAACTATCGTCGGTCACATGTATGGAAGGTTGAGTTTACGGCTGTATACTGCGGAAGCTATACGCAAGAAACATATATACCTAACTTTCTTTGTCATTTGATACGAAGGCAAGTGACGAATAAACTGAGTGAAGTAGTATAACGGAGAAGGTTGACGAAACAACACAGTTGTTGAAACCATCATAATCACTTACCATCAGGCGCTTTACTGCTTCAGTACAATACTCCCCCAGTTTTAATGTGCCTCATTGTGTACGAAGCCTAACATAATACCCTTAACTTTTGCAAGAAGCAGTATCCTTGTCAAGAACAATAGCCCAGTCAAGTTCGTGAGCGCTGAGCCGTAACCATAATATAAAAGTTAAGTTTTATTCTCGCCCCTAGAACACACGAGCGTCGAGGCGCGCTATCGGCGCTCGCGACACAAGGTCCCCTAATGCCCCATGTCGTAGAAGACACAATAATTATCTTGTACTTTTATAGCCATACTTGTTAGTAAGTATCTTGTATCTTAGAACCGTTACATTTCTTGAATAAAACCTTATTGTGCCTAACAGAATACGTTCTGGAATTGTTCTTATTGTTATCGTCGTGGCACACATATAATAACTTTAGTTAAGTGGTCATTCAGAAGGTTGGCTTCTATATTGACTGCCTAGTGGCCCAGTGATGGAGAGATTGGCTGTCGTTAGGACAGCGTTCGACATAGATAGATACAGACACAGACCGACGCCTCTCGACAGCGTCTAACATAGACCAACGTCGCTCGACAGCGACCGGTACAGACCGATGCCTTTAGAGATCGTCGAACAAAGATGGATACGGACACAGACAAACGCATCTCGACAGCGTCCGCAATCTGACGCCGCTTTACAGCGTTCGGTACAGACCGACGCTTCTAGAGAGCGTCTGATAAAGATATATACAGACATAGACTGACGCGTCTCGACAATGTCCGACATAGTCTGACGCCGCTCGACTCGATCTACTCGACCGACGCCGATGTATTTCATCCTTAAAAACAATCATTGAAGGTTTTAGCCCCAAATGGTATTTTTATATTCTAATACAAAAGAAAAGTAACTCGCGGAAAGCTTCTCTTAACTGTTTCATTAGGTCTGTTGAATACGTACATCTAAGGCCAATGACAGATAAATTAACTACCGCTTAGTTAGTATATGTTCCTTCGTTCAGTTGCCCTCTCCTCACTAGAGTGTGGTCGATGACGGACGGCGGGGGCCGCCGCAGCCGCCCGGAGCGCCGGGAGCACCTCGCTCACCGAACATTATTCACATTCACATAGAGCCTGACACAACACTTTCTAACTCGCACTAACGATCGAACTGCTCTTTGTGTCACTAGGATTAATTGCCGTGCGTCAATGCTGTACATATTATTGGTATCAAATAAAGTTCACCTAAGACCCACAAGTCTTATCTGGTTTTGCCCTAATATTTGTTTCTCCCCTGTGCCAAGTAGGCAAGTAGTTCAATTATTAAATGTAACTCTTTGAGTCTATCTCCTTTATACTCGTTACAAATGTTCAAAATAGGTATTCTTATAATTTTTTTGTTTTATTTTTTTATTGTTTTCATAACTGTGAGAAAGCTTTGTCAGAAACATTTATAACATCTAAAAAACTTGAACCAGTTGGTTTTGTGCGCGACGATGGCAAGGGACCCGACGGTATGTCTTTGGAAGATGGCCTTAGGTGTGGGACGCTACTTGCATCGACACGGCGACACTCTTGCGGCTTCCCATCTTCCAAGTACAACATTTTGCCCTTGTGCTGCTGCGCCATCTGCGGAGACCCTCAAACGGCGGAAACATGATAATTTATCCAACAATTATATATTCGTGCCATTTGGGGTCGAAACGCTGCGCACGGTCACTTTACAAAGAAATAGCAAAGGGACTGGTCAAGGCTTCGCATGACCAAAAGACTGGTTTCTTTTTCGCCAACAGATTGACATTGCCATCCAACGGGGCAATGCCGCCAGTCTTTTTTGGGCACGTTACCAGTCGACATCAATGGGGAGGAATTTTTTGACGCCTGAAACTTAGTGTACTTAGTATAATCATTAAAAAAAAACTTTGTATTCTATCTCTGAATAAAAATTACTGTGCCTACATCTAAAAATGGAAGATATTCTGGAGTCCCGGGTGACTTCGGTAATTAATAGAAAAATGTATTTACACAATGAACAGAGTGCGTCCCTCCAGTCCCTCCCGGGGGGCACTCCCTAAAGTTATTTTTCTGTCTGGAGAGGAATTCAATTTGAATAAGTATTTCGCGTAAGTATATTTACATTCAAAGCTCACCTTACCTCTCTTAATAAAATTCAAAGTCACCAGCAATTCTTTATTTAAAGTATTATTTTACCCTTACATTTTAGTAACAATATATATCAATGATAAATTAAATGAAATAGAATATTAATAAGTCCTTCTAAATAATGCTATTTAGAGCCAAAATAAACCTAAAATATATTTTGTCCACATTGTAAAACCCAAATCTTGTAAATTGAATACATAGGGAAAAAGAAGAATAATCTCGGGCGGGACTCGAACCCGCAGTCTTTCCCTTACAGGGGGAATGCCTTGACCAATTCGGCTATCGAGACACCGATGTGATTCAAATTTCCCATCTTATACGTCTTTAAGGCGACGCGACGGTGGAGTCATCTACCGATTTTCTTACGAACTATCGGAATCAACAACGTTACAATCATTTTTAAACATTGATTTTTGATAACTCCGCTCAAACAATTGAATGAATTTTTACAGCATTAAGTATGCTAACTACACAAATCAAATACATAGGGAAAAAGAAGAATCATCTCGGACGGGACTCGAACGTTCGTAAGAAAATCGGTAGATGACTCCACCGTCGCCTTAAAGACGTATAAGATGGGAAATTTGAATCACATCGGGCGTGTCTCGATAGCCGAATTGGTCAAGGCATTCCCCCTGTAAGGGAAAGATTGCGGGTTCGAGTCCCGCCCGAGATGATTCTTCTTTTTCCCTATGTATTTGATTTGTATAGTTAGCATACTTAATGCTGTAAAAATTCATCCAAATCTTGTAATTTGGGTTCTAGACTGTGGGTAAAATACTTCGACTTTTTCCTTCCACTTAGGGCTCCATATGAAGCAAAATAACTCTTCACAGCTTTAGTAAGTCCAAAGGTATTAAAATTGAATGGCATGTCGATAGCCTTCGGTAGCAACTTGTCATCGGGGGTAGAGCGCGGCACCGCCGACTGACAGCGGGGCCCGCGGAGCAAGCCGAGACCCTTGTCACCCGTCCGCATGTGTACGTGCGCGCCTCGCCTCGCGCCTCAAACTAACGTGGTACAAACTATATTCATTTATTTCACAGTTCTGTGGCCGCTTCCAGACACAAATAGATCTACAACTAAACCACACAATTCTATGGATACTACATAATAGGCATTAGGTTTATAATTATAATCTTTGCTCTTGTAGACTAATTGGCTACGTACCCACTCGACCTCCAAGATTCTATCCTCTCACAAAAGTACCCACTGGACCTCACTTTTAGGCCCCACTGGACCTCCTTCAAAATATTATAATTAATGTGCCCACTCGACCTCTTTTTAAGTGCCCATTTTATGTTTATTGTTGTTAACAATTATTAATCCTGAGTTTGATTTCAGGGATTGAGTAAAGTTAGAGTAAACTTTTGGACATATCTCATGGCAGCAGCATACTGGCCACTTGTCACGCAGTCATCAGTCAGCACACGGGTGTCACTATTCAGTAGAACCGGTTCCTATCTCCTTGATGGTCCTGACAGAATTGCTTTTGCGGAAGGAAGGAACACGTAAGCGGATAGAGTTTGTTTTTAAATGAACTGATACGGGGCCCTACGGGGTCAAGGATGAAGAAAACGATTGGTACGAGATCTACAACTTTAATCCGTAGGTCCTGCTATACAATAATAAAAATACTCTAATTCAAGGTCGAGTGTCGGTTCGGGTACGCGTACACGTCACTATAAACGGTTGGCTGAGTAATGTACTCAACTTGGGGTTCCGGGCTGGCCCCGTGCGAGTGTGACGTTGTCTTCCCCTCAAGGTCACCAGGCTTCGCAGCTGCAAGTTCGATCCGCGGGGTCGTCGCCAAGGCCGTCTTCCAGACGGTACGGAGCGGGCAGGCAACCTCAGCTGGTTCGGAGGCGGGCCGGTACGGTGCGGTGAAGCTATTCCAGCCGGTATACAGTTGGACACCGGTATTCCAGCCGGTACCAAGTTCTGGGGAGACAACCACACTATTAGGCACTGGTGCGTGAATCCAATGCACAGCGCCGGGCCCCAACGTATAATTTTCTACATGGGCCCTAAGGTCGGCGGCGCTGTACAATGGTAGGTACACATAACACAAATTACACAATAAACAAAGAAATAAAACTGGATTGTTCCGGAATTAATAATCGTAAGTACGTCTGTAACCCCGTTAACCACGGTTCAATCAACCATAAATAAATGGTTCAGTAATAATTAAACTATAATACATATATATGCTGAACCGTGGATTTAAAACGAGATTAAAATTCGACAATTTACATATTTTCAAAATGTGGGTATCCGTAGAAAATTATGGCGAGATATACACCGTGTTGATTTTTCTCTTAGAATACGAACAATCAAACATTACAACTAATTGAATAGTTCTTAAGCAATTACTATATTCGGCTGTCTGTCGACATGTATACTCGCGACATATATTATGGACACACTTCATACAATAACTTTCTTACAACATTTTAACGATTACGATGTTAATCACAGTTTACTTTAAATTTAATTTAATTACATTTACACAAAGGATAAACTACAGCTAGGTAACTACCGAACTCCCGACCGCAGGTAGGCAGGTACTAAAAATGAGCTATCATCACGCTTAGCTCCTAGGGGCTAAGCAGGAATGTTACACGCGAATGAAGATGTTATTTTACTTTATTATTTACGTGACTATCGTTTAATACTCGCGCACTGTTTATTAAGGACACTAGACTTACCCCTTATGTTGGGAACTGCTTACTTAACAAAAATAGTAACTAGTATAACCTTATAATAGAACTAGCAGAATCTAGACTATATGTTATCTAGGTTTTAATATTATGACGTTCGCGTTCAGATTATCACGTACCGCCGCGAAGTCTCGCGATAGAATGAGGTCTGCCGTCTGCCTCGGCGCGAGCGCGGGGCGTGTTTTTTTTTTTGTTGTCGGTTAGTGTTGGGCCCATCAGCCGATTCTCCGTTTGACGGAATGCGCTGATTGGTTATCAATGCGTGTGACTCATTTTATATGCGCGTTAGCACGATGCATTACCTTAAAAGGTAATGACCGCGTTCACCACCCAGTGATGGGGGTACGCGCCGCAATCGCGAGCTACCGGTATTTACCGTTTATTACTGCTATGTTCAAATGTTTTCATTTTTTATTACCGGAACCAGTGTTCACGTAACAATACCCGACGAACTGGCAGAAGGATTTTTACTGGGGGAACAGTGAAAATCCGCCTGAAACAAACCCTCTGGAACGAGGTCATTGGCTTCAATGCAAGCAAAACCCTTTCATACAACCATACAGAAACACAGACACACCACCTAACATACACCTATCACACCAAGTCTTCCTCCCGCGGAGGTAGGAAGACGAACCACACATACCTTGTCCGGCCCTATCCAACCTGATGGGACGTACCACTTGCGATTGAGGTGTTAAGTTTGGCGCCAGCTTTCCTCGACGGTACATTGTAAACCACTTGAAGCTAACCTACCGGCAACAGAGTCACTAACCGCTCTGACGTGCTATAGAACCCAGGGAGAACATAAGTCTCCCTCAGATAAAAAAAGACTTCACACTAAGGAAGCTTTTATACACAGTGAAGGCTTATTTTTAACCCAGCGGTTACCTCAAGCCTAGGTTGACAATGCTAAGTACGAGACCACTAAAACGGTGTCAAAATGATTAATTATGAACTGAAATCAACTAAATTAACAAGATTATTTAATATATAAACTACATAAACCAATATATGCACGAGATGATCGGTGCTTACGGGCTTACCCTAAGTGCGTAGTTAATCTGGATCATCAATTCCTACAGACCGCATAACGACTGCAACAGGAATGACGGTGGTCTACAACCCAGCTCGAGTTTTGCACTAAACTCTACCACATGTGTTTTTACATATCTTGCTACTGCAGATAGTAGAACCAAAAACAATAAAAAAACGTAGTTGTGCTTCCCTCCAACCACTGAACGTTCACCTAGGTATACCTTTCCACGTAGCTCCTAGCTAACCTAAGGCATCGGATATAAACTACGGTACTTGGCAACGAACAATGGGGAAAGCCGGATGGTTGGGACAACGAGACTAAACATAGTACACCGTAGTTACCCTACAATAAAATTAAAAAATAAAAATTTACAAAATATGAGGATATCATTTCGTCCTTTACGTAAACGTACCTTTACTTTACGGTCCGTCATGCTTCTAAATTAAGCTTCAGTGAGCTACATAATCAATAAAAATCTACTCGAAGTAGCTGAGTTGGGATAGGTCCCTCCTCTATAATTAAAATACTAAAATTCGTTATCTACATAATATTCGATAGTCAAAATACTAATAGCTCAATACCTGGTCGCGAGTTCGGCAATCATGGTAGTATAATATTAAAATAATTCCTGTATGGGAAGACAAACACAAAATATATGGGTACCCTCCCTTGTGCTCGGGGACTCTAAAAGAAAAAAGAAAAAAAAGAAAAAAAATTGGAAGGTGGGTTGCTTAAAACCCTTGGTTTTTGGTGGGCTCCTACCACCTGCCTAACCCAACGAGAGGCAACTGGATGCTTTCTAAGCTGTTTTTTCACTCCCGATCCAGTACAGGAGTGAGCACAAAAGACAGTACCCTTACACACATACAAAGTAGCGCAACCGCTCACAGTAATCGACGTGGACGTATACCCTACAGACACTCTTTTTGTTCGGGCGCCAATGATACGGGGCCCTACGGGGTCAAGGATGAAGAAAACGATTGGTACGAGATCTACAACTTTAATCCGTAGGTCCTGCTATACAATAATAAAAATACTCTAATTCAAGGTCGAGTGTCGGTTCGGGTACGCGTACACGTCACTATAAACGGTTGGCTGAGTAATGTACTCAACTTGGGGTTCCGGGCTGGCCCCGTGCGAGTGTGACGTTGTCTTCCCCTCAAGGTCACCAGGCTTCGCAGCTGCAAGTTCGATCCGCGGGGTCGTCGCCAAGGCCGTCTTCCAGACGGTACGGAGCGGGCAGGCAACCTCAGCTGGTTCGGAGGCGGGCCGGTACGGTGCGGTGAAGCTATTCCAGCCGGTATACAGTTGGACACCGGTATTCCAGCCGGTACCAAGTTCTGGGGAGACAACCACACTATTAGGCACTGGTGCGTGAATCCAATGCACAGCGCCGGGCCCCAACGTATAATTTTCTACATGGGCCCTAAGGTCGGCGGCGCTGTACAATGGTAGGTACACATAACACAAATTACACAATAAACAAAGAAATAAAACTGGATTGTTCCGGAATTAATAATCGTAAGTACGTCTGTAACCCCGTTAACCACGGTTCAATCAACCATAAATAAATGGTTCAGTAATAATTAAACTATAATACATATATATGCTGAACCGTGGATTTAAAACGAGATTAAAATTCGACAATTTACATATTTTCAAAATGTGGGTATCCGTAGAAAATTATGGCGAGATATACACCGTGTTGATTTTTCTCTTAGAATACGAACAATCAAACATTACAACTAATTGAATAGTTCTTAAGCAATTACTATATTCGGCTGTCTGTCGACATGTATACTCGCGACATATATTATGGACACACTTCATACAATAACTTTCTTACAACATTTTAACGATTACGATGTTAATCACAGTTTACTTTAAATTTAATTTAATTACATTTACACAAAGGATAAACTACAGCTAGGTAACTACCGAACTCCCGACCGCAGGTAGGCAGGTACTAAAAATGAGCTATCATCACGCTTAGCTCCTAGGGGCTAAGCAGGAATGTTACACGCGAATGAAGATGTTATTTTACTTATCCTTGTATCCGATTATATTTCTTATATAACTGTGTACTATCTACCTTGTCAATTATATTATTTAAGTAAGATAACAACTAAATAATCGTGTTGTAAGTATGGATCTGGTAGTATTAGCACAAACCTTAGTGGTTTATAAATACTACTATACCTTTATTTATACCTGCACTATGTAATTTGATAAATAAATTAAAAAAAAAAAAAAAAAACTTTATTATTTACGTGACTATCGTTTAATACTCGCGCACTGTTTATTAAGGACACTAGACTTACCCCTTATGTTGGGAACTGCTTACTTAACAAAAATAGTAACTAGTATAACCTTATAATAGAACTAGCAGAATCTAGACTATATGTTATCTAGGTTTTAATATTATGACGTTCGCGTTCAGATTATCACGTACCGCCGCGAAGTCTCGCGATAGAATGAGGTCTGCCGTCTGCCTCGGCGCGAGCGCGGGGCGTGTTTTTTTTTTTTGTTGTCGGTTAGTGTTGGGCCCATCAGCCGATTCTCCGTTTGACGGAATGCGCTGATTGGTTATCAATGCGTGTGACTCATTTTATATGCGCGTTAGCACGATGCATTACCTTAAAAGGTAATGACCGCGTTCACCACCCAGTGATGGGGGTACGCGCCGCAATCGCGAGCTACCGGTATTTACCGTTTATTACTGCTATGTTCAAATGTTTTCATTTTTTATTACCGGAACCAGTGTTCACGTAACAGAACTACAGCCCAAATATATTACAATGCAATAAGTAAATGAAGGAAGTTCTAGCAGTAAGTGGTTCCGTACTGAAGGTTGGTTCATTTTAAGTTATTGAGTTGAAACTAGTGTTCCATACCGAACTGTGTTTTAATGACGCAGCTCCCGGCGTGTGGCGTGCGGCGCGTGGCGTGTGGCAGGCGGCGCGGGACGCGCGCCTCGCTCGAGCCAACTTGCCGCGTGTGTTCGTCGCTTTTGTAAACTTCACCGGCGCGGCTCCCGGCGGCTGGTGCAATAAGTTGCTATTTCATTTAAATTAAATGCTAGCAGATACCCACAACTTCATCCCGTAAAGTTCGGATTAGATAAAGGTATTTTTAGTTAGTAATTGTCCGTGGCACACTCGCGGGGATTAACTAATTCCCGGGATAAACCTAGCCTATGCTCAGTTCTCGATCCTTTTTCTTGCGGTTCCAAATTACTCATCAAAATTGATTGTAAAAGGGGAAGCCGAGACCGCGATCCTGGTCCAGAAAGCCTCCCTACCCTCTTATTCTACCTGTGTGAACATTTAATACAAATTAAAATCAGCCATTTTTTTATTTCATTTCATTTAGGTACAAATAAGAAATTTACTGGTATTATAACTTTATTATAATATTCAATGATCTCTAGTTTTTATTGTGTCAAAACTTGCCAACAAAATGATCGCGAATCGAGCGAGACAGACATTATTTGTATTTCTAAATGGAATGACTATAAATGATTTAAAATAAGTTACTTTATAACTAATGATATTTGTTGTCAGATGTTTATAACTTTCACTACTATTCAATTAACTTCTGTTCCGTTACTTCAAGTTCGAGACGTCGGTCGTGTCGGCGTCGTCCCGTCCCCGTCCATTACCGTCACGTCCACCGCCCCCTCCCCTCCACCCTTCGCGGCTAATTCACTTGTATTATTCAATAAACTTCCAAGTACCTGCCTCATCTTCCCTTCACACTTTGTAGCTATCTCCTTGCAAACGTTTTTAAAACTCTATTCCGAAGATTGCTAACACCTCGTTCGTCTGGAATGTAACAAAATTTCCTCGAGCTTACTTAGTGCAGCATAAACATTGTTGAAGTAGATTAGTCGTTGAAATAAATATAAGTAAGTACTCTTTATAGTTTGTCGATTATTTTATTTACACTGATCACGACCGTTTGGTTGTTTGTCAGCATCAGAAGATTAACATCGGAAAAAATGAAACGCTCAAGTGAGGCTTGAACTCACGACCTTTCCCTTACAAGGGGAATGCTCTTCCAACTGAGCTATTGAGCCACACCTGATTCAGTTCAAATTTTCCTTCTCTTTATATCCGTCTTTAAGGGCGACGGTGGTGCCATCTACCAACATTCTTACGAACTGTTGGAAACAATGAATGATTTTTCAACCATTTTTAAACATTGAATTTTGATGACTCCGCCCGAATTTGACTAAATTTTTATAGCATTTTTAATGCTAACTTTAAAGTTCGAAAAACATCGGAAAAATGAAACGCTCAAGTGATGTTTTTCGATGGTTTTCGATGTTTTTGAACTTTAAAGTTAGCATTAAAAATGTTATAAAAATTCAGTCAAATCAGAAGATTAGTTAGTTTATTTAGCTTATGCGGTGACCACCAAAACATTGCACAGTCCTCCTCGCCGTGTTCGGTGACAGCAGCTCCGGCATTGTAATGGATTTTGTCTCTCTTGACTGAAGATACAGTTGCATTCCGCACAGTATTAACTATTACAAATGCGAAAGTTTGTATGGATGGAATGTGTTACTCATTAATGCCAGAAAGGCTGACCTCATCCTTATATGCCGAGAATGAGTTCCTGTGTGTTGCGGAAATGGTAACAGTATTTCAGACACCAACTCGGTATACATATTATAAAAACCAGTAGTAGTATCAATATTTCAATGAGAAAAGAATACAGTAAGACTTATAGGACAAGCTTTATTAAAAAGAATTTGATTGTGGCGTTTGTAGTGATTGATAATGCCGCGCACGCTCCCAATGATCCGACGACTTCTCGTTTCCCCTCACGTTCGAGCGGAGCCGCGCTAAGTGGCGCGACGCGAATATTGTCCTGTTGGTGTCCCATCCATTCGTCACTTGTCTCGATAGCAACTTCATTTACACAAGTTGAGACAAATAGAGTGATGGTTTCCTTTTGCCATCCTATATACAGTACTACGAATTACGGTCAGGTTAATATTGATGTGAAAATGTCGAACTAGTGTTTATTGTGATAGGAACACGAGCTGTCGTACACTGTACTTACGTCGTCATACAATAACTAATTACGCGGAGGTACTGGCGCGGCCTGCTCGCTCCATCGCAATATCCGCGACACGCGCTCGCTCCACACGTGGTTGTCGCCATTACACACACGGAGTGCGCGTGTTCAGTGTATGTACGTACACAACTGTTGCTACTTAAACCTTACTCATGATACAGTGTAGCCAACACATCCCTATTGTATAGCACAGACGACCGGCTCTTATATGAGATGTGTGAGGATGATAATATAATTAATCTATCATGTTTGAATAATTATTTATAGTATTTATTATGCTAACTTTAAAATTCGAATACCTCGGAAAAATGAAATGCTCAAGTGGGACTTGAACCCACGACCTTTCCCTTACAGGGAGAATACTCTTCCAACTGAACTATTGAGCCACACCTGAATCACTTCAAATTTCCCTTTATAGCCGTCTTTAAGGGCGACGGTGGAGCCATCTATCATAGTTACTGATGTTACTAGAAAAATTTACGATGGAACTCTTGAAACAACACATTTTAATATCTCATTAGCTTTAGTACTGTTGCCCCGAAAAGGCGTAATTCTTTTATAACATATACGATTATTTTTATTTAGCCAAGCATTACATTTGTTCAGTTACCAACATGTAACATAACAAGTCCAGTTGTCCCGACGGCCCGGGCGACTGGTGCGGTGTCCTCAGTCCTTTGTATTTACTGCTAACGTAATGAAATAATTACATTAGCGGTCGCATGGTTGGCGCCTCATTGGCGCAGAGGGACGCGGACGTCTCACGTAGGCGAGGAAAATTCCTCATCCTACCTATCTGATCATGTCGGTACTTGGGCCCTAGTGGGCGAAGGTGTTGAATTGGCGCTGAATAGATACGAACTCATTCTTAATATCTAGGTAATGCAGCCTAACAGAAGACGTTAAAGAGAATACTAGTAGTAATGTTAGTGCCCCATGTTTATCAAAAGAACACTCTTGCATAGGAATTATTCTGTGTAGTATAATATTATTGCAAACTCTGCAACACGTGGGTGTCGCTCAGTGATGTATAGTCCCGTTGCGCCGGGACCCCGGGATGTGGCGTAATTAGCTAATTTGTATCATAGTGCGGCGTGTCCCGCCCCTGAGGTGGACGGCCGACGCCAGGCTCGCTACATAATTAATATAATTACCCACGACATACACAGAAGTATTTAGAGATATTCTCTCGCATAAGTACATTGATATTTTAATTTTATTAGCTGAAAGAATCATAAAAAACTGTGGTCAGGTCATTAAGAGACTGATCAGCTTCACGGAATATTTCGTATTTATACTGAAAGCCGACCCGAAACGAAGACGAATAGTCATGTCAGCTACTTTTTCTACATCAACACTGAGTATAAAGCTTGTATTGATTTCTAGATTGTGAATATTACTATGCGACATAGTAATAAACATAACATAACATAAACTCGCGCCTGTATTCCCCGAAGGGGTAGGCCCTCTGCTAGCACCCACATTTACGTAATAAATTGTAAAACATTTTATTCGTAGAATTCTGTGGAATTTTATTTTATTCCAATTTGATTAGTGTACAACCTATCTATTCATCCATCTAGCACACGAACGCGCGCGGACTGCGGCTTATCTACCATCAAAGCACTACAGTTGTCTGTATGGTTACATTTAAACATCGAGTGGATACTGAAAGCCTATTATTATGAGTGCACCAGGTTGAACTGAACACGTGAACTGTCGCTGGACACGACACACAAACTGTACTGCAATATGTTGTGTCCGCGCTGTGGCGAGTGCTGGCCGTACGCGACACTTCGCCAGTACGGAGGTTCATGTCAAATTAGATAACTCTATACGATATCAGAAACAAAATCAGTAATACAGCCATGCTTTTATTTTCCTATCACTCTAATAGCGATGTGTTATCGAGGACTGTGATTGTCCATTTACCAATCTGATTGCTTCCTGTATCATTGAGCAGGTATAATAAAGTTATCTGTATCCAAGATTCATACTGGTTCAATATTCAACATGAAATCTACTATGGTGTACTTAGAAACAAAAAATAACCTTTCTACGAAAATCGTTCACGCTTTTTTACTAAATATGTATTGTATTTCTCTCGGCATTGTTGCGAGGGCTGCTGTTCATTTGTATCTATTATTATCTACGTCTACTGTGTCAAAGTGCTACGCGGAGCTGTGAAAAAGTGTGTTTGTTACACACTTTTTCACACAGAAATACCCGCCGTATAACACAAAAGTGCTAAAAAGCGTCCCTTTCCGTCTCGTGTGGCGGTAATTAGCAGCCGCCGCACAATTAGTCGCCCGGCGCTCCAACAACACGTTAGGAACGAGCGCCGTCAAAGAATTAATGGCGATGTTTCATGTAGGTATATAACTTATTAGTGTGATATATAGTCAAAGTCACAAATTGTTTATTCTTAGTGCAATTGCGTTAACGCAAATATGGCTTTATGAAAGTTCCATTATTCACTCAATAGCAAGCAAAACTGTCAGGAATTGGAACTTACGATGGCACCGTTCGTTTGCCGACGCGGTGCTCACAATAACTCAATCTTAATATTATCTCACAGCTGCAGGGCACTGAATGGATAATTTAATTCAAACCAATTAATTTACTTTTCTTCATTTTATAATGAAGCTAGCTTTTGTAGTATTTGTGTTCATCATTGTCCGTGGTGGCGGTTTGCCTATAGCCAGACGTCATTTCTCCGAACACGCTATTGCAATAACAGTTAATTACGTTTAATGGTAGTTACTTGGGAACTAGATTCGAATAAGTTTCAAACACCAAGCTTTGGGTATAACAGAGAAAATATATATTAACTATCAAAACTTTATATTGTAAAAAATACATATTAAATAAATATATCTTGAGATGAAATGGATAACTAAGTTTTATTTATCTTTTATGCTGCTATTGAAAGTCATGATAATGCCGGGCCACACACAAAGAGGTCAGCCCCTCGTGTGCCCGTCCGGTACCTCCGCCCGATGGTCCCCTCAGATTGACATTTGTACCAAGTCTAGAACTTATTATCGAAGTCCTCGTAGATACCCTTCAATGGACAGGAAAATGTTTATATTTTCATGAAAGGAAGATTTTTGATACAATTGAAAAAGGTAAAAGATTAATATAGATTAAAATGTAGAGAATATTTTTCTCAAAATACATGTATTTCTTTTAATAATGATATTGAATCCAAATAATATATCTTGGCTTTTAATTTGCAAAATGTTGGAGCCACGTACTATGCAAAGCCATGTGTGTTTCACGACATAGTGCGCATATGTATGCTAATAGACATGCAAATGAATATTTATATCGAAATACACTAGATAATGTTATTTGCATCTGTTACCGTTCCGCCATCTACTTCTTTCCGTGAGGAAAGAAGTAGATGGCGGAACGGTACACTGTTCACGAGCTTCATCTGTAGTCCTAAATCATTCACGTACATAAGTACGAAATCGGCTAGGCAAATGACTACATGAATATTGGTGGAGCGCTTATGTACTTTCTTAATTATTTCCCACATAATTTAATTGTATTTCAATTATTGTAATTTAAAAAAACCGCTTCTTTGATAGAATAATGTTTGAGTATTGGCGCTCATTTGTTGACCACTTAGTGTTGAAGAAGGCCAATAGATGGCGCTGTGCACAGATTTTTCGAACTATTCTTTGAGACTGAAGTTCCTACGAGCGACACTCTCAAGCTTCACGGCGGACGATCTCCCCGCACATTTTTACTTGTCTGACCCGCCGCCGCTCCGAACGGAAGTTGAGTACTTCAACTCCTCGTTTCTTTTTCTGTGTAATTCTATAAGTTCCTTTGGCCAAATTCTCAAGTCATTAAAGTGAAGTTTTACGGAAGAAAACGACTCACTCAAGAAAGTCACCGGCCGGTCGACACCTACCTACCCACCAGCACGTGCCAGGAACCACGCCTGTCTGCAGCTGAATCCTCACGAGGTGGAACTCAGGTCAGTGCCGGTTCTCTTGCATTTTCATTCATAGAAGCGGTCACATGTGTATTTTCTTTCTATTACAACCAAACTTCAGGTCACAGGTTCTTATACGCTCTGTGTGCAAACACACCAGTGGTCGGACTATTTACACGTCCTACCATAATTTATGGTCCTTACGAGTCGGATAGGCCATTAAATATCATATTCACGTAATTATTGGTGAATAATATTTCTTTCCTATTCATTGAATTAAAAGATTCACGTAATTTTGGTGAATTCTTTCCGCCATCTTAGTTTCATTACTTTCATTCGCTAACAGATTTACGTAAATTAGTTGGTAAATTCTGCATTTAAAACGCTAAATCTACGTAATAATTGGTAGATATTTATAATAGTTGGTGATTTACGTATTAATTGGTAAATACTCATCATTCTATTCACATACGCGTAACTTTGTAGGTACCTATCTAGGTACGTAGGTAGTTACATTCCCGCTCCGCCGTGCTACTTGCGCTATTATATAATAAGCCGTAGTACAATTTTCAATAAAAAGTATATCTAAACTGTTTGTGTTAGATAATCTTCTTGTTATATTTCAATAGGTAGGTCCTACCTATCGTTAATTTGCAAACATGTCGTCAGATCTCGAAACGAAGCTTATTATGTTGAATCAAAAAAAGGAATTATTGTTTGCACGCATTACTCGTTGGTATAAATCGTCGAAATCCATTGTTTGTTTTGACATAACGACGCCATCTAATGAGGATTTTTTGGCTGAGACCGAGACCATCGATGATGTTCGCGATAAGTTCGAGTCGATTGTAGATCAAATAAATAGCTCAAATTTATCATTAGAATCCCCTGTGGAATCCGACTATTCTTGCCTTGACTCATTTGATGAATTGTATTCGAGAATAAAACGCATTAGAAATAAATTATCTACTCCCAAGGTCAAGGAGGTCACCTCACACGGGTCGAGTAATTCGAACGCGTCTGTAGTGAAATTGGAAATGCTTGTTATTCCGAGTTTTGACGGACGCCCTGAAAACTGGAATACATTTTATCAGTCCTTTAAGGCCAATATTCATTCAAACAAACAATTGTCTGATTCGCAACGTGTGCAATACCTATTCTCAAAACTAACCAATGACGCATTAAAGTTCACTGCCGGTATTGTTCCGTCAAGTGAGACCTACAGTATCGTTTGGGACGCCTTGGTCAAGAAATACCAAGATAAACGTTCATTAGGTTCATATTATCTTAATAATATATTAGACTTAAAGAATTGTTCACCTAGTGTGAACTCACTTGATTCATTTATAGGTATATATTCCTCCTCTATCGCCGCGCTTAAAGAGTTAGGTATAAATGATTTAACGGACTTCATGTTTCTACAATGTGCCTTGAGGAAAATGGACACTCTAACCATCCAAGCCTTCGAACTTTCTGTTCGAGGTGTCGATATACCTACGACGCAACAGCTGATCGACTTTGTACAAGATCATGCTAAGATGATTGAACGGTCAAACCCGCGGTCTTCGTCATATGCGAAGTCGTCCACTGCTGGGACGCCACAGTCTAATGATAGGCGTGTACAGCGTAATTCTAAGTCGTTTGTTGTCAGTGAGCCGATTAATAATAAGTCGAATGCGCCCGCCGCAGTTAACGCGTCCTGTTGTTTATGTGGCGGCAGCGACCACCGACACCTGTATGACTGCGCTCAGTTTAAAAATATGCAAAATGCAAAGGCTAGATATGAGTTTATTAAATCTAAGCGTGGTTGCGTGAATTGTCTAAGCACATTACATAATCTCCCGCAATGTAAAAGTACGTCAGTTTGTTTCTGTCAGAAAAAACATCATAAATTATTGCATTTTAATAATAATGTTAATAATTCGCACTCGCATGCGACGACTGTTGTCGCTTCCCCGCCGCCCCAGTGCGACCATGTTAGTCTCACTCCTGAGTCACCGCTCGCTTCAAGCACTGTGCATTCGTATGCCTCTAGCCATAAGTGTGATATTCTCTTGGCAACCGCTCAGGTGTATGCTCGCCCTAAAGGTAGCACTGGAAATAAATCTGTAGTCAGATGTCTAATTGATAATGGCTCACAGAATAACTTAATAACATTGTCCTGTTGTGGTTTATTAAAGCAGATCATAATTATACTATACATGCGTTAGTTATGAATAGCCTTACGGATCAATTGCCCTCGCAATTAATTAAGTGTGATCGCGAGTTAAATCTTCGCGATTTACCGCTTGCTGACTTAAGCTGGAACATTCCAGGAAACATTGATATAGTATTAGGTGCACAGCTCTTCCCGTATATCTACTTAGGAAATAGAGTCGAGTGTGGTCCCAGTGCCCCTTGTGTACTATCAACCGCGTTTGGGTATGTACTTATGGGTGATTACCCACGTAAAGATGTTGTGCCTACAACCGCATCCTTTTCTGCGCTAGCACTAAATGATTTAGTGCAAAAATTTTGGGAACTTGAGGAAGTTCCTGTGAAGCGCCTATTGTCTCCAGAAGAAACCGAGTGCGAGAATATTTTCACATCTACTGTGACTCGCGATGACGTAGGTCGTTATACTGTTGCGCTGCCGTTCTGCAAGGATCCCTCTGAACTAGGGAACTCGCGCGGCGTCGCTCACCGCCGGTTTTTGTCGCTCGAGCGTAAACTTCGTCAATCACCAACCGTACGCGAAAATTACAATAAGGTTATTCAGGATTATTTAGATAACGGTTATCTTAGTCTCGTTGATGACTCTAATTTGTCTATGGATGGTTATTACATACCACATCACGCAGTAGTTAGACATGACAAACCGATGCCGCGTATTGTGTTAGACGCGAGCGCTAAAACACACACTGGTCTTTCGCTCAATGATATTTTACATATTGGTCCCAATTTACAGGCAGACCTGTTTTTATTATTATTAAAAATTTAAAAAAAAAATATATATGTGTAGTGTGGGCGCTCAACAGGGATTTTTTCGATTTATTCGATTGCTACAACTATATTTTAATAAATGAGATTAATTGGTTAAAAAAAAAAACAATAAAAAAAATGTTAATTGTATGGGTTTGATATAAATAGTTTAGAAACTGTGTGTCTTCGACTTATATAATTTACATTTACACTAGCGGCACTATTGTATTAGGTTTGATATGTACCTGTAATGATAGTGTAAAAGTTATAAATAAATAAATAAATAAATTTTAGGCTGTTTCCTATCGCAATGAACGCTGACATAAAACAACATTATTTACGTATTGGCGTACCTGTTGACCATCGTAAATACCTGCGCATCTTATTCAGGTTCAAGGAATCGGATGAAATTCAGACCTATGTGTTTAATCGACAGGCGTTTGGTCTGAAGTCAAGTCCGTATATAGCTATACGTACTGTGCGTCAGCTGGCGTCTGACATGAGTCCGCACTTCCCTGACGCCGCGAAAGTGGCAGAGACCTGTCTGTATACTGACGATTTAGTTCATTCCGCACCTGATGAGTACACTGCTGTACACTTAGCTCGCAACTTGATAAAACTGTTCAAGGCTGGCGACTTTGACTTAGTGAAGTGGTCTAGCAATTCTTCTGTGCTGCTAGACTCGGTAACCTATTGAAATATCGAATTTCTGTTACCCGAATCTTAAAACCCCGAAAACGGTTGGTAGAACTTTTAAAAGACAGATGTAATGAATGACAACTTTCTATAATTCCGTTTTTCATTTCCCAGATGAATCAATTTCCAGGTGCACTAAAACCAAATTTTCAAATAGTATTTTTTTGTTTTCCATAGTGTCATAATCCAAATATAGTTATACCAGATTCTCAGAATATTTTTTTTTGTTTCCCATCGTACCATTTTCCAAATAAACTATTACCAAATTTTCAATTGCCAGTCAGTAAATTTATTGTATTAGTTGCCTATTACAGATAGGTTTAAGTGTCAAATTCGACTCAGTAGGTTAGGTTAGGTTAGAACTGCGACCCCCGCACGAGCCGAGCGAGCGAAGCGAGCGTGCCGCGGCAGCGGCCGGCGAGTGCTAGAAAAATTCGACTCAGTAGGTTAGGTTTGTTTGTTTGTCTGTCTTTGTGTTTGTTTTTGTTTGTCTGGATATCAATAAACTGCATTTCAAAAATTTGTGTATTAAAAATTCGGCTTTCGTGCATATGGATTACGGTCATCTGGATTTTGTGCATTTAGATTTCGTGTGTCTGGAATTCGTTCGTCTGGATTATAAAACGTCGTACTAATGAATAAATAGGAAAATGAAATTCGGAGTTGCGATTATATGGCAAATAAAACTTCGGAATTTGGAAAACCGGGATTATGAATAAATGGCCAAACGTTTTCTGGATTATGATATTCGGAATATTAAAATTCGGGATTAAGATAGGTAACCGCTAGACTCACTTCCTGATACTCACCGCAAATCGCTTGAGTTTGATGTTGGCAGTCATGTCGCAAAGGTTTTAGGTCTCTCGTGGGAGCCGTGTGGAGATAATTTTTATTTCACATCCACCTTGGTAGATGAGAAGTGCACTAAGAGAAATACACTCTCTATAGTTGCGCGACTATTTGACGTGCTCGGGTTGGTGGCACCTGTGATACTCTACGCCAAGTTGTTAATTAAGGAACTTTGGCTTAGTAAGAGTGATTGGGATGACCCTGCTCCAGAGCATATACGCTCACGCTTTTCCGCTCTCGTTCAAGAATTAAAATTGCTTGACACATTAAAAATTCCGCGATATATAGGTGTCGAAGTTGATTGCGAATTACGTCTTGTCGCATTTTGTGATGCCAGCCTGAATGGCATGGGATGTGTTATTTATGCACATTGTACCTACCCATCTAGCATTCAAACTCGCATTTTGTGTGCAAAATCAAAGGTCACTCCGACAAAGATTACTACGCTTGCTCGATTAGAGTTATGTGCTATTTTGCTTATGTCAAAGTTAATAAGAACTGTACGTGATTCTTATGCATTACGCATTCTCATTACTGACATTTACGCCTTTTCTGATTCCACGATTGCCTTATCATGGGTTCACTCGTCACCACATCGGTGGTCGATTTTTGTTAGCAACCGGGTCGCTCAGTGTCAAGAAAACTTGAACGCTAAACATTTTTATCACGTCGCCGGAGCCATTAACCCGAGTGATTGTCTATCACGCGGCATGCTCCCCTCGCAACTTTTGACTCATGATTTGTGGTGGAACGGTCCAGCATGGATCCGCGGCCCCCCTGATGAATGGCCTATTAAGTCATTCTCTCCCGCCAACTGTTCTGACTTACCTGAGCATAAGGCAAATGTGTTAAGTGTGACAACAAAACACACAGAGTCGCCATTGTTATGTACATTAGCACAACGTGTTTCTTCTTGGCAGAAACTACTACGCATCATTGCATACGTTTTAAAATTCGCACGATTTAAATCTAAGATCGAACCTCATTCTGTATCAGGATTGTCAATCGCTGAGACGGCATTGATTCTCGCCGTTCAATCAGTTCACTTTGCTGAAGATATAAAATTGATAAAGGCTGAGAAGTCACCCTCGAAGAAGCTGCTGCGTCTTGCAGTCTTCTTAGATGAAGAAGGCATTTTGCGCATAGGTGGCAGACTTTCTAAATCGATGCTTCCATTTGAAGCTAAACATCCTGTCCTTCTCCCTAAACGCGATCACGTTGTTGATCTAATAATTCAGCATTTTCACGTTGTCAATTGTCATACTGGACCTGGACTCCTCATGTCTATCATACGCCAACGCTTCTGGATATTAGACGCTAGAACTGTTATCAGATCTAAGTTACGAAAGTGTAACATTTGCTTTAAATGCAATCCAACGCACCCTACACCAATAATGGCTGATCTGCCCAATTATCGTGTATCAGAAGCCAAAGCCTTTTGTCATACTGGGGTTGATTACGCTGGTCCAATAAAGACCATACTTTCTCGTCGTAGAGGTCAGCATTCTCAAAAGGCATACATATTGTTTATCTGCATGGCCACACGTGGCCTTCATATCGAATTGACCAGTGATTTAACCACTGATAATTTTTTAGCCGCCTTTAAACGCTTTATTTCCCGCCGTGGACCCGTTTCGTGTCTTTATTCTGACAACGGATCTACTTTCATTGGTGCGAAGGCACAATTAGATGAGTTATACACGTTCCTATTGAACTCCAATTTTAAAACCGCGCTGTCAAAGGAGTTGCTGTCTCGGCGTATAGAATGGAAGATGATTCCCCCAAGATCACCTAATTTTGGTGGGATATGGGAAGGAAATATAAAAAGCATGAAAACTCATTTGTTCAGAGTGATAGGTAGTCAATTACTCACATACGAAGAATTGCAAACGGTACTGACTCAAATAGAATGCATTCTGAACTCGCGCCCATTGGGCTTGCTCTCCTCTGACCCTGTTCCAGAGGTGTTAACACCCGCACATTTCTTAATGACTACACCGTTGCAATACTTACCTTCGGCTGATCTATCAGATCAACGAATTAGTTTGGTAGATCGAAAAAAATTACTCGACGACATGATCCACTCCTTTTGGAAAAAGTGGCACGTAGAGTGTTAACGAGGGTTCTTGCAATGAGTAGGCGACACAGATTGATGCAAAAAGTGTATATTCTGGTATACTGAACTGAATTACAAAAAAATGGTTGCAATGCGCGTACGTTCGTGGTCGCTCGGCGGCGGAATGAATCGCCGGCGCTCTGGCGCGAGCGGCGAGCCGCGGAGGAAGCCCGCGGGGTGCGGGATGCGGGGCGCGGAGCGCGGCACGCGGGCGGGCGAGACGCGCGGCGCGCGTTAACATAGAGTATTTGCACACGTTGCAAGTCAGACAAAAATGGGCTACTCCCGACAAACCAGTAGAAATCGGCACCGTTGTTCTTCTAGAGCAGGAAAATTCTACTCCGTTGAATTGGCCGTTAGGAGTCATTACTGACGTGTTCAGAGGCTCTGATGACGTGGTTCGCGTAGCAATGGTTAAAACGCGTACTGGTACTTACAAACGCGCTGTAACCAAATTGTATCCTATCCCAACGCAATAACTTACAACGCTAAATAGAATCTTAAACTTTAATTTTTAACTCAAACTTTAAACATACTTTAGATAGAATATTGTTAGTCTAATTTGTTATTTTGGCTATGTGTATTATTATGTTATACAAATTCACTATGGGCTCTACTCAGCCAGTGTTCGCTTGTTTGTTTCGTAACATCTTGCGACGTTCCAAAGCCGGGTGCATGGTGGAGCGCTTATGTACTTTCTTAATTATTTCCCACATAATTTAATTGTATTTCAATTTTTGTAATTTAAAAAAACCGCTTCTTTGATAGAATAATGTTTGAGTATTGGCGCTCATTTGTTGACCAGTTAGTGTTGAAGAAGGCCAATAGATGGCGCTGTGCACAGATTTTTCGAACTATTCTTTGAGACTGAAGTTCCTACGAGCGACACTCTCAAGCTTCACGGCGGACGATCTCCCCGCACATTTTTACTTGTCTGACCCGCCGCCGCTCCGAACGGAAGTTGAGTACTTCAACTCCTCGTTTCTTTTTCTGTGTAATTCTATAAGTTCCTTTGGCCACATTCTCAAGTCATTAAAGTGAAGTGTTACGGAAGAAAACGACTCACTCAAGAAAGTCACCGGCCGGTCGACACCTACCTACCCACCAGCACGTGCCAGGAACCACGCCTGTCTGCAGCTGAATCCTCACGAGGTGGAACTCAGGTCAGTGCCGGTTCTCTTGCATTTTCATTCATAGAAGCGGTCACATGTGTATTTTCTTTCTATTACAACCAAACTTCAGGTCACAGGTTCTTATACGCTCTGTGTGCAAACACACCAGTGGTCGGACTATTTACACGTCCTACCAAATATTACACATTGAAACATATCAGATCTTTCCGAGACCATGACCAATGAATAGTAAGTAAGAGAGTGTACGAAATAAAATAACAAAACATCGTGCTACAATCTGTTAAAACAGTTCTATTTGAAATCATTGAGAAATGGCTGCACTATTTGACGCGCACTACGGAGCAGGCCGGTGGTTCTTTTGGAGCATCCCCCGCCCGCGCCCGGGGCGCAGCGCCCTCGCTGTAATCCTCGTAGCACTGGCCTGACGTGATGAATAGCTCGCATCGCGTGTTCATTGCATCCTATCTACGGCGTAGCTCTAGCGTAGCACTATATCGTAGCGCCACGAACCCGTTAAATGTGATTTACGGATATTGGAATATTTTGTTTATTGATTGTTATTTATTCTCTAACAAATTAACAGTCTATACACAGGTTAGACATAAATACAATAAATATAAAAACTTGTTAAAAGGAATTGATCGTACGCCCTTAAGAACGGCAGCCACAAACTACCATTACGCTGCTAAGGCAGTTCTTGGTACCCTCGTGTGATGAAATAATAATTGGCTATTATTTCAACTATGGTATCTAGATTGTGAATGATACATGAAATCAGATATAGTACTCAATATAATATGCCATTAGATAATGACAAACATGAGAGCCCTGCATGACAACACGAACCTACTGAGTAACTTCACGCGAGGGTGGAGACCACGCTGCCGTCTATGGCGTGTCTAGGGGTACGCGTTGTATTCAGAACCACATAACCCAGGATTTTTTTCAATATCTCCAACGTACAGACATACCTACTTTAAAATTGTATACCAGATCCTAAGTGCAGACGTTCTACCCTGTTGCGATCAGACTGTCTGTTATAAACAGGAAGTATAAGACAGTAAGGCAGTTATATCATTCAGTCTGAAAGTTACAAATGTTACAATTCAATCAGGTCCAAGATAACATTTTCAATAAATAACAGTAAATGAATAAATATTGGTTCATATTTATCGTTCATATTCAGAATGTTTCTTCACAGGAAACCCCAGTGCGGAACAAAGTAAGTAAACCTCACAATCGTAAGTAAATAAACTTACACCACGTTTCCAATGAGATACCCAAACGACAATGAAAAAATATTGTCTCAAATACGATATTGTGTGATAGTGACGCACAGAGTACACAGTATCATTACACAAAGGTTCGACTTACGGGCGACGACACGACCCACATTATCGTTAAGATCATATCAAGAGAGCGAGGGCACTTCGGGAGCCACACTTGGGACTGCCGACGGAACTCGACACACCGACGTGTAGCTACCATACAAGTGTCGTGCTAAGCTCTCGTGTATGTCTCGCCATGTCAGTGCGAGGAAATTAAAAGTCTGCTAAAGTTATATATTGTCAATGGTGTGCTAATGTGCTGTTAGCTACTTGTTATTTTCTCCTTAGGTGTTAACAGCCTCCTTAGGTGTTAAAAGCCTCGAGGTATGTGCCGCAAGTGTTATGCTTAAAAATAGTTGAAAAATCATTCTTTGTTTTTAGGTTAGTATATTTCAGTGTATATAAAATTATGTTTATATAGGTAATTATTTTATACATTTGTTTTTATATAGTAAATATAGGTATTTCATCTTTCTGCGTATTTATATATGTGTGTATTTGTATGTGTGTATGTATATGTGTGTGTATATATTTATATATAAAGATATGTATGTATCTAGCTATCGTATTTGTATAATATAAATAAAACAAAAATGTTGACATTTGTGCACCACTAAACTGCCCATGCATAACTCCACTGCACAGACTCCATTGTCACAGGTTGTCTGTAAGAAATCGCGCTTAGCGATAAGACCGCCATTTGTACTGCCTCATAATATAATTTGTATTTAACTTTTCTGTAAATATTGTTTTTGGTGTACAATAAAGAATATTTGTATTGTATTTGTATTGTTTCCAACATTTCGTAAGGATGTTGGTAGATGGCTCCACCGTTGCCCTTAAAGATGGATATAAAGAGAAGGAAAATTTGAAATGAATCAGGTGTGGCTCAATAGTTCAGTTGGAAGAGCAATCCCCCCTGTAAGGAAAGGGTCGTGAGTTCGAGTCTCACTTGATCATTTCATTTTTTTCGATGTTTTTCGAACTTTAAAGTTAGCATAATAAATGCTATACAAAATTCATTCAAACAGCTAGTAGTAATAACAAAAATATTCCGGCATTTTCAAGTGTGGCATAAGAATTGTCTTTATAATTAAACTAGATTCACAGCGGCTCCTGATTGTTGCAGGAAATAACAAGCTGAGTGGCTCTCCACCGCCACTCCACGCTCCACACTCCACACTGTGCACTCCGCACTCTGAATTTGTGGAACTACTAACAAGACAATTAGCGAGCGTGTGGCGCCCTCTGCACCGCACTCGAACTACGCTCACCCGCTGTTACATAACAAACAATTAGCACTGTGTATGACATCCTGATAGTTGAACCTTGCAACTTGATAACGTAGTGGAGGCTGTAGACAGTTCCGGATACATGAAGGTATGTATGAGTGCTTCTTCGTTTTAGAAGTTGTTCGGCAACTAGGAAAGTGTTAAGTTACTTATAAGGGCGGTTGTAACTGTTCCGGTTTTAAACTATGAGGCTTTTACCGCTAACCGCTGGCAGCTGAATAAGCACCCATCATATAGCAGACACGTAACGCTATATCTATGTTGTATATAGATTTAGCAGATGCAATCATCTTGAACACGAAAATCTTAGCATATTAAACCTGCCGCATAGCTCCTAAATGCTTCAAAATTCATCACGTAACGTATAAGACGAAAGTGTCCTATAATTACATCGTAGTAACAGCCAGCGGTCGCCAGCTCGAGCTAACAATGTGTCTGAATCTGCATCCCAACAATCACACCGCGCCTCGTCAGCGGCCGGCGGCACCTGCTAACGAGCCATTGTGCGGCCGGCGCCTCCGCCGGCGCTAATAGCTGTGAGCCAAGGAGCGCCCACCGGGCGCGCGCAAACTGCTGACGCCCAGGAACACGGGCACACAGGCAGCTCATCTGGAGCCATTGTCCGCATAAACACCGGCACGTCACGTTGGCATGTTGTGCCACAACGACGCTTGGACCAACACTATTATTATGTATGGTTTGCAAATGTTAATGTTTGGGAATAGACTTCTATGTCGGTATAGTAGGGGAGACCGAGAGTATTTGAAACAGCCTGGATTTCTTGAAATTAAAAAACCGTTAGCGAAATGGAAACGGCGTATTTCTACCACTTTCCTATACCTGCTGACGTCTCGGTTAGCGTCAGTGGCGTAAGGCACGCAGTTGTTTAGTTCTGAGTGCCTTGTGAGAAAAATTGTGGAAAGTCAGTTTTTAACGTTTTTTTTACCATGTCCGTATTTTGATAACAGTTTGATATTTTGGTTTAAGTTCTACATGTTGCGAAAGCTCATTAATTGGAGACTTATTATTTTATAAATATAGTTAATACACATGATTTCTGTGTATTGCAATTCTTCTTATCGCATTGCTTATTCTTGATTGTGAATTTAATAAAAATTGGTAGGTTTTTTCTCACTGCAGAGATTTGAAACAGGCTGTGTCTACTCTCCTCGTTTGAATGAATTTTTTATAGCATTTATTATGCTAACTTTTAAGTTCGAAAAACATTGGAAAAAATGAAATGCTCAAGTGAGACTCGAACTCACGACCTTTCTCTTACAGGGGGACTGCTCTGCCTTTAAAAATGGTTGAAAAATCATTCATTGTTTCCAACAGTTCGTAAGAATGTTGGTAGAAGACGGATATAAAGAGAAGGAAAATTTGGAATGATTCAAGTGGTGCTCAATAGCTCAGTTGGCAGAGCAATCCCCCTGTAAGGGAAAGGTCGTGAGTTCGAGTCTCACTTGAGCATTTCATTTTTTCCAATGTTTTTCGAACTTAAAAGTTAGCATAATAAATGCTATAAAAATTCATTCAAATATTTGGGCGCAGTCATCAAAATTCAATGTTTAAAAATGGTTGAAAAATCATTCCTTGTTTCCAACAGTTCGTAAGAATGTTGGTAGATGGCTTTTTTTTTTTTTTTTTTTTATCGTGCGAAAAATCCCCACGGATACCACCCCCACGGAGCCGGTGGAGGCGGTTATGTCGGACTCGAACCGACTAAAACGCACGCCGTCTTGGGTCCTTGGTTGCCGGAGGTGAGATTGCCAAAAGCATATCTCTCGCACCCCGGCAGACCCAGGACCATCTCTATCGAGATGGCCCCCTTCGGGTTGTGGGGACCACAGTGTCCCCATCTAGCCCCGGTTACGGGAAGGCGCATTTGGCGCCGCCGCCGCGGCCTGCTTCTGCTAGGGTGACAGGCGGCTCCACCGGTCACCCCCAGGCCAGCGCTCATGGAGGACGGAGGTCGTTCTGCGACCTCCGACGTCCGGTTCGTCTTCGCTCTGCGCGGGCTTCCCGGGCCCGGAGTCTGGTCCGGACCCGACCGGCCGCCTCCTTCTCGAGCATTACTTGCTCGCAGAAGGAGACAGCCGCACCCCAAGCGTTCGCGCATCGTACCATCGCTGTGAGCAACGTGGCGAGTGTGAGGACTCCCACCCCCAGAGCCGCCACTAGGACCCGCCTCGGCGTGTCCCACGCCGGGCACTCGGTCAGCGTGTGCAGCTCCGTGTCCTCGCTCGCATCACAGTGATGGCACTCGGACGTTGGCTCCTTCCGGATCCGACACAGGTAACTCCCGAAACACCCGTGTCCAGTGATCACCTGCGTCAGCCGGTACGAGAGGCTGCCGTGTGGCCTCTCTAGCCACTCCTCCATGATGGGTCTTACCGCCGCTATTACGGCGTGCCCTGCGCTTGGTCGCCCAAGTCGTAGCTCCCATTCCGCTACCATGTCCCTATGGAGCTGAGACCTCACGGCCCGAATTTCATCAGGCTCGGGTTCCCGTCCCTGCTCCCGCGCCTCCTTTCGATACCGATATAGCATCGAAAGGGCTCTCGCATCCAGGTTCCACGGTAGGGATCCGGCAAGGAGACTCGCCGCCTCCAGAGATATCGTGCGGTACCCCCTAATGGCCCTGCTGGCCAATGCACGCTGCGGCCCACGCAGCAGACGCGCATTGTGGACCGTCAGGGTGTCCGCCCATATTGGGCACCCATATAGGGCCATAGACCGCACGACTCCCGCGTAGAGTCTCCTGCAGGAGTCATCCGGCCCCCTCATGTTGGGCAGCAGCCGCCCCAAGGCGGCAGCTGTGTCCTTCAATATAGGGGCCAGTCTTCGGAGATGCTCCCCGAAGTTCCACCGGCCGTCGAGAACGAGTCCCAGATATTTCATCTGGGGCTTGATGGCGATGGAAATGTCTCCCACTATGAGGCTGGAATCCTCTGGTGGGACGCGCCGAGGCCCATGAAAGAACATGGCCTCGGTTTTATGCAGAGCCACCTCGAGACCCAGCCGCCGGATCCGCTCCACGACTTGGGCAACCGCGATCGTGGCCTTCAGGGTCGCTTCGCGGTATGTAGACCCGCACGCCGTCACCAGCGTGTCGTCCGCATAACACGTGACGGCGGCACCGTCCGCGAGCTCACCGCGAAGCACCCAGTCGTAACCGATGTTCCACAGTAGCGGTCCCAGGACCGATCCCTGCGGAACACCGCACGACATCTCTCGCCGACCGAGCCCGGTCGCACTTGGGTAGACGAGTGCTCTCTCCGATAAATACGCCCCGACTATGCGGCGAAGGTAGAGAGGCACTTCGTGATACACGAGCGCCTCCCTAATGCAGCTCCAGGGCAGGGTGTTAAACGCGTTGGCGATGTCCAGTGACACCGCCAACACCACCTCGCCCCGAGTGACGGCGTCCTTCGCCAGAGTCCTCACGCGCATGATGGCATCCACGGTGGAGCGCCTCCGGCGGAAGCTATACTGGCCATCCGCCAGGTCAGGCCCCACGTTGGATAGGTGCTCGACGAGGCGCTTTGCAATGACTCTTTCAAAGAGCTTGCACACCTCGTCGAGCAACACTATGGGCCTGTAGGCGGACGGTGAGTCCGCCGGGCGCCCCGCCTTTCGGATGAGGACCAGTTTCCCCGTCTTCCACATCTTCGGAAACTGGCCTCGCTCCAAACATGCGCTGAGAAACCCTCTCAGTCGGGGCTCGAGAGTGTCTTCTTCGCCTAGAGCTAGGACCCACGCTCGGCCTGGAATGCCGTCTGGTCCCGGGGCGGTGTTCTTGGCCTTAAGCCTTAACACCGCCAGCTCTAGCTCTACCCAAGTGACCTCGGGCACGTCGTCGTCATCCACGTTGGGCGCCATAGGCGACCTAGGTGGCGGAGTCATCTGCGGTGGAATATGTTCCACCGCCCGCGCTGGGAACAGGGAGCCAACGACTCCTCCGAGCAGCTCCGGCTGGAGACACCGGGTCAATGGCGGGGCCCGGGGGCGCAGCTTGCCCCTTACCATAAGGTAAGGCCGCCCCCATGGGTCCCGCTCCAGCGTCTCCAGCAGCTCTTTATGAGCTGCTGTCTTTGCTTGCCTTATGGCCACTCGGAGGGCCTTTCTGACCTCCCTCTACCCCGCATGAAGCTCCGCCTCTCGGGGCTCCGTATCTGCGGGGCGGCTACGCCTCCTTCGGAGTCTGGTCCACCGGCGGAAAGCGATCACGGAGGCCTGTCGGAGCCTCGCAATGTCCGCCGACCACCAGTAGACCTGACGCCTCGGATTATAGGGCGGAGCCCTAGGCATAGCCGCGTCGCAGACACGCGTCATGGCCTCCCGGAAACACGCCGCCTCATCGTCTATGTCGACAGGCCTGTCCGGCGCAGAGGCCCAGGCCTGTACGATGGCGGCCTCCAGGAGGACCTCCCGATCCATTCGCTTAAGCACCCAACGTGGCTCACGTGGGGCCGGTGTAAACGGCGCGGCGCCCGCAGGAGGGGAGACGTCGAACCGAATGTATCGGTGATCCGACGCTGTCCCCACCTCCTCAAGGACACGCCAGCCCTGCACACGGCCTGAGAGCGGGGCGCTCGCGAACGAAAGGTCCACAATTGAGTCGCCCCAGCTCTTCACGCACGTGGCGACGGCCCCGCGATTCAGGAGAACTAGGCTGAGACTATCAGCCCAGCTCTCCACTGCCCTGCCCCTCGGATTCGTGCGCCGGGAACCCCAGTTCATAGACCAGGCGTTAAAGTCCCCGAGCACCAGAACCGGGTGAGGGTAACTGGTATTGACGACGACGGTCAGATGATCCAGCCACTGCTGGTACTCATCTATGACTCGGCTCGGCGAGAAGTAGACTGCCACGACCGCTATTCCCCCCACGAGTGCCGCTACGCAGCCATTCCCCCTTGTCACGACAACAAGGGGGGGACTGCCGGCAGCGGCGTTGTGCACCAGTGCCACCGATCCGTCCAGGTCGGTTTCCCAGGCAGGCCCGAGAAACCGGTGAATGTACGGCTCGGCGACAGCGGCGACATTAATGCCCCACTGTGCGGTGCTCTGGAGCAGAAGTGCCTGAGCATCGACACAGTGGTTTGCATTTGCCTGCAGGACGCAGAGCTGAGGATCCATTATGGAACCCCCATCTCCGCGCCCTGCCGCGAACCAGAGACGGAGCGCCTGCCTCCCGGCTTCGGCCTCCCCGCGGTGCAGGCCTTGGCACCAACCCTATGGTCGGCCGGCTTGCCCTCCGCTGCACACCTGAAGCAGTGCAACGGAGCTTCGCAACTACCGGCCTTATGACCGGGTTGGCCACAGCGGAAGCAACGGTCACCGACTGTTACCTCCGCCGTGCACTGCACCCCTACGTGGCCTACCGACAGGTACCGGAAGCACCGTGCCGGTCGGGCCTGCAGGAGCCGCACCTGCACCTTCTGGAAGCCCCCGATGAGGAGGCTCCGCCCATCGGCAACCTTTTGGGCTGCCGCGATGGGGCAGCCGACAACTGCTGCCCCCAGTCCACGCCGGCCGAAGCGTATAGCTCCGACCTTTACTGTGTCCTGAGGACAGCCTCCGGCCTCAACAACGGCGAGCCTAAGCTCCTCGGCCGTGATGGAGTCGTCCAAACCCGATATGCGCACTTCTGCGCACTTGTTGGGCCTGGACACCCGGACATCAGCCGCGTCCAGCGTCTCCCTAAGCGTAGCCGCCAGGGCGTCGGCTTTAGGGCCGCTGGTAGCGCCGGGGACCTCGAAGATCCGAGATCCGGTGCGCGTGGGCTTGCACACCAGATCCGGGATCCCAAGGGCTCCCAGGTCGATGCAGGCCCTTGCCTGCCTCACCACCTGGGCGTACTCCACACCCCTCTCCGACGCCTCCGCCGTCAGTGTGATGACGACGGCCGTCGATCGAGGGGCGCGGAGCCTCCTCGGCGCTGTTGCCATCGCGGCAGCCTTGGCCCTTCTGGCCAATTTGGCTGCCTTTTTGGCGGCATTCCGTCTCTGTTTATTGGCTCCCGCTACCTCCCAGCCCCCTGACGGGGGGCTCGAGGATTTTGCTGGAGCCACAGCTCGGGCCGGGGCTGAAACCCGGGCTGGGGGCGGGGCTGAGATCAGGGCTGGGGACTTCTTCCCCTTGCCCTTCCCCTTACCCTTGCCCTTGCCCTGGACGCCCTGAGTGGAACCCGGAGGACCTGGAGGGGGGCGGCGAGCCGGCACCGCCACCGGGGAGGCAGGCCCCCCCCTCACTGCGGCGGCGTACCCGGCCGGCGTCGCGAGAGGAGGACGGCGGGTGATATCAAGGATCGCCTCGAGCCGCCGGTTGGTGCGCTCCTCCTGCGCGACCATCTCCGCGCGCATGGCCGCCATAAATTCGGCCAGCGACGCCGGCTCTGCCGGTTGAGTCGGCAGCTGCACCGGTTGCCGCGGTGGCTGCGCAGTCTGCGCTGGCGGCGGCGGCTGTGCAGCTTGCGCTGGCGGCGGCGGCTGTGCAGCTTGCGCTGGCCGCTCCGACTGCACCGGCCGCCCCGTGAGCGCCGAGTGCGCCGACCGCTCCAGCTGCGCCTTCCGCATTGACCGAGTCACCACTCCCGGCAACTCGGTCAGGTCCTCGACCCTCTTTTTGAGGGCCTTCAGCTCCGCTGTAACCCTCTCGAGCCGGCGCTGGGACTCGACCTCTTGTTGTTGGGCCTCGTCCGCCCTCCTCGCCTGCTCGGCCACCTGCTCGGCCAGGCCCGTGCTGGCGGCAACGATCTGCTGCACGACCCCGAGCATTGCAGCCTGCTCGGGAGTCGGAGACTCCGTCTGCCCCGCCATCATCCGGCCGAGCCGATGGCCGAGGATCATGGTCCTTCGGTAGTTCGCCAAGATAAACGGCACCTCCTTCCCTGGGTCGGCTCCAACCCACGGAGAGGAGTCCCGAGGGGGGGCGGCCTCACTACCGCTCCTCCTCTCCCTTTCGCGGCCGGTGGCCTGCACCTTGACCACCCGCTCCTCCTCGCCGCTGCTGCTGCTACTGTTGTCACTGTCGGGGATGAAAGTCTCATCCACCTCGGCCACCAGCGACAGGGGAACCTTTTTCCCCAGCTTCCCTTTGCGTTTTTTGGCTGCAGACCTAGTCTGCAACCCAGGCAGCGCCTGCCTGTCCTCCTTGGTGGTGACGCCAGATTCCTCTGACGTCACTGCCGCCGCTGTTGGGGACGACGAATCGTCCAGGTGTAGCGCGACCTCCGCGCTACTGTTAGAGTTGGGGCCGGATTTAGAGCTCGGCGCCGGGCTCAGGCAATGGTTGTCCACCCCAGAATACGAGGGACTGCCGTTGCCGACTGGCAACGGGAGGGACTCCCCAGCTAGGCTGGGACCCTCCTGGGTAGTTTTATCCGTAATTTTATCCATTGCATGTTTTTTGAGGTTTACGTCCTCCGACGTTGACGCCTTCGGGACTGGACTCCCTCCAGCCACTCATCCCATCGCCAGGCGTCAGAGCTTGGGATTGGGGATTTTTTATAGAGGTTAACTCCTCGCGGATCCGGAGATCCACCGGTCCTGTCAGTTCAGGGTTACGGCCGGGCCGAACGGGGTCTGCACCAGACCGAGTCCGTCCGCCCCTGGGGGTAATTTTTTATAGAGGTTGTCTTCCTCGCAGCCCACTAGGAGCCACCGTTCCTGACTTAGGTCAGGCTTACGGCTTGGCCGCACGGAGGTCTGCACCAGACCCTGTCCCCCACCTCTGGACGAAGCCAGAGGTGAAGAACCCGTCCGCCTTAGAGCGTACCCTCCACTACGCCCTCTGCAAACAGAGGGACGTGTGGAAGGCCCACGAGCGGCCCCTGATAGGGCCACTCCCGCCTTGATTGTCTGAACGTCTCTCCCTTGTCCCCTCTGAAAACAGAGGGATACTGGGAGAGACGCCGACGACCACGGGCCTTGCAGGCCCGCCATCCCACGACCCCACCTCATTGGGGTCCGCCGATGGGTTATTTGTCAACGGCCAACAGAACTCCCAAAGTGGAAGTCTGTTAGCCGTTGTCCATGTTGGTAGATGGCTGCACCGTCGCCCTTATAGACGGATATAAAGAGAAGGAAAATTTGGAATGATTCAAGTGGTGCTCAATAGCTCAGTTGGCAGAGCAGTCCCCCTGTAAGGGAAAGGTCGTGAGTTCGAGTCTCACTTGAGCATTTCATTTTTTCCAATGTTTTTCGTACTCTCCTCGTTTTCAATTTTATGTCAGCAATAACGGACATGTTGATTTAATTTGTTTATTTTATACTGATTGTAAAAGAATTGCCATTTGAAACAGTTCAACCTAAGATCTTATGGAAATCGGGCGCGACCAAACCGTACATGTAATTACTTCTTGTCCAACGCAATTGTGACTTGTGATTACACTATATCTAACCAAAACTTATCTTTTATTTGTCGGAAACCAAACCCCCTATGATATGAAAGAAAATCTCAAAATTATTTCAATTACTACCCTAGAGAATCAGTTAAGAATAAACACTTCTGTCAATGCGTTGTATGACATGTAAGTACTCGCCCACTCATTTCATTGCCGGACATTAAAAGTCAACGATAAACCAAATGGCCAGTCCAAAGGCAGCAACCTCGGCTAACGGCTAGGTTTATGACCGGCACTAAATAATTTCCACCGGTACGTCGCGCGGCGCTAGAGCGCGCTGTGCGGCGCCGAGTCACGTTCGACAGTGAGTAATGTGCAGCTCAGCGGCGCGTCTCCCGTGACGGCAGCCATTACACAACCTGATCTGTTCCAACGCTGTTTTAGGAAATTTGATCTTTTTTGCGAGAACTATTGTGTGAGGTGAACATTTTTTCATTATGAAAAGTTTATTTTTTCGAGTACATTAATGCTAACCAATTTGTAAGCGTTGCGGATGGTAATTACCGTCTTGCAATTTGTTACATATATTTTTTGAAACGAAGGTTATTACGCGAAAATAAAGCAGGCAAGTAAGTACACAGGCCGAGTTTACCCATCATTCGGTCGACCATCTAGAATCAATCGGTTCAGTGGTATAGCCGTGAAAACGTAACATACAAACAGAGGTACCTACTATCTCATTTATAATATTTTCTATAAGGATGGAATATAAATGAATACAGTATCATATTTATGTGGCAAGTTCTTTTAATGACAATGTAATACCGCTCGCGCACTAAAAGTCGCGTGTCTTCACTAGAGCGTGGCCGGCGCACGGTGGCGCGTGCGGTCCGGTAACGCGCGTGGCGTGCGCGGTGCGGCGGCTGCGCGCTCCCACGACTAATGTCCTTTGGATTGTGTTCACGCGAGTCTCATTGTTGTGTGGGGATACACATATGCGTTTTACACTTTACATTATATTTGCTACACAGATGATACATATACACAATATATTATATAAATTTATGTTCACACTTATAATACACAAACATACATACAATAATAACATAATATCTATACTACCTATACACAGTTAATATTTATTTATTACACCAACATTCCGACACAAAAGTTTCGTCCCTAGTAGCCAACTTTTGTGTCGATAGTGTCGTGCTATGGAAACGCGCACTGAATGAACGAGGGAACTATTTCGTAGACTGGTTGACCGGCCGGCGACGCTGCGCCAGCGCCGCGTGGTGGCCGCTCCCGAGTTCAGTCTAGCCACACCTTATACAAGGTACACTGTGTCGCTCGATGCTAACTTTTTCCACCGCCTACCGCGTATCGAAAATTGTTAATTGGAAAATATTACAATAGTATAAAATTAGAATAATATTGACTATATGTGTTTCGCTTCTTATCGCTGTGCTTTACTCGCTATTTTACTTCTTGTGCGTTACTCCTATCTAACTTCTGTGTTGTGTGTTCTGTGCTTACTGACTATTATATCTCCTTTCAAACTTCTATGAACTTTTATTGCTGCCAACCGTGAGTACCTACCTACTTTACACCGCGGATAAATATAATATAGTTGTGCACTGCTCACATCAAAGCATTCGATGTTGTACACGAACGATTGATGCGACAGCTCGCACCACGAATTCATTTATAATACAGATTCTTGTAACGAAGGAGCAATCAAGGAACCTGCTGGGCTTGTCACTAAAATTTGGTTACTTCTGAAAAGTCATAAATTTAAGGATCAAAGCAGCATATATTTATTATTGCTAAGCTAAATCTATGTTCCCGTATATCTAATATAGATTGAGACTATTATTCTGAGAAAATAAATGCGAAGACGTTTTACAAAAATAACGAAACATAAATAACACTTTGCTTGACTTGGAAACCGAACCTACGGGAGTGGCCGTGCACAAACGCAAGTACAGCCACACGTCTGTATGTGAACTACTACTAACTCAAAGTTCGCAAAAGAACTGCCATCTGACACGCTACAGAGATAAACTTCAGTACAAGTTCACCTACAGTTGCAGCATCGCGTCGCAGTTCCCGTCTCCCCGCTCTCCACGGGGACGTCCATCTCGTGCGGATCTATTGAGACCTTCTGGAACATATTCTCTCGCACACCATCGAACATCTGTCTTCAATACATGTTGTAGTTTGATCACAATTTATCTTACATTGTAACAAAAAAATAAATATGTAATTTGTTCAACTTAAACAAAACTTATTGTGAACTTATTAGTCACATTAACTCTAATGTCGCTGTGCCTAACTTACGCTACGTTACGCTCCATCATAGAGAGAGGAGACTTGTGTTAACTTGGCACGCGTCCAACCCCTGGTGTCTCCTCAATCTTCACCAGCTCGGCCTGGCCACTGGCGAGCCGCCAGACACCACTAATGAAATCACAGAAAAAAACATCACATTGATTATACACTTCTGTACGTGATAAGCGCTTACCCGGCAGACTGTGGCGGAAAACTTTTGAGGAGTTTACATTCTCACCGAAGTACCTAAAGTTAGTGAAGTTTTCAGAGACATTTCAGTTAACTCACTGTAGTTGATGCCGAGTATGGCGTACTGCGCGTGAGTTATTAAAACACTCACGTCAAGAACAATGTTGTTGGTTTATTTACGGCCATTTGATGGAACACCTTGAACTTTTAATCGCTGTTCTTAGCTTAACATCGTACGTCACACATACCCTATATTTTGAGGTTAATCTAAATGTGCTTGCCGCATGTCACACGATGCACACTGGGCTATTTAGGCAAAGTATGCGGGCACATTTTTTTTAAAATCTGAAACAGATGAAGAGAGACTAAATATTATTCGTTGCAAATTACTAAACAACACTAAGCATGTATTCCCTATCTCTTTAGTTATACCCATACACCTAGGAGTGTTAGCTAAAACTTTACGATCCATGTGAGTGTAAGAACAGTTTATATAACAATATAATGGACGAATTTGGATATACATTTGGAGGTGATACACGTAGTTTTAGAGTATTACCCAGTGCATATACATGTCAATGGAATACTTTTTAGCGTCTATAGATGGCGAAGTTTGAGTCATCGAATTCTCTGCAATATTTCTCCGTCGCCTACAGAGATTATTGTTGTATTGCGAGATTGTTCCGGTGAATATTTTACAATAAAATTGTCGTCAGTTAGATGTGTAAAAATATCCTTATTTTCTAGTAGATGAACTTAAAGTCATACTAAGTAAAACATTCTTTGAGAAAGTGTAATGAAGTTCTATAGTAACCTGCCTTTTTTCTTTTGTTGTTTACATCATACTATAGAGTAGTATGATTTCATAAGATAATTATTTTGCCCCACTTAGTGGTGAAATGTACCCCCGTGTGCGACGCTAAGGTAAGTCGCGGATTATTAGTGGCTCACACACTCCACCGTGCTGCGTGTCACGCTGTGCGCCCGCGGGCACCGGGGGAACTTGGGAGGTGGTGACCAAGGTCAAGGCCGGCGTTCACGCGAGCGACGCGTGACGGCGACGACACAAGCAATCGGACCCGCCGCGCCGCCATTGTGCAAGATTTATGAATGTACTTTAGTAATAGTGTTATGCGGCAATTTATGAACTCCACGGCAATTTCACATTTTATAATATATTCTGCGGTAGCCTAGTGGTATGGGTAATGGACTGCTGAGACGAGGTCTCGGGTTCGATCCCAGGTTTACCATGGCACACACCAATGACTTGTCGATGCTTTTCGAAGTTATGTGTGTATTTATCGCAGGTTTATAAGTGCCCGGTTAATGGCAATAGGCTCGCCACCTATTACATTGGGACCTAAACATAAACTGGCGAAATGTGGGTGCTAGCACCTCTGCCTACCCCTTCGGGGAATACAGGCGTGAGTTTATGTTATGTTATGTTATGTTATAATATATTTTATTTTGTGCCGAAAGAAATCCGTGCTATTTCTACCCAGTAACATTGACAGTTGAATCAGATTTTTGCACGCTAGAATTTATTTTCTTGTGCGGAATAAATCATTATTTTTCTTGAAATAAAGTTTACTTTAGTGTTACACCTTATTTCGATACCTTCGGCTACCCACTACACAATTTACTTATGTAATACTATAGAAGTATATTATATTATCTGTGATAATACCTATGTAAATTATGCAATAGCACGTAGGCTAACCACGCTTATTGGCACACCATACATTGCCGGTAGCGCGTTGAGGTGAATACCTGAGCGAAGGGCTCGTCCCCCGGCCGTGCCTGTGACCTCACCAGCCTCCGACTGTCACTAAATACGCGCGCGATATATTGTTAAGTAGCCGACATACCTCGGCCCACGTCTCTATTATAAATGCAATAGATAATCTATCTATATACTGCCACAAATCTATATTTAAAACACTTTTATCACGTTTAAAGTCGGATCTTCAAAACCAAATTAATATATTTATTAAATTAGATTAAATTAGCTTCTATTTAGGGTGACCTATAATTGTGACCTATGCACCTATGTATGTTGTGACCTGTGTACCTATATACCCACCTAACTGTTGTGTGAATATAAGTGTTCTTTGTGCGCTTTGTACCTGTTTAACTTTGATTTACTACATTCGAGCCTTCTCATATAGGTACTATTATTTATTTATTTATTTATTGAACTTTATGCACAAGTGTACACAGGCGGACTTAATGCCATAGGCATTCTCTACCAGTCGAACCAAAGGTGGTGCAGAGACAAATTAGTAGGTGCATTGTTGAGAGTGTGACATTGATTAAATGAACACTATACATCACTAGGTATAATGCTACTATACATAGATATATACGTAATGATAATGAGATACATGCATACAAATAAATATACCTACACATTTACATAAATACCTATACCTCCACATACATATATATATATATATATATATATATATATATCTCTATATATATAAAAAAAACCCTCCAAGGACATCATCATCCTGCTACACAAAGGAAAATAACCATCTATATATAATTACCTACAACGTCGGAACACTTTCATCATATGAAAAAATATTGGAAATGGAGAAAGCGCTAGAAAACATAAAATACGATATAATAGGTATTTCGGAAGTACGACGCCTCGGAAATTCAATAGATGAATATGGTAAATTCATTCTCTGCCATACCGGACAAACGCCAGGCCTATATGGAGTCGGGTTCATAGTAAACAAACGTTTAAAACAATACCTAGAGAGCTACATTGGTCTTTCGGAACGAGTAGCTCTGCTAAACTTGAATTTACCAGGGAAAAAAATTACGTTAATACAAGTCTACGTCCCGACAATGAGAGCAGGTGAAGAAGAAGTAAACTCCTTTTATAAAACCATATACACTGCCATAGACATGGCACATGAAGAATTTATTCTAATGGGAGATTTTAACGCCAAAATAGGAGAACCACAAGTGGACGAGCACACAATAATGGGAAACTACGGCTACGGAGTAAGAAATAAAAGAGGCCAAAAACTTATAGACTTTGCAATGGTAAATAAACTATCTATTATAAACACCTTTTATAAGAAAAAAGCCAAAAGAAGATGGACGTGGCGTACTCCGGACGGAAAATATAAAAATGAAATCGACTACATGCTGTCCAAACAGCCACAACTATTTCAAAATATAGAGATACTGAGCATAAATTTTAAATCAGACCATAGGCCACTAAGAGCACAAATGTCACTCTCAAAGCCAATAAAAAGTAGACGAAATTACGTGAATAAGCCAAGTGGCATACTCAATGATACGGAAGAAATCAAAATGTACAAAGAGAACCTCAAATATTGTTTATCTCTATCAGATCAAAAAGTAAATGAAACAGTACAAATATACCATGACAAAATTATAGGTTCCATCACAAAAAGTCTGCAAGACGTACATAGTTCCAGCCACACAAAAAAAGAACGCAGCATACTAACGGAACGCACAAGGAGACTTTTATGTAGAAGACACGAACTTCAAAAAAACAAATATAAAACTCGATCCATGAAGAACGAGCTTAAAGCTCTATACAAATTATCAAGTAAATATATAAAAATGGATTACAAGAATCACAGAACTGAGGTGATTAAAAAACATCTAGAACAAAAAGGAAGCCTAAAAAAAGGATATAAAGAACTGCGAACAAAGAAAACGTGGATTGAAGGCCTGAAAGAATCTGGTGAAGTAACGTATAACCGAAAAGACATTATTAATATTGCAACTGACTTCTACAAAAATCTATATAGCGCACCAAGTACACACAGTGATTGCGGCAGGACTGGGAATGAACCTACTGATTTCGAGGGATCACAATGCTGCATAGAGCCCATACAAGCTACGGAAATTATAGCTACTATAAGTAAACTTAAGCCTGGCAAGAGCCCAGGTTCAGACAATATTACAAACGACGCAATAAAAGCAGCCAGCACCATACTGGCGCTACCACTAGCTAAATTGTTCAATATGATACTTGAAACAACTAAAACACCATCACAATGGTCCGAGTCCAATATTATCTTGCTCTACAAAAAAGGAGACGCTAGTGATATAGGCAATTACCGACCCATAAGCCTACTACCAAGTTTGTATAAAATCTTCTCAACTATAATAAATCAAAGAATAAGTGCAACTTTAGAACAGCATCAACCGAAGGAACAAGCAGGCTTTCGGAAGGGGTTCTCTACTGTGGACCACATACATACATTAGAGATAATAATAGAAAAATATCAAGAGCAACAAAGACCTCTATACGTTGCATTTATTGACTACCAAAAAGCCTTTGATACTGTCTCACACGAAAGTATGTGGGAAACACTAAAAGCACAAAATGTAGAGCCCAAATACATAACTATACTAAAAAATATATATGTAAACTGTACTAGTAGAGTGAAGTTAGAAACCATGGGTCCAAGCTTTCCAGTGCGTAGAGGAGTCAGGCAAGGCGACCCACTTTCCCCAAGAATCTTTATTGCTATATTAGAATCTATCATAAGTAAGCTTGACTGGAAAAAACAAGGCTTGTATATCCAAGGCAAATACTTGAACCACTTAAGATTTGCAGACGACTTAGTATTGCTATCAGAATCAAGCAGACAACTTCAAGATACGATAAAAGCTTTACACGAGGCTAGCATACTGGTAGGTTTACAAATGAATTTCACTAAAACAAAGGCCATGACCAACTACAAAAGGACAACTATAAAAATTGGAAATGACGAGTTAGAATATGTGGAAGAGTATACTTACTTGGGTAAACAAAATGGTTTCAATCGAGATAGTAATGATCGAGAAATAGAGCGAAGAGTAAAAAGTACATGGAACAAATATTGGAGTTACAAAGAAATATTTAAAAGCGATATGCCTATGATGCTTAAAAAGAAAGTTATGGACTCATGTCTTATTCCATGTCTAACATACGCATGCCAAACATGGAAATTTACAAATAAAACAAAAAACCGTATAAATATATGCCTAAGGGGCATGGAACGGAGCATGTTAAATATTAAAAGGTTACATAAGATAAGACATACAAATATAAGATCTCTGACGAAAGCAATCGATGCACTAAGCCACGCACAAAAATTGAAATGGAAATGGGCAGGTCATGTAGCGCGCCTTACAGATCACAGGTGGACAAAAACAGTAACCACATGGAGCGGCCCACCAGGCAAACGCTACAGAGGCAGACCCTACGCTCGATGGGATGATGATATCAAACAGATCGCAGGTCCACAATGGATCCAAATAGCTCGGGACAGAGAGAGATGGCAAGCCTTGGAGGAGGCCTTTACCGAAGAGGGTTCCTGATACATGCAATTTGGAGTGCAAACACATAGGATTAAGTAAAAATAAAAAAATTAGATTAGTTTTAAGAAATTAGGAAAACCTAAAATGTACACCTAGCTACAAAATTGTCTCAGGAAATAAAAATAAGGCTATAAATAAATAAATAATATAAACAAATATCCTACCATAAATACTATACTTATACCTACACATATATTTAGAAGTATGATTTATTTGAGTTCATTGTCTCGATGATTCTGCCAGTTTGTCGAGAAATAATTGGCGAACCTTCGCCTTAAACACAAGACTGCTGGTGGCCTTCCTGATTTCAAGAGGTAGCGCGTTCCAAAGGAGCACAGACTGTATAGGGAAAGAAGAATGAACAAACTCAGTGGTGTGCGCAGGACAGCTTAGGAGAAGGTTATTTTTTGAGCGAAGGTGTCTGTTGTGATTTTCATGCCTATATTGAAAGTAAGGAGATAGATAGTTAGGAGGAGTAGGAGAATTAAAAATGGAAAAGAGAGTAGTTAGTGCACGTAGATTTCACCGCTGGCGAATCGGTAACCAATTTAACTGCTCACGATAAGCTGACACGTGGTCATACTTACGGAGATTGAACACGAATCTAATGCAATTATTTAGAAGCCGGTCAAACTTATTGAGATGTTCTGCATTTAGGTCGAAGTAGCAAACATCACCATAGTCAAAGACAGGAAAAAGTAGAGTCTGCACAATAGTAGTCTTTGTCTTTGCGGGCAGAAGGTTCCGAAGGCGATATAATGAACGAAGCGATCCCGTCACTCTGTGACCGACATGTGCTACTTGGCTTCGCCAACTCAGGGTTGAATCTAAGAACAGACCCAAGTCCTTCACAGATGCACTTAATGTTATGGTGGAGCCATTGAAAGTGATGGGTGGGAGAGATGATACATCAAGTCTGCGCATCAACCATTGACTGCCTATGATAATGGCCTGGCATTTAGTTGGATTCACAGTTAAGCCGAATCTATTCGACCAACTGTTAACGTGTTCCAGATCTCGGTTAACTCTACTTATTGCCGCAGCCACATCATCCACACTCGCTTGATCATACAGCTGCAGATCATCTGCATACAAGTGATACGCACATCGAAGATTACTAGTCAGGAGGTTATTATGATGTTGATGAAGTTTTGATACGCAAGTAGTGTGTAGGAACGCCAGCTCGTTTTGACGTGGACACGCGTGTTCGTGGGCTGCAGCAGTTGCGCACAAAGCGATGTTGTAAAAGGCGAACGAATCGGTGCGGTCACTTTGTTTGCTTTGAGCTCATTACCAGGCGCCGCACACACGCACTACAATAAAGTTCTACTCACCAGAGCCGTTTAATTAAATTTTATACGAAACTCGCTGAGTTTTCAAAACAATATACACAGGTTCCGTGTTAGACTGCTGGTTCCTTGTTGTTTTGTTTCCTATTCATAGTGAAATAATTATTTAACTTTGATATAAACGATGACGTAGCTACGATGTAACAACGTGCAGTAGCATAGTTCGCGAACTTCTTTGAGTTCACTAACTCGGCGAGAGTCGCGACGAAACAGTTTTCTCCACTCTCGAAATTTCTCGAGCTTGAACTTCGATGGAAAAAGGTTCACTTACGACTCTTATTTTTCGAGATCAAGTAGTTGATAAAAGAATAATTATGTCATAATACTTAATTCTTTCCTAACAGTTGCCGCTCCACCTACGTCATATATTGACCCACACTTGGTCGGCTTTCGGCTTGGGTTTACGAGCACGCTGTTAACTCTATTACGTCACTAGCTATCTATTTATTCCATCATCATTTTACTAACCAAGGTGTAAATATATTCGCCATTAGATGTTTTCATCAATTTTAACAAATGTAGACGCAGTGAGTCTGGCGTGCTCCGGCCTCGCCTTGGGAATATATTTTCACTTTTGAAGTGTTAGCCGCTTAGAGTAAGTGAATAAGTTTGGACATTTAAGGTTCTGAGTAGTGACGTTTCGCGCTTAACCCAACGGAGTTGTTATATATCACAAAGACGAATAATATTTGTAACGTTCCAGTATGCAGGCTTTTATATTTTCATAAAAGTTTATATTTCAATCTGTACCTACTAAAGTTATGATAATTTTAGAATTATGCGTAATACCACTATCGGTGCTATATGTGATACATGAGTAAATGAAGCATTGGTCCCGTGGTGAATCAAGTAACAGGTAGGTCACTGAAGCGAGTCTGTGTGTCTGTGTCGACTGATTAAATTAGCCATTAGGAAGTAATGTTTAAAAGCCATTGCCCAGGAAAGTTAAGAATTAGGTAGTATATAAGTTGAACCCGCGACAAGTCCGGGTGTAGGTTCAAGGACAGCGAACGAACCTCGGCATGTATGTAAGGAGGGATGATTGGTACTAATTTCTATCTCTGCTTACCCTTGAGTTAGAAAACCGTGAGGGCACGTATATGGCGGTAATGGCTTGCAGATGTTCGGTAATAAACTAAGTAATGGCTCATAGAGAGTGCGACAACAATAGTTCGCCCAAGGGTCACTGCTCTTAGGTGCGGTCGTAAACACGCGGAGTGGTAGGGCTCTAGACCTGCGAGGGATGTAACGTTTCAATAAAGTTCATCACACAGTTTATTTGATTCTAAACTTGTTTAATATAAATGTTTTAAACAATTACCTCTTCTGTTTCATATTTTTTTGTTATACAAGCGGGTTATTTTTATTGAATTGACTAAGTATACTGTCAGGTGAAAGAACACCAGAATTGCCTTGTCCAAGTTTAAGAAATCAGACGCGGCCTAAATTCTGTACTTACCTATAAGTAAAATATTGAACCAATATAAGAGAAAACATAAAGTGTAGATCATTATCAAAATTGAAGATGGTTCAGCACTAGCCGAGGGCGGTCCGCGGCACTGCAGCGCTCCGCGTCAGGAGCACATAACATCACAAAACGACACCGTAACCGTTATAGCTGCCATTTCACAGATTTTCGTTGCGAATGTGGAATTTCTCAGCTCGTCGGATCTATTTTCTTTATCACCTGCGGCCCACTGCTAGAGCGCTGCCATTTTTACTTGGCTCCGTTTCAAAATTAACAGTCGACCCGCGGTGTAGCCGAGTGGTGGCCTGGCAGGTGGATAGGTACAATCTCCGCAGAGCGACGTGTTACGTGTGTCCTAGGGCAACTATACCGGGTCAGAAGTATTATTATATTGCAAAAATCATGCTTAAGTAACTCTATCGCTGCTTTTGTACAACACAACTAACAGGTAGTAACTGCACAGGTGCTAGCTTCGCTCGCGTTAAATGCACAATATATCAAACCAACCGTTTAACCTAGCGAACAAGAATCCGTGTATGAAATATTCATTTGTAAGTGCTAATTTCACTTAGGAGCAAGTTTGCTAATAAACATTACAGTAGAGTTTAGTTTCTACCTACATTTAAGAGGAATAAAAAAGATAAATCTGGTTTTAGGCGTATGTTTAGAGACCAACTCCTTTTTTATTTGTGGACGTATTTGAAAACTGTTGACACTGTTTTATTTGTTAGTTTTTTGTCTACATTTGGTACATTTTTAGTTATTCTCACTTTATAATTACTATATAAAAATTATTCCTAAAGCAAAAAGGTCACCCAAAAGAAAACTGGCAACTACTTCTAAACAGAAAACAATTTTTAAGTTATTTTGTAACTAAAAGAAAGACAAAGTTCTGGAGTATAAGTGGTACATTTTTCCATTCAATACATTGACTTTTGAAGTTACAGGCCACGTTTTTGTTACGTTCTCGAGTGTTTGGCTTAGCGGGTGCCTATGCGGGGGCCGGGCGGCAGTGCCGTGATGGCTGTTGGACGGGGAGGTTGTGCTTCACGTTTTAGCAGCTTTGACAGCAACACAATTCGAGATTAATGCATAAGTGAACAGATAAGACACTTCTATGAGACGCCGAAAGTAAATTCGGTAAAAAAGCTAAAGCTCTCAAGAAATACATGAAAATGTTGTGTTGATTATTTTATTCACACACTTTATTTGTTACCCGCTGTTGCCCACGGCTCCAGCCACGTAGATTTTGGATGCCGTTCCGGATGGTGATCCTTACTCATAGTGTAATGATATAAAACCTAAGACACTGATAAATAGTGTGAGTTTCTATTGGTGAAATAATTCTTAGAATTGGTTCTGTAGATCCAGAGATTAACCTCTATAACGTCAGAAACTACGTTTGTAAAATAATATATGTAGGTATATTAGAATACTATACATACCTATAGCTACATAATATAAATATATAATATTAAAAAAAACATGATCACTACATATCATCACTAGTATAAAATGATTCACTTCCCGCTGTCTGTCTGTCTCTACGTATGCTTAGATCTTTAAAACTACGCGACGGATTTTGAAGCGGTTTTCTTTAATAGATAGTATCATTACATAAATAATTTAAAAAAAATTGAACCGACTTCAAAACCAAATAGAAAAAATGTTTAAAATAACAGAATTTAGAGATTTTCGATCTGTTAGAAATCGGTGCCAACTTTGTTTGCTGTGCCTGACCTGCTATAATTCCATCAATTTAGGTATAATGAATTGTTGAGGTAGGGGTGGCCTATCAAACTTAGCTATATCTTTTACCTGTTTGACTTGATACTGACTTCGCGCGGGGCTGTATCCCAGAGGATTTCCGCACGATAAAAAAGACCACCTCAGGAGTAGATATACCCTTTTATAAACAGTACATCGGTTTCATTGAGATTTTTATTACTATATCTCTGAAATTTCGAGATTATCTCAGGAATAGCACCAACCCTTACAAGTATCATGTTAGCCCTACATACTACTACCTAGATTCCATCGATCAATTGCAGTACCGTCCCCTGACTCCTAACCGCTAAGGAGTTCACTATCAGCACAGAAGCATCAGAAGTTGATTCAAGCATACCTCACAAGCAACACGTTAGCCCTACATACTATTAAATATTTATCATCCAACAAGGGCAGTACTGTCTCCCAACTCCTAACCGTTAGGGAGTTCAGTAGCTTCATCATCAGCACAGCAGCATCAGATGTTGACATCCTGAAGCATATACCTGAGTAAAACATGATTACGTAACAAAAGTACCATACGACCATACAATTTTCGGTGGTTGCCCTCGATTTCTCCTGGATCCCATCATCAGATCCACACCTGGTGAAAATGGGACCACCACAGAAGTGAACCCTATCCAACAAAAAAAAATTTGAAATCCGTCTGTAATTGGCGGAAATATCGGTGAACATACAAAAAAAAAATTAAAATTTTTTTTATGTATACAGACGAATTGAGAACCTCCTCCTTTTTTGAAGTCGGTTAAAAAGTAGGTTTATATGGACAATACAATCTACATAATATAAAAATGAATCCCTATTTCCCAATAGGGATTCATTTTTGGCTGGACTGGCTGAGGCTGGACCTATTTCGCTTTTTTCTTTTTTTGTTATTGTCTGGAGAAGGTTTTTATGAAAGAAAAAGTAAAAAATATGCGCGGAAAATAGAAACATTTAAGAATACTTAATCATTATAATATAAAATATCTGACCCGAAAGACGTTGTCATGTCCTATTGGTGTCAGGATCTCTGTGGGTGTATGGAGTCCTTGTCGTAATGCTTTCTATTTCAAAAATAATTAGAACAACTTAATACAACCAATTGAGGTAAATTATAATTTTTAAGGCGAAACGAAGTTTGCCGGGTCAGCTAGCGCATAATATAAGAGGTTTGAATGTGATGTCTTAAATAAACACTTTTTTGGGCTTACGCTGCAAACGATGGCACTGTGAGAATGTGAAATGTGTGTGAATCGTTATGCCTATAGCATACTTATAGCCTTCATATTCACCTACCTCAATGTATCTATGCAATAAACACCCTAACCAGTGGAAATATATATATTCATGTCTTAGATTATTAATAATCTAAGATTTATGTAATTATAAATATAAGTGCTGATTGGGTATCAAACCCACAATCTCTGAATGCTCCACCGCTACGCCATAGAATTTGAACCTTTTCAAATTGAATTTGTCTGTTTGTTCACAATAAACACAAACGCTACTTAGTAACTACACGGATTTTGATACGGTATTTTTATTTAAAAGGTTTTGGTAGAATGGTACCAGAGATAAAACCAAAGTCGTGATAATAGACATCCACACGGGCGGAGCCGCCAACCTTAGCTATAATAAAGAATCAAGAATCAATCAACATCGATGTAAAAAAATAACAAACCAGTTAAGTACGTGAAGTTAGGCAGAATATGATGTGTCCACTCTGTACCCTTTTTACCGACATCTTTTTCCATAAATTTATATTATAATCACTTTAGTGACATGTGTGCGGGGTGGTGCGGGGCTGCGATTATTACGTTCGTAGACTCCACCCATTTGCTCTAAGGCATCGTCTCTGGTAAGGACCTCCTATGGTTAAATGTAGGTAGATACTAAACTCTATATGCACATAAAGTAATGTGTACATTTCATACCATAACGAGTCATACCAGTATTTTTATTATCGAAACACACGTACGTCAACTTTAAAAATTCTTTTTTTTTTTGAATGAATGTTATGTTTGTTTTTTTTTTTAATTAATGTTGAGAGAATGAAAGTTAGTACAATAAATGCTACAAAAATTCATTCAAATATTTGGGCGAAGTCATCAAAATTCAATGTTTAAAAATGGTTGAAAAATCATTCATTGTTTCCAACAATTCGTAAGAATGTTGGTAGATAGCTCCACCGTCGCCCTTAAAGATAAAGAGAAGGAAAGTTTGAAATGATTCAGGTGTGGCTCAATAGCTCAGTTGGAACAGCATTCGCCCTGTAAGGGAAAGGTCGTCAGGTCAAGTCTCACTTGAGCATTTCATTTTTTCCGATGTTTTTCGAATTTAAAAATTCCCCTATCTCCTGTTTCAGATACAAAATTGAGGACAAAAATAAAACGAAGTCTCGAAGCACTTAGGAAGCAAACAGAGCAAATTGCTCCCGAAAGCTTAACAGGTTGCGCCCCGCCGCGCGGCCCGCCGCGCGCCGCCGTCCGCGTCGACACCAGTTTGGGCACTTCATTTTTATCCAAACGGAAAGTTATTTGACTAAGCGTTACTCAAGTGCCTTCACATTACAGCCCACTTACTTTCTTCTCGTATTTAAGTAACTAATACTGCGCACTCCCATCTCATCGACTTTCTATAGTAATGGAAGTGGTTGTCACAACAAAATTCATTCTGTAATGTAGTCGGCACATGCTGGCAAGAACATCGTCTACATATACGAGTAAGTACCTACCTACTTATGTTATGTAGGATATAGGCAATTTTCTTATCTCGTATATTATTGGCCTCCTTTACTTGCTCACAGCAACATGTTTTTGCTATTACAACTTATATTGTCGAATAAACAAATGAAGGAACAATGTGATTAAGCCCTTAATTATATCTTGATGGGTAAAGCTGTCTAGACTGACAATTATGTCCCAACTCTGACAACCTCTGCCCCAATAATAGCCAACTAAGATAGAAACGTTGGCGCTCCGAGCTGCGACGAACGATCATTTTGTAAAATATTATTTCTAACTATTCCCCGAAGCTTGTAAATCAATAATGTTGGCCGGTCCAGGCGGGATTTGAACCCGCGATCCTTCTTTTACAGAGAGAATGCTTTATCCACTAACCTACCAGACCACGCCCGAACTAATTCAAATCTTTACTCTCTTTATATATTCGTCTTTGAGGTGACGGTGGAGTCATCTACCTAATCCCGCCTGGACCGAATTTTCCTTTCTAAATTGATTTGAATAATTAGCGTGCTAAATACTTTAAAATCTCCCATAGCAAGGACTACATATCGCCAGAACTCGTATGTAATCAGAGCTGGTCGAACGTACAACGAAGCATGCCGGTGTGTTGACATCGATATATTCAATACCAATGTGTCTCAATTAAAAAGAATCTCCTGCAATCACTTCTTTGGAGATGCTTTGGCCTAAATGCTGAGGTGTTTACTTGCACTTAGACTTTCTCTTTTATTAATATTGCTCTATTTGCTATTGTTTAAAAAAAAATTGTGTCTTATGTATTATCAATGTATGAATCCTATGTATCTTTCGCTATATTATGTACTTATTTCTTATTGCTGTTTACTATTATTTAATACTCATTGTCTTGTTTATATGTGAAAACTTCTAAGTGGCCTTCTCTTACTATTAACTTATCTATATATGCACCTGTATTAGCTGTAAGTTTTCCGAAAAGAAATAAATAAATAAATAAATAACTTTAATTCAAATAATGTTGCATGTTCGGGATCCAATCGCATCCACTACTGCTAAGGTCTGCCTGAACTATGGCGTGACCTTGACGCCGCTGTGCTTCAACTCTCAACCTAAACCTACTTTGACCTCCAACTTGCAAAATACGATTTACTGAGCGAATATTATACTTCCTCCTGTGTGGCAGATACCTACTCACTTAACGAGCGAACAAAATCACCACAATAAGTTCATTAGAGTCGCAGTAGCTTAGGCAGGACTGCGGTGGAGCAGCTGTCGCACCGTAATGGAATTGTGAGGTTTTCCACCATCTACCTAGCTCCTACATTTTACTTAGTTGGAATATTGGCACTGTGTGACTGATTCACTCGTTTCCTAAGTTTAAATAAAATGTGAACTGTTAAACACCAAGTTTGCCGTGCGTTTTTTAGTCAACGAATGTAACAGCGTGTGTTCAGGGGACTTTCCGAAAGGAGTCAATACCAGCAGGAAACTTTAACAACCTGAGGCACTTGTAAAAAGCAAACGACGACGCGCTTAGCGCAGTCACTGTGAGCACTCGCCGGAGCACCCGCAGGCAGATTGTCACTAAACAACTATAAACTGATCGGCACACATGAAATTCCTTGCTCTGTCTGGTTAGGTTTTTCTAAAAAATGTTCGCAGTGTGGGTCAGGATGGTGCAAGGATTCCACCTATAGCCTATACATCAAAATCTGTTCAGGCCTTCGAAAGTTAATTTACTCTACCACCTCTGTGGCTTGGCGGTAGTGAACACGACTGCTACGCAGGAAGCGCGGGTTCGATCCTCGCTCAGTGCAAATATTTGTATGCATGAATATGGCTATTTGCATTGGTCTGGGTGTTTCTATGTATAATATGTATGGCAGTCCTACCTAAGCTTCACTTTACAAAAAAAAGTATCTAAGTATGTTTATATCCGCTTTCTAGATCCCATAACACAATAGACCCATGGTAAGCATAGTTAAACTATGCTTACCATGGGTCTAGATAGCGTTGTGTAAAATGTTGTGGAATATAATGTGCAATAATTATGCTGAAATATAGTAACTGACATACAAGGTCATTACTCTGAAAACATTACACGGTCGGTCATGTCACGAAATAGGCTTCACAGCACAAACGAAAGAACTAGTGCAGTGAAAATGAAAATAGTTGTACCATCGGAACAAGCACTAATCAATAGCTAAACTAGTGAATATTTGGAAGAATTCGCCCGAGAAATACTTCGCAGTCTTTTCACAGGAAGATTGGATTGAAACGAAATATGAAACACGCGAAAATATTTTTTGAATCATGTTCCTGCCCTGAGGAACAGACAGGTACACTGAGCGACAAAAATAGAAAGGAAGAATTCCACTGTATACCTACATACTTATGATGTAAAACTAGTGTTACATATACTCATACATATACTCATACATATACTCACGCCTGTAAATCCCCGAAGAGGTAGGCAGAGGCATATTAACACTCACGTTTCACCAACCCCTTTATTGAAAAAAAAAAGTATTTATATTGAGGCCGTCAAAGTGAAGAGCACCCCATTTTAGCACTTATCGGTGTTTGCCTTGAATACGGCTCACCATCAGACGAGGGAATCATAAGTTGACATGACGTGACGTGACCTAGGTATAAAAAATAACACACAAAATATATCTGCATTCATTATATTATTACTCGCCGAACTATTGTCATGTAAGGAACGTTTTTAAGATTATTAGCAATCTGTAATTTCCGTAGTGGACTGTACATATAGCGAGCTAGCATGGCAAATTCAGTAGTGTTCATAAACTGGTGAAATAAGAGTTAGCAATAAGCGAGTGGATCAGCGCGGCTCGGATCCGATGCGGCTCCATTACGCGCGCCGGCCGTAGCACCGCTCAGCACAAATATGGCCAGCGAGCCCAGACCCGCCGCGCCGGGCGCCCGAGCCCGAGCGCGGCTCTGCGCGGCCTGGCCGACGATATAGTTTACGAGCGGGCGGATAAGCCCGGCTGTATCCGCTCATTGGACGTTAATTAAAGTTTTTCGTTTTGCGACTGCAGTGGCGTGTCGATGACAACTGGCCCGCCCACCCCCCGGGCTCCTCGGGTAGAACATTATTTTACAAAATGACACTGTAACGATTTACAAACGCCAGTGGCTCGGCACAGTTAATTAAAAGTTGGCGCACTGTCGGCAAAGGTTTATATTTCATTACAGTACATTGACGTCACGCTACACCAGATAATGAAACGCCAGAGCTTCTTATCCACCACTGCGCACACTTTATTGTTTGTATATTTGTGTTCAGTTAGATCCATACTTGCATAGTTGTCTCTTTGTCTGTCTGTCTGTTAACTTTCACACCTAAACAACTGAATGAATTTCGATTCGATTTGGTACAGAGATAGATTACACGTGAGGTGGAGCGTGCACGAACTGCACATCATTAGTTAGACTGACAATACCCACATGTAATGTTACCGTCAAACTTAAAATGCTCCAAATTTTCCCATCTTCTATGCTAAAAGTGCCCCGGTGTGGACGGCTCTCCCTCAACGTCATTACGTCGTTATGTTGTTATGTGTGTTGCTTGGACACAATTAGCTCACTTTCTTGTATTGACTGCAGTTCGTCGAATACTTTATAATTGAAAAATGAACTAATTAGAGAGTGGAGGGTAAATTTCGCATAATGAATAAAACATAGCGCCAAACGAGTAGTTGTGCGCTGGTGACGTGCCGACACGTCACCTGACGTGACGTCGCACTCGACACGACACGACAACACGCCGCGCCTTATCTGTCCCCACATCGGCGTGGCTGTGCCTGTCGCCAGGTATCCTAAACACAAATGCGAAAGTCATTGCATATTCATATGCAATTAACTTGATTAAGTATATTGTAATTGGATACTTATGTTTTGTCCCAGTACGCCATATTACTCTTTTTTAATTATGCTTGTATGAAAAAACTCGTATAGTTAGTTCTTGTTAATAACATATACCATTTTTACACACGCCTTGGTCGTAAGTATGTATGAAACAACGCATGCCCTCGGCCGATTGCACAGAACAGCAATTCTATTAGTGGCGAGTGAGATGATTTAGAGCTCCGCAGCAATATCCGCGAAGATGCGAGTGGTACTGCATACTACGCACAGCTTCCCTATAACAAATCATTTTCATGACATTTGGCGTGGAAATTTCGACGGCGTGAATGTATGCTTCCCGGGCTGCTTGCCTAGTCCTGTCTTTTATTAAAGCGACTGCCATCTGGGGCCGTGTCCTGAGAAGAAAAGCTCTAAGAGCAGATAAGAAATTTTTCGCATTTTAATATAGGAGCATTGGCTGGAACTGTACTATTAAGTAATTGGTACTGTTTCCGAGGTCATTAAATTATACCTAATATTACATAGGATTAGTAACTCGCCCGTATTAAACCAGCTATCCAGCCGTCAACACGAGCGGGTAGCTAGGTACGTATGTCGGCTTGGATGAATATTTAAACTTCTTTAGAGGGCTCATTACCTCCGTTGTGATTCATAACAAAGCACTTCAAATGCACAGCGAGTTTTGTTTGGATACAATTAACTTTTTAGCGGTACAGACAGTGCGGGTCCACTCGCCTTTTAATGAGAGATTATTGGCCTAATTTATTGTACATCGCCATTTTTTAACTATAAGCTATATCGTTTTTACACCCTTTTCCTAACATAAACCACAATGCAATAACAAATTTGGAGCATGTTGAATATTTTACAATCAAATGATGGATGATTTCATGATAGCACTTAATAGCAGGTGAACTTGAGTGAAACAAAGAGGTGTGTGGGTGACGCAATTATAACATCACGTCACGTCACGTCACGTTAGGGCGACGTTCGTGGGTCGCAGGATAATGTCGGGGATGACGTTGCTTTATTTTTGACACGGACATTAAATAAAAATTCGTGGTGTGTGGTGTGACTACAGCGCAGCACAACTGTATGTACCTGCGAGGGTATGTGGTGGACGTTTTTGCAACAGCTATTAATTATTATATCGGCAGTGTCGTGCGGCACAAACCTTTCAACTGAATTTAACTGCGACGCGACGAGCCACGCGGCCGCGCGCTCGCCGCAGGTAATTGAAACGCGCACGTTACCATTCACCAGATTGGCGTTACGTGTGCAATCGCTTTCACAATATGGCTGCCGAAATGAAAAGAGGTGTACCGATTGTGCCGAATAAAATTATCGTTTTGTGGTTCAAAGTTCGCTCGCCATACCCTTCTTAGTCATCCTAGCGTCAATGCCAGTCACATCCGAAGCTTTTCAACTTGTAGTCTGGGGTCCACTTTACGGCCGCTCCCATATCCTATTAAACGGTATATAAACTGTGTTAAAGCTCTGCCATCAGTAAGTTTAAAATGGTAGAACGCTCACACCATGTAATAATAACTAAACTAAGGCCTAACCCAACGTGCAAGGCACTTAACACGCGTTTATGTTTAGTTTAACCGACCACAACGTTATGACATCTTTCCTAAATGTTCATTCCTTTAATAAAGTACTCAAGCGGTCTAAATGAAGGGACGTGCAAATTAAATCGAGTAAAAAAGCCCACTGACGTCTGCGGACGGACATAAATTATGAGCGGAGCGGATGTGACGCGGCCGTCACTCGGCGCCGCTTCCGGCGCGTAACCAGCGCGTTTCCGACGCCGAGACGACGAGAAATGTCTTTTTTATAGTTTTACCCAAGTAGAAAATGAGAATTTTGGACTAAATTATCGTAGCATAATGTAAGTTTCAATCAATCAAACAAAATCGAGAAACTACTACATATCTTCTATATAATGTTATTTAGGGTTATCAGCTTAATCACATAATTCGATTGCCTTCCCATATCCTCACCCCACTCCTTGTTTGGTCGGCAGTAGACCAGGTTTGCTCCACGTGTTCGTCTGGTGCTCGAGGGCCTCTCGGCACTCGCGACTAATGGCACCCTCCGCGTAATGAGCACTTGTTATCTTGTTCATATTTAGTTACCCGCACATATTGTTCTAACTCCGATAGTTAATTACTAATGGTTTGTTTGTAATGCCGTTTAGTGCCGCTCTAATTTACCTCCGAATTGCCACATTAATATTCATAGTAATGATGGCAGCACACACAACACCCGACACACCGGGCGGCTAACATGGCTCTACAGCGTCGCGTCGTACGTCAGATGATATCGGTGTTCAGTACGTGCCAGCGCACGTTCTATGGGCATACATCTAGTCTATATAATCACGCAAATATATCCAGGAGGGGTAGGCACTACAATTTGCCAACTATGATTTCTGGATTATAAGGGTTTAGTGAATCTATTTCCATAGAGTGAACCACCGATATAAACGTAGGTGAACATAAGCGTTCTACGGATAATACGAGTAAAACGACCAAATGTTCATAATAAAGCCAGACATTCACGTAATATGCCCCTTATTACCTGTTATTAAAAAATATATGCTCCAAAAGGTAGATTACATTATTAGTACATCTGCAAGGTAACCTTGCAAGTTATAACGGCGGGGCTGCCACGCATGTCCCGCGCTGAGCCAGAAGCCAAGCCGTTGTGCTCACACCGTGGAAAAGGAAATGATATCATATTCTGTCCTCCGCGGCGCACACTGACGAACTCCTCGCAGATTAATTTTTGAACTAAGGACTCACTTAAGTGTTATGTTTTAGTGTACTTTAAACGGACTATCACATGCTCTACTTGTTGTACATTGTAACCACTACGAGTACCTACGTTAAATGAATTTTGCAATCTTGTTACGTATATACTGTCCAAAACGAGGATTATTTGATAATAGATATTCAATGCTCATTCTTTAAATGTGAATCATATTTATTTTTGTGCTACCTCTCGAATTCAAAGTTCCTTGTGGACAACACTATCACCAAACTTATCAGCAGGTGCGATAGGGGTGACGACGACAATCAATTACCAATTTGAGTTTAAAGGATTTGCAATAAACTAAATTGGTAGGTAAGTACTTCCTGTTAATATTCTAACATCAGTTCTTTCAAGTGTCGAATGTCCGGAAGTTGGTTTTAGGGACGGCGTGAGTGGCGGCTAACGAGCGCATTGTCACGGCGCGCGCCGGGAGACTGGCGGCCGGAGCTCGCCGCTTGCCGCCAACAAAGCGCACACTGCGCCGCAAGCTGCAGGCGTCGCAGGAACACTGTTAGTTTGGAGGCATTGTTCACGATAACGGTGCCGGGGCACCCGGGGTCCAGTGGCGCTAGTCACAGCACACGCTTACACTTCAGTAGATTTAGTAAAAGTTTTGAGCAAATATTGTATTGTAAAAAGGACGCCGATATTTCTGATAATTACGTCAAGCTTTGGTTTGGACAGTCAGTGACAGTAAGGCAATATATGTAATCACAGATAGAACCACATTACTTCTAAAAACTTTCACTTGATAAACAAAATACGAAATTAATTTAGGAAATCCTACGTATCTGTCGACTTAAATTTTCTAAAACGTTTGTAGTGAAGTGTACTATAAATTATAACATTGTAAACTCGGCATCACAGCGGCCAATTCGCGCCCTTTCCGTACACGCAGCGGCGTTATCTGAGCTCAGTCGTAGCCTAGCGCGGCCCGCATGCCCCGGCACTACTACTCATGCCTGTGTAGTGTCGGCCCACAATTATTTTATAAAATATTCATGTATTACTCGTAGTTCACCTGTGGTGCAGCAAGGCGTGTAGCACTAGAGCCGAAGTAAGCATAGCTTAACTTATTTGATACACAAGAAATAACCATGATCAATGCGAATATCCACATTCATGCATAGAAATATTTGCGCTACGTGGAAATTGAACTCGCGAAGAAAGTCGAACGTCTTACTGATACGCCAAAGAGGTCATCCAGAATAGCAGACTAACATTTTCTGATCTTGTCAATTCCTCCGATTTAAAAGGACAGGAAAGTTGGCTTATAATTGGTTCAAAATTTCCGACCATGCCTTGGCTTAAAATATCGTTTAGCCGATCAAACATTCCACGGTCACAATGTCAAATTGCAACCGCCAACGTGTTCGCGGCCGATAATTCCAACAATGGACGAGCCCACAGCGAGTGGCGCCGGGCGCGCGTGTGTGTACTGTGACGTCATTGGACTAGTGTGGCTGTTGTGTGTGTAGCAAGATAACTGTATTTAACTAAGTTTGTGTATCGTTGGCCAGAGCTTGCAAGCGCTTTCTTTATTTTTCCAGTTTTCTACCCCTTCGATCTGATCCCTCATGATCATCGCCATCTCTGCGCTGAGTCCCCACTGAATCCGAGCCCTCGAACTCTGAACCTGAAGTCCGCTAGCTGCTGCACATGGGTAAAGATAATGCTATTACTTCCCTGGAGGCAGCAACAACAGTCGTCGTAAGGTAAAAAATATACATAGGTACATAAAACCATGACTCTTCCCGTATATAGGACGCAGAGACCATATATTTCCAATTAAGGATGATGACATCGTTCAAGAAATATAACGTGCAAATAGTTGGATTTAGCGGAGGTGTCTCTCAAAGTGTTTGTGAAGTTTATTCTCAGTGCGTGTTCACACCGCGGTGCGCCTAACGCGCCGGTGGCGTGCCTCACGCCGCGCGCCGGCTGCGCGCTCCCACGCGCTCGACCACTCCACACGCTGTGGACGGCCGCGGCCTGGCGCGGGGTGAAGCTACACAGAGTACACTGTATCTAGGTACATTGTGAAGGTTATGCTGCATTGCGTTCTTGAAATAGGGTTTTGTGATAAACATAAAGCCTACAAAGAGCCATCGCGGATGTTTCAATGCACGAAGCATTCAGCTTGGCCACTAACCATCTAACGAAGATTCAGTTCAGTTGGGAAGATGCTGTCTTCCCAATATGGCAAACAAAGCAAGAAGCTAACCACATTGTATTTAAGTAGACCGCGGAGACCAAGACGTAGGCAGGAACTGGAACCAACGCACAACTTTTTGGCCAACCCAATTCTATCCGACCTTGAGTCTCGCACGTGATTACAATCGACGAAGGGCTGTAGTGCGCGCCCCTCCAGGGGTTCCCGTAAGGCCGACGCGCGGCCCGCTCCACTACGGTGGTAACACATATTACTGCGCTGCAAGTCAAGTCACATGTCTACAATTTACGATATATTGTCAAAGTTATGTCAACGCGGGGTGCGTATGCTCCAAGTCGCTGCAAGCATAGCTCGCGCTCGCGACACCACGCGGCTGTTATCGTGGGCCACGGTTATTTGTGTTATGGTTTGCAGTCCCCCTGACGAGAATTAATGGACTCTTTTTTAAAGTTCTTGTTGGAAAATATCATATTCTAGACGATGTAGCAAACATAGTGAGCAGTCATAATAATATACCGTTCTAGCACAGTAAAAGGCTGCGCGAGTCTTGGAAGGATATATGTTTATTATTCATTACTCTGTAACTACTAAACTGATATAATAGATGTATTACACATAACGATTCTATGATGGATTTTTCAGTAAAAGACGATGTAGCGCAGCTCGTAGCACGTAGCTCGTAGCTTGTAGCAGCATAGCTGCGTAGCACTGATACACATAATGCTTGAAAGGGACTTTTGAGTCATTTGATATATTCTAATCGAAAGAAATCAACATCCAGGACGTTAGTCGGATAACTTGATAAATTTTGCTTAAGAAATACCTACTCAGTTAGTCAACATCCAGATGCGAAGAGTGTCGCATCTGGTATATTCGAAATTGTTTCCGCACCTCTCGAGCGACATTCCAACATATAAATTGTAGCTCAGTGCACGCTTCAAGATTTATTGGTACATCTTAGAAGTATTCGCCAGCAGTCGGCGCCGAGCTGACAGGCACCAACAGTTAACTGGGATAATATTATTTGTGCGAGTGGTCGGACACTTTGTACATAACTGACATTCAAGCAGTGTGTAATGCGTATGTGTGTATTTTATTATTAGAAAATGATTACTGTGTGTGTGTGTGTGTGTGTGTGTGTGTGTGTGTGTGTGTGTGTGTGTGTGTGTGTGTGTGTGTGTGTGTGTGTGTGTGTGTGTGTGTGTGTGTGTGTGTGTGTGTGTGTGTGTGTGTGTGTGTGTGTGTGTGTGTGTGTGTGTGTGTGTGTGTGTGTGTGTGTAAAATTATTAATTATATAATTTGCACTGTATCAAAGTACTGTGACGGTACAGCGTCTAGCCAAAGCTGAGTAACATTAGTTTTTACCCGACTACGGCGAAGCCAAAAGGAGGGTTATGATTTTGACAGGCTATGTACTTTTATATACTTTTATATATATATGTACTTTTCCATAGAATGTATTAGATATCGGATATCCCCTCGGATACCCCCCTGTCGGAGCCGGAAGGGGAGGTTATGTCGGACTCGAACCGACTAAAACTGCACGCCGCCGTGGCCTGCTTCTGCTGGGGTGACAGGCGGCTCCACCTGTCGCCCCCAGGCCTGCGCTCAACCATGTCGAATATGCCAGCCCCCGCGATTTAGCGGGAGATATTAGTGCCCCTCCGGCCGCACTGATACTGTGAAATTCGTCCAGAGACAGTAATTTCTCCACTGGCTTTAGCTTTTCAATAAATACAGAGAATGTAACAATGAACGAATACGCTGATGTCAGTTACTTGTTTCACATATTTTCAATCGCACGTATAAATTCGGTTTACAAGTTACTGTACTTCACTGACCGGTTCCCGTACCGCAGGAGTTGTAATTCCTGATCTTCCATCTGACATATCTGGTTGCACCGACCTCTGTGCTAGTGGAAGTTTTTATCGCGTGAAGTCCCGCACTTGCATATAATAACAATGAGTGTACACCGCGATAGCTTACTAATGCATTGCAGATGTACCTATTCCAGTTTATTAATTCCTTATTGTTAAGTAACCAGTGTACTATCACAGTATGAAGGGTTCCCCTTCATTCATATACTTACAAGCCAAATTATATAAAAGCCAGCTATAAAAAATCGCATTTAATAATTGTGAATTCCATGGCGCGCGCTCTGGTTTAAATGAGCTGTCGGAGTAATTGCGCCATAAACATTAACCGCTGCAGTTATTTTTTAATTATTCCAAGATTGAGGGCCGCTTGAGCGCACTCGTTTTGTAAATATAGGTAACACGCTGTATAGCGCCGCGACAGTCGCTGCTGTGGGAATGGTCGGGTGGGAGCGCGGGAACAGCGGGAATATGACGGGATCGACCATGGTTAACATGCTCTTTAACTTCACTCATACATATGTATGACATCATGTTATGTTTGTGTCGCGCATGCGGCATCTCATTTGTTTTTTTTTTTTAAATTGAGCTGCCCGTGTTTGAAACAAATGATTACTGTTCGTGCCTCGCGTCCACATAGTAATGTATAGTTCCTGTGTAAAGTCACATTCCTACGTGTCTCTATTTTTGAACAGAGACCCCGCTACTCGCCAGTCATTAGAGTATACTGAAGGCTTCGCTTCAAAACAGTAATAATCTGTTTTTTTTTTAAACTTGAGAGTCACACAGATTTATACATGAAGAACTCACATCGTTGTTGTAGTAGTTCTGTAGTGTAGGCTGTTTAATAATTCGTCACTCACAGACGCCTCAAAGAACTTGAAAGTAATTTAATTCTCGTTCCAGAACCTATACAGCCCCGAGAGGTGAGTGCGGCAGTGCTCGTCTCCCGTGGCACTCGTGGGTGCGTTGGGAGCACTTAGTTACTTAGCACACGTACCGCAATCAATCAATGCAAGGAGAGTGGGCTCACTTTCAGCCTGCCAATCAAAAGCAAAGCCTTTAGTCAACTATTGTTAGTCCGTCAAGTTCCTACAGTCCGTGGGTCATAGACATCACATCACACCAATGATAATTCTCTATCTCGAACCATGTTCAACGCTGTGTCACGTGCTTCCACGCGTCGTTCCCTGCGTCGCTGGTATTGAACGTCACGTATTAATATGTTTAGCCTTGTTTGTGTAACAAAGTGCACATTAACAACTCGAGTCGCATGTAACATGTGCCGCGTAACATCTGCATCAGATATAATGACGTCACGAGGCGCCGCGCGCCGCGCCCGAGCGTCCTCGCGGAATTACAAACATGCCCCGGCCCCGGCGCCGCCGCACAGCCCTGTAAACATAAAACTGTGTTATCATTTCATTTCCTTCTGCATGCACTTGATACTCTAGGACACAGAGAGAAAACTCTTAAAGCTAAACGATAAACGATATCTGACCCAAAAGACATTAAAAGTGCCTTAGAACATAATACCCATTCGCTAACCAACTGTAACCATATCTAGCGATGCTGGAGTGTCCTTTGTCAAATTATGACCCAAAGCGTGAGCCACTCACACTGTGGTTGATTTAATCACACGGAACGTAGCTATTATAATCATGTTGAACCCGAAGTGTGTACAAATCTATACAAGTACCTACACATACACAACGCATCGTATTGCGGTACCCATTGAATGTAATTAGTACCGTATTAATTTATTAGTGAGTAATGTGTTTGCGACCGTCAGTGATGTTTATATTCCTCCCGTACAGCGCGATATTTGACAGCGGTTCAACGAAATTAGTGTTTCTGACCACGCTCAGTGTAATTCAAGCAATGTAGAACAAAAGATGTCGTACCTTCTAATACAAACACGAATAGGGCCTAGTTTTGGGTCTAATTAAATAGAAATAGTGTAAGGGAAATTCGGGAAGGAGTGGGGAACGGTGGGGAAATTGTCACTTCACGCGCAAACCGTACACCTTCAAATCAAACTATTCGTCCATTTCTTTGCTAGGTAGTGTTAGAATTAACTACGTACTTTCTACATTTAATATTACGATTTTATTTCCATCTCTATTGAAATAATAAAATTACAAGTTTCATTAAAAATGTACTGAGGTTTCAAAAATATAAAAATTAAAAAAATAAAATAAGCAGGCGGTATTCTGTCACCGGCGGCCATCGCGGTTGGATGTGTACGGCGCGCGTCTATGAGACTGATTTAGTTTTTAACATAATAATTTTGTAGTTTTGGTCAAGAATATTAAAAAAATCGACTAGACTGGTGTGTATTTCTTACGGCAGTATCCTGAATTCTCAATAATTCAGAAGTGGTAAGAACGTTGGAGAAAAATTTCTGGTATGTACCTACCTACATTTTTATTACTTATATTGCATTGTGGACTGCAGGTTTAAATATGAATTGCAATCACACAAATCACCTACTGGTAAGCAATGACAAACTACAACACAGGTAGTTGGTTCGTTTTTGTAGGTGATAAAATATTTTTCTTTTGAAATCAGAAAATGTTATCGGATTCCAGATTTAAATATAAACAAATACATAATGTCATCCATCATCGAGCACGACACTAAAACGACGTATTTTGTTCAAACTTGTGGTTTAAGTAACATGTTGTCCTTGACCCAATTCTTAAGAATACACACAATAACCGTACATAATTACTAGACCTACTAGAATCGTAAAGACATTATTGTAGGTTCGTATGCAAATGATATTTCTTCGATTTATTATAGTACTGTCATTAATTATTAATAATACAATTAAATCAATACATGACATGATAATCAATTATGTACATCTTTATTTTTAATAAATATTATGTAATCAAAATATTCGCATGCTTCATATTTTGAAGCAAGTTTCAGTCCATTTATGTACCTGTGTTATACCTAAGATTATGAAAAGGAGATTTTTCAAATCCGGCCAGCACGTTGTACCTACATACCTTTTATTAAAAAAAAAATGAAGTAGGTAGGTGTCTAAACATTTAGTAATGCCTGGGATTACCTCGTTATGTATTTATTAAAGTTCGGATAGTTAATTAGACAATAATAATAATAATAATAATAATTGAACGTCAACCTTTTGACAACGCAAACGCATCAATGGCCTTGACTGCCGGGCCGTTGTGTCGGGCCTCTGGGTTCGATTCCTGGGTCGGTTGGATTTTCGGACACGGGTCGGCTTTTAGGTTTCCGATCTGAATTTGGCAGGATCGGTGGTTGGTTTACAATATCGAAAATGATGATTACTACATTTACATTATTTTGGTAGATGTTTTTTATTTTTCACTCACTTTTAAAACGGTAGTATGTACCCACTATAAATTGTTTATTTTAAAATAACAATTTAGTGCATCACAGATTCACTGAGACTTTCAGAACCCTTATCTACTTGGTTTTTTATTGTGTAGATATCACTCTAATTTCTTTGAATTAATTTAAAAGAAAAATAAAATAAATATGGTATGAAATAAAATATATTTATTGTAATGAAGTGCGATATTTATGAAATAATGTTATTTATATAAAAGTCGTATATTTTTAAGTTATTATTATTTACGCTAAATACATATTTCCTCAAGGTCATGTTATTAACAATTGTTTTTTTTTTGTGATTTGTCTCTTCCTTACTAACTCCTTTTATAATAAATAATAATACTTTGTATTAAAAACGGATTTTTTGAAGTAGTCTCCACTATTAAACCAGCTTCAATATGTCCTCGTCTGACGATACATCCCGTTATACGCCGCCCTTGGATAATCACGAAAAAAATAGACAATCTCGCTCCAGGGATCGACGAAGTCACTCTATACGACGGTTACGCCCTGAAATCAGTTCCAAAGCTAGTCGCCAACGAAAACGTCATACTTACCGCAGCAGGTCACGTCGGCAGCGCCACATGGACGACTCTGACAGTTCTTCTTCGCATCCAAAGTTACGTAGACGTCGACGATGCTCTGCCGACTCGACAGAAAATTCTGACGGTTCTAGTAATTATAGACAACTTCGGGTTAAGGAAAGGAAACGGCATCGGTACAATTCAAACCATACAACTGGATCTGAATCAGTGAGTTCTTCTCAAGGCTGGTTAAATAAATATGGAAAAAGGCGAAGACACTCCAGTTCAAAATATTCCCGAGATTATGACGTTTTCAAGAAATTAGCAAAGCTATTTGGTAGAACTGAACATCATTTTGAGGGAGCGCAAAATGTCATTCCTGAATTTAATCCAGATGCCAACGACCAATCAACCCTTTGCCAATGTCAACATCATTACGTATTAATAATTTCCTAAAAATAGTAATTTACAGTAGTTGTTTATGAATTACATTATAAATAGTGTATAAGTGCATAATAAATAACATATAATGATTGCAGAAGTGTAACATTAGTATGAAGACAAAAATAATCATCCATCAACGTTTTCATACAATTATGTTAATACATGTTATAGTGGCAGTGTTTACGCCTTACTAGCCGAAAAATACACCAAAGAACCTTCAAAGAACATTATTAGTGTTAATACGCTACAATAAAGTGACATCAAGACTGAATATATATTAAATCTCAATACGGGAAAACCGTTTGAAAAAATCTCAATTCAAATTGTCAACTAAATTGAACATTGGACCAAAACAAAGACCATAGACAAGTAAATATATCAAAGACAATAATAGTGATGTGCTGTCAATGAACGAATGATTAATAAATTAGTAAGTGACCAAAGACAATATACAGGATAATTTTATGGAGTTTTGCAAGTTGCAGTGTTGCCATAAGAATTAAAATATAACAAAAATAGGGAAAATAATAACAAGTGGTACTTCTTATTTGAAATAATAGAAATTAATTAAAAATTGCTTCCATAATCGAATACCTTTGGACTATAATTGGGATCGATAAATTAGACTGCATTTGATTTTGAGATAAGATCAGAGCTACACATGAAGTCAACAAAACAAAATTGAACAAGACAAAAATCGAAATTGACCAATAGTAATCAAACCACACTTAATTGACAGGAATTTATTTTATCAATTGAATTATTTTTTAACTTTGTACCGCAACGACAACAAAGCGTGTTAAAATGGATTCAGAATGCAATGTAACTATAAGAAAACCAGCATCAAGATCAAAATCTTTAGAAAATATAGATATGAGTGTTTCCCTCAATTCATCTGACTCAGGGGAATTAATGGGCAAAAGTCTGGATATATCTACCCATGTATTCTCGCTTTACCGCGAAGAAATGAAGGAAGAAATAAATAGTTTAAAGTCTGCTTTACAGAGCACTCAAAATGAGTTAGAAAATGTAATACTTGAGAATACAGATCTAAAAAAACAAGTCGCACATTTACATCAAGAGCTAGGAGTGTTGAAACAAATCTGCAAAAGTCCTTTGTCTTCAATTCGTAAGCTACAGGTATCAACTAAAAAAGCAAAGGCCAAACGTCGACTCACGGACTCATTTAACACTCCCACCAAAACACAGGTTGAGGCTAACCCGGCGCCCACCGACATAACTTTTGGCGAAAAAAATAGTGAACATATACATACTCAAAAAAATATTTCATCGGATTCCACACTGAATCAAGGCCAAGAAAAATATGAAAAAAAAGCTTATATTTTTGGAGGACAAGAGTATTCTGGAATTACTGAAAATTTGACTAAGTCGAGGGCTCATACTCATTACTCAAAATATCAAATCACATCTTTTCTTAAACCATACGCCAGTACGGCGAACATTCTAAATAGCTGTAAGCTTTTTGAAATAAATAAAGATGACAGAATTATATTATTTATAGGTCAAAATGACTCAAATCCTTTTGAGATTGAAGCTGAACTATGTGCATTTCTCAAATCTGTCAAATGTCATGTATTCATAGTAAAGGTACACAAAAACAAATATTTAAATGAGCGTAAATTAAATTCTATGCTGTATTTCATTTCCAAGCAATATGCTAAATGTACTTATATAGACGTTGATTATGAAAAGTCGTATAATTGGCATTCATTGTGCAAGATAATAAATTCTATGTTAGACCAAATTGACTATAATGAAAAATTCTTGGCACACAGGGATCATTCAGTCTACTGGCTTCGTACTGGGAGGCAGAGTGATCGACTTGGTAATATTGGTTGTAAAATAAACAGCTGTAAACACATTGTATCATCAACTAATGACCAATACACTCAAACGGAACCCGAAAGTGTAGTAGTACAAAACCCTACTTCTGAGCAACAGCTTTTTCGTATGTGACGGGTCAAATGATTTTTGTATGCTTAGGATCTTGCATCAGAATGTTGCTAGTGTATTCAGTAAACGTAGATATCTGGAAATTCACCTAAGTAATCTTGCACAAAATAACAAAGAAGTCGATATACTATGCTTAACAGAAACTTTTATACAAAGGGGACATGAACAAAGTGTACATGTCTCCGGTTTTGACTTAGCAGCTTCTTACTCTAGGCCAAATAAAAAACGTGGTGGGTCTTGTATTTTGGTCAAACGAGGTTTCCGCTACAGACAATTAAATTTTTGTGTCGAATACTCTGTGGATAGGCATTTCGAGTGTTGCGGAATTGAATTACTATCACAGAATATGGTTGTTGTTTGTTTATATCGAACACCAAACTCGAACTGTGTTCTGTTCCTAGACAAGCTTCAAGTACTTCTGCATAAAATAACTTACAGACTCAATAAAAATAAAAAAATTGTTATAACGGGAGACATTAACATTGATACATTACAATCCCAAACCAAAGAATGTAAACATCTTATTGACCTTATAAAAAACTATAATCTAGTACTACATATAGACCAACCAACCCGAGAGCTAACATGTATAGACCATTTCATAAGCAATTTGCCACACGCAACGGGAGAACTTTTGCATCTGAATATATCTGACCACAACACGGCTCAGTTGCTAAGTATCCCAACGGAAAATAAAGAACAACCTCCAGTGTATTATATTCATAAAAGACTTTATAACAACCAGTATTTGCAAAGGTTTCGAGAATGTCTGTCTAGTCTCTCGTTCAAGGAAATATATGATGGGGACAATTGTGAATCTGCATTTCAGTTGTTTCATGAGACCTTTTCCTTATTTTATAAATTATGTTTTCCGAAAGTGCGGGTAAAAATATCAAACAAGGTTCGTAAACTTAAGTGGATTACAAAAGGTCTAAAAATAAGTTGCAGAACCAAACGTTTGTTACGTTACAAGTACTATAGCAATAAATGTAGCACAATCATATTTAAATACAAAAAATACTCAAAATTATTACGTAATTGCATCGATCAATCCATCAAAAATCACAATCGTAATGAGATTCTTAATTCAAAAAATGTGTGCAAAACGTCCTGGCAATTAATAAAGCAAGAATCAGAATCCAGAACGCAAATTGAGACTATCACTAGTATTTATGAAAAAGAAATGTTGCTTATGGAACCGCTCGCTATAGCGAAGGCATTTAATGAATACTTTATAAATTCGACATATACTGATACAATTCCATCACAAAATACATTAAAGGGGTGCATTTGTACTAGTATTTTCCTGAGCCCATTCATTTGTGATGAAATCCACTCTATTATTATGTCCCTTAATAATAGTAATGCTGAGGGATATGATGAAATATCAACAAAGGTTATTAAAGCGTGTGCGATAGAAATAACTCCTGTTTTGACCCATCTGGTTAACTTATCATTCAGGGATGGATTTTTTCCCAATGAGCTCAAAATTTCCATCGTAAAACCTTTATATAAAAAGGGAGAAAAAACTTCTCTAGAAAATTATAGACCAATATCCTTAATACCAATTCTGTCAAAAGTCTTTGAAGTGGCAATGCATAAGCGTTTGACTAGTTTCATTCAAAAACATAATATCTTACGCAATGAACAGTACGGCTTCCAGAAGGGTAAATCTACGACTTTGGCATGTTTTGATTTGGTGACTAAAGTCGTTGAAAATATTGACAATAACAAAATAGTAACTGTAATCTTCTTTGACATGTCCAAGGCATTTGATCGCGTCTCTCATAAAGTGTTACTAGAGAAACTTGACAAGTATGGTATAAGAGGGCCGGCACTAAATTGGATTAGGACTTATTTAAAAGACAGAAAGCAATGTGTCGAGATCCAAAATATTAATGAAAGTAAGGAGCTTACAGCCTACAAATCCGATTTTATTAGCAATAATCTAGGCGTTCCTCAGGGCAGTGTTCTAGGCCCTCTATTATTCTTATTATATATTAATGACCTTCCTGACATTACTCCAAATCCTTGCATATTGTATGCTGACGACATTTCTTTGATTATGACTTGTGATAAACATGCGGACATTGAAAATTTCTCAAATGACATAAATAACACAATAAATTATATTATTAAATGGCTCAATGATAATAATTTACAGGTGAATCTGAATAAAACCAATTTAATACAATTTAACACAGGTGCGATAATGCACAAAGATCTAAAGGTAAATTATAAGGAATATGAAATAAAGGAAGTAACAGAAACTTCATTTTTGGGTATAACTCTAGATGGACATCTAAACTGGAAAAGCCATGTAAATAAAGTGTGTAGCAAAATAAATAGATTTGTATATGTCCTTTACACACTGCGTAAAACATCTAACCAAAAAACAGTGTTAGCAGCGTACCACGGATACATATCTTCCGTATTAAACTACGGTCTTATCTTATGGGGGAATTCCACAGAAGTACAAAGGGCTTTTATAGCCCAAAAAAAGTGTGTAAGAGCTATAGCTGGTATACCACCCTGGCAAACATGTAAACCCTTTTTCAAAGAGTACCGTATACTTACCTTGACCTGTATGTACATTTTAGAAGCTGCTAAATTTGTAAAACTACACCCACACCTGTTCAAAAAGGCCAAAGATCTGTATCCCAGAAATACCAGACGTCCAGACAGAATCGTCTTGACAAAGATACCAAGAACCACAGTATATTTAAAAAGTTGTACAGCCATGTGTGGTCGTGTTTATAACGCAGTGCCAGACGAATTTAGACATTTACCCACAAATAGGTTTTGTAGAAAATTTAAATTATGGCTTTTAGAAAAATCATTTTATTCACTAGAAGAGTATTTTAAAAATTAATTTAATTTATTGACATTAAAATTTGTAATATCTATTGTGATCATTAATATTAAATTCGTTTTGGACATTGTGAATTATCTTGGACATTATAACTGTATTATTATTATTTATTATTATTGCTATCCTATTCCTATTATGACATTTTGATATTGATATCCTATTAAGACTAAGCATGGCGTTTTGTATTTGAATGTAATTCTCATATTCTTTGTCCTAGATTTTTTTTCAATTTTATTTTGAATGACTAATGTAAAGCTCAAAATAGAGCCTAAGTTAATATTTGCATGCCATTGAATGGTAAATGTGCTGAACTGTAATAAATCTTATGTAACATCATGTTTGACCACATTTCTGCAAATAAATGAATTATGAATTATGAATAAGCTGGATACGAAAAGTAAATGAAACCGCAAGGATCTACAAATGGAGTGATAGACAAATCATATTTTACGCTATCCCTAAATTATCTGGCCATGCAAAAAAATGGTATCAAGGACTAAGTACCATTAACTTGACCTGGCGAGAGTGGCAGAAGAAGATAGTAAAAGCGTTTCCTGACGATCGCAATTATGCCGATAGACTATATGAAATGTTAGAAAGAAGAAGTAGAAAGGAAGAATCTTTAGAAGATTACTATCATGATAAAGCTAGACTTGTTAAGATGTGCGGCATAGAGGGACGTAACGCTGTTGATTGCATTATTAATGGAATATTTGACTTCAATATAAGACTTAATGCTCAAGGCTCAAGTTTCAAAAGACCATCACAATTACTTAAGTATCTTCGTCGTATATCCAAGAAAAGCCATTTAGTTTCACGCAAAAACTATCCTGGAAATAAGCTTGAGCATAATCTGAAGATTGGAGAAAAATTACCAAATTCCCAACGAGGAGTTAATTCACGAAGAGACAATTTAAGGCAGCTACAATGCTTTAACTGTACGGAGTTTGGCCACACATCACGGACATGTACGAAACCTAGAAAACGATGTGAAAAATGCTCTCGACTTGGACACGACAGTTCAAAATGTGAATTAGTCAGTAATTATCGAGGGAAAAATAGCACTTTTGTTAACAATAAGGATAATGCAGATAATAAAATTGAATCAAGTCAAACAGTTTTAAAAATCTCTCCTGGCGAACAGATAGATGGCAAGTATTTTAAATCTGTAACTGTTAATGATATTAAATGCTCCGCATATATTGATTTCGGTAGTCAATGTACACTTATCCGAAAAAGCTTAGCTGAGAGAATTTTTTTACCATTAATTACATCAGGGCTACCTATCATTAAGGGTTTTGCTTTAGGTAGTATAGTGCCTCTTGGCAAAACTGTTGTTAGCATTGTAGTCGATACTGTGGAGGCTGATATCGAAACTTATGTAGTAGAAGACCATTTATTAGATACAGAAGTCTTGATAGGACAATCTTTAACTGAACTACCTACAGTAGTAGCTCATAAGACTAACACCACTTTAACTTTATATTGTGACGAGACGGAATCGGAAAAGGTAAATCTTTATTGCAGCCAAGATGTAGATATACAATTAGGAGTGAATTTTGTACCTGTAAGAGTAGAGGGTGACTATTCGGGATCTTTATTTATACCAGGCAGTATTTGTATGAAACCGGACACTCCATACGTTTTATTACAAGGAGTGTATCAAATACATCAGAGTAGAGGTCAACTGATAGTAATTAATTTGTCATGTAAACCCTTTCACTTTAAACATGACAAACTTATTGCGAGAGCTGTAAAGCTTCCCCAAAACAGCGTAAGTGCAGCCGACGTTCTTCCATTTGATGTAAACAATATCAATCTAGTCGATGAGACTGTTTCATCAAATGGGAAAACTAAATGTCCCATAACGGTGGATATAGTTAATATAGGGCAAGGTATCGACAATGCACAGAAAGATCGACTGATTAGTTTAATGAATAAATTTCGTGATTGTTTCGCCTTGTCTACTCATGAGCTAGGTTTGACCAATATAACAGAAATGACCATTAGACTGAACGATACTACACCCATAATTTATAAACCATATCGACTACCATTTAGTGAACGAGCCAAGGTCAGAGAAATAGTTGGTGATTTGTTATCAAATGGCATTATACGGGAATCACAGTCGGCATACTCCAGTCTAATTGTCCTTGTCCGTAAAAAGAATGGTGAACACCGTCTATGCGTTGACTTTAGATCTCTTAATAAGAAGACCATTAAAGACAGCTACCCTATGCCAGTCATAGAAGATCAATTAGATCGCTTAAGCGGAAAATCGCTCTTCACTAGCCTAGATCTCGCGTCTGGTTACCATCAAATTCCGATGGCCGAGGAGTCAAAACATATTACGGGTTTCGTAACACCAGATGGGCATTACGAGTATACTCGGATGCCTTTTGGACTTGTTAACGCTCCGGCGGTCTTTCAAAGTATGATAAATAAGGCGCTTGGTGCTAGACGTTTTGACTTAGCTATACCTTATTTGGATGATCTTTTATGCACGGCTAGCAGTATTGACGAGATGTATAATAAGCTTGAATCAATTTTTGAACTCCTAAAGAAAGCAAATCTGACCCTCAATCTAAAAAAATGCTATTTCTATCAATCTAAAATCGACTATTTAGGATTCGAGTTATCAGATGAAGGTATTAAGCCTGGTAGTAAAAAAACTCAAGCGGTACAAGAGTTTCCTCGTCCAAGCAATGTTCATCAAGTCAGGCAATTTGTCGGCTTGGCGAGTTTCTTTCGACGGTTTGTTTACAATTTTGCTTGTATTGCTAAGCCTTTAACAAAATTGACTAAAGCAGATGTACCCTGGACATGGGGCGAAGCTCAGGAAGCAGCATTTCTTGACATAAAGACAAAGCTCGTTACAAGACCTGTGTTAGCATTATACAACTCCGAATTCATTACGGAAGTCCACTGTGACGCTAGTAAAATAGGCTTTGGGGGAATTCTTCTACAAAAACCCAACGAAGAGACACCACTGCGGCCGGTTGCTTATTTCAGTCGCCAAACCACCCGAGAAGAAGAGTTTTGGCACTCTTATGAACTAGAAACTATGGCTGTTGTGATGTCACTGCAAAGGTTTCGTGTATACTTAATTGGTATTGAATTTAAGGTGATTACTGACTGCAGTGCACTACGGTCCACTTTTACAAAGCGTGATTTGCTACCAAAAGTTGCACGATGGTGGCTTATACTCCAAGAGTATAACTTTTCCATCGAATATAGACCAGGACTCAACATGCAACATGCGGATGCACTCAGTCGTAATCCGGTACCGTCTTTAGAACAAAAAGAAATAGAAGTTTTAAATATCACTACTAATGACTGGCTGCAGACCATCCAAATGACGGATCCACATTTAAGGAATATCAAAACTATTTTAGAAACAAATGAAGGTGATCTCAAGGACATAAGAATGAATTACACATTTCGTGACAATAAAATTTACAGAAAAGTTGGTAACAAAGTTAAGTGGGTGGTACCACACTCAGCTCGCTGGAAAATATGCCAAATAAATCATGATGACGCGGGCCACTTTTCTTTTGAAAAGACTTTGGAAAAAATTGCCTCTGATTACTGGTTCCCAAAAATGAATCGATTCGTTAAAAAATATGTTAAATCATGTATAAACTGCGCATACAATAAGGAACTATCTGGAAAGAAAAGTGGCTCTCTACATCCGATTCCGAAGATTGTGGCGGTTTTCCATACCATACACATGGACCATCTAGGACCATTTGTTAAAAGTAAACGTGGCAATTGCTACATCCTTGGCATAATTGATGCATTTAGTAAATTTATATTCATAAAAGGTGTCAGGAACACCAAGTCTAGAACTACGATCAAAGCTTTAGAGGAAATATTCTCGGTGTTTGGGCAACCGAAAGTTATAATCTCTGATCAGGGTACCAGTTTCACATCTAGCGAGTTCAAAAACTTCACTGGTGCGATTGGCTCTAAACATGTGTGCAACGCCGTAGCAACACCGCGAGCGAATGGGCAGATTGAAAGATACAATCGCACAATTTTGAACTCGTTAGCAGCGATGAATCATGGTCACGACGAGAAAGATTGGGATGTGCATCTAGGTAAGTTACAGTGGAGTTTAAACAACACTGTGAATAAAGCTACGGGAAAGTCCCCAGCTGAAATTGTATTTGGACAAAAGACGATAGGACAGTCAGAAGGAATAATTAAAGGGGCATTGGAACAATCAGAACAAATTTCGGATAAGGAAAGGGAAGACCTAAGACAAACCGTGCACCACAACATAGAAGACAATCAGGCAAAGATGAAAAAGTTATTTGATAAGGGCCGAGCACCAACAAAGACGTTCCAGGAAGGTGACCTGGTAATGATACCTAATCACAACCCTGATAAAGGTAAAAGTAAGAAGCTCGCCCCTAGATTCAAGGGCCCTTTTCGAGTTTCTGGTGTTTTGGATAACGATAGATACGAAGTGTCAAACATTGAAGGGCATTCGAGTCGTAAATATAAAAACATATATCCTGCTGATCATATTAAGCCATGGGTCACTATTAATGCGTCTAACATAAGCGGTGGTGATACAAGTTTAAGCAGTGACGGATCCTCTTCAAGTTAAGTGGATTTCATGTCGATAAATTAACTGCCAATTTTTATAAACAGTCAGTAACTGATCAGTTAAATAAGGTAAAATAAAATAATAACATAATTATTTTTTTATTTATTTATAATATGAGTTAATTTGCAGCCTAATAAATTTATTACGAATATACTTAACCCCTGTTATCCTATCCTGTCATTTACAGCACAGGTACCGTCTGGGACAGTTTAAGATCAAAGCAAAGCAGTGCTTGACCAATACACGTGTCGCAATCGATGCTTCCAAGTGCTGATGCATTAGTAAGAAATATGTAAATATATATCTGAATATGGAGTTCAATGAGATTTGTCGGATATGGCCAGTCTCTTGTGTGGAAATCAGTGAAATACCTACCCCCAGTGTGGAAATCAATTAAAAACCCCTAGTGTGGAGAAGAATCTTATTTATTTGTGCCCCTAGTGTGGAGAAGAACTTTGTTTAGTTATACCCCTAGTGTGGAGATCATTATTTAATTCCCCTAGTGTGGAAGTTTACTAAATACATCAAGTGTTTAAAAGCAAAATATACCCCTAGTGTGGTCTGATCATTATACCCCTAGTGTGGAAGTTTACTAAATACATCAAGTGTTTAAAAGCAAAATATACCCCTAGTGTGGTCTGATCATTATACCCCTAGTGTGGAAGTTTACTAAATACATCAAGTGTTTAAAAGCAAAATATACCCCTAGTGTGGTCTGATCATTATACCCCTAGTGTGGAAGTTTACTAAATACATCAAGTGTTTAAAAGCAAAATATACCCCTAGTGTGGTCTGATCATTATACCCCTAGTGTGGAAGTTTACTAAATACATCAAGTGTTTAAAAGCAAAATATACCCCTAGTGTGGTCTGATCATTATACCCCTAGTGTGGAAGTTTACTAAATACATCAAGTGTTTAAAAGCAAAATATACCCCTAGTGTGGTCTGATCATTATACCCCTAGTGTGGAAGTTTACTAAATACATCAAGTGTTTAAAAGCAAAATATACCCCTAGTGTGGTCTGATCATTATACCCCTAGTGTGGAAGTTTACTAAATACATCAAGTGTTTAAAAGCAAAATATACCCCTAGTGTGGTCTGATCATTATACCCCTAGTGTGGAAGTTTACTAAATACATCAAGTGTTTAAAAGCAAAATATACCCCTAGTGTGGTCTGATCATTATACCCCTAGTGTGGAAGTTTACTAAATACATCAAGTGTTTAAAAGCAAAATATACCCCTAGTGTGGTCTGATCATTATACCCCTAGTGTGGAAGTTTACTAAATACATCAAGTGTTTAAAAGCAAAATATACCCCTAGTGTGGTCTGATCATTATACCCCTAGTGTGGAAGTTTACTAAATACATCAAGTGTTTAAAAGCAAAATATACCCCTAGTGTGGTCTGATCATTATACCCCTAGTGTGGAAGTTTACTAAATACATCAAGTGTTTAAAAGCAAAATATACCCCTAGTGTGGTCTGATCATTATACCCCTAGTGTGGAAGTTTACTAAATACATCAAGTGTTTAAAAGCAAAATATACCCCTAGTGTGGTCTGATCATTATTATAACTGAAATCCGTAGTGTGAATCTTACAAAATATGCGTAAATTGTGTGGTTATATATCTGTGTAAGCGAAATGAACTTTTATTTGTATTATTTCTGAAGTAGATTTAATTTTGAAACATAATAGTTATGTTAAATTAAAATCACTGGTTAATTTAAGGTAAAATTAAAATGAAATCATTTGTATAAATACTTACAATCATTACCTATATAAACGGAATATGGACGAACTGTGTTATCGACAAATATATTATAAGTTATAATATATAAATATTTAAATATTTATTTAGTTTGTAATTAAGTAATCCTCCCAGAATAATTACGAATAATGTTTTGAATTTTATTTTATTTTTGTCACAAATAAAAAAAAAAAAGAAAAAAAAATCATAATGAAAAATTTTAATTGTATGTTGCTGGCTAAGTTCGTATTGTATTGTACCATTATTTTATTAGATTTCTTTTGATATTCAATTAATAATTTTGCCCAAGTATACATGATGTATTGCAATCAAAATTTATGTGTCTGACTGTGTACGCAGTCTATTGACCTGAGAATGTCTATTGGTAGAATAATAGGTATACAAAATATGTAACTACATTTGGTGACATGATTATCCTTAAGCATTTTATGATTTTGTATAAAAGTTGTAATGTGTATGAGGACATACCCACCTGGCGAATGGCCGAGCTTAATTCGGGTATGGGGACATACCCACGGCAGAATGGCCGTCTGTTAGAATTAACTACGTACTTTCTACATTTAATATTACGATTTTATTTCCATCTCTATTGAAATAATAAAATTACAAGTTTCATTAAAAATGTACTGAGGTTTCAAAAATATAAAAATTAAAAAAATAAAATAAGCAGGCGGTATTCTGTCACCGGCGGCCATCGCGGTTGGATGTGTACGGCGCGCGTCTATGAGACTGATTTAGTTTTTAACATAATAATTTTGTAGTTTTGGTCAAGAATATTAAAAAAATCGACTAGACTGGTGTGTATTTCTTACGGCAGTATCCTGAATTCTCAATAGTAGTTATAATAATAATTTACTAAAGAATTTTTTCCTTTCCTGGAACATTGTTCATTACAATGTACAAGAAAGATTATTTAGACTGTTGATTGATGGCACTTGGTGGAATTCATTGTTACACATATTGAGAACACTTGTACTTTTTCCACAGCATTTATTCTGTTACACCTGGCCGGCTTCTCCTTACGGCATTCGCAATGGTTTACATTTATCAAAGGGTTTCGATGTTCTAATTCCTAAAAACTACGATATTTAACATTTTTCACGGGTGGGTAGTTATAAAATTTAGTATACCAGTAACAATTTTTTCCCCAAAATGTGGGGAATATTTATAAGCATGGCCTGAAATTTTTTTTATAAAAACAATTAATATTATGACCTACCTAGTATGTATATAAAATAAAGATCTTTCAATGATGAACTTTGACGCAACACGCTGCACCAGTTTGTTGAACGCGATTTAATTAAAAACAGTACGGCGCTGTCTGCCAGCAGTCTCACGTAATAACTTAAGAAATGCAACTCGCTCGTACAAGTGTAGATCTGATGTTGTACAGACGGTAATGCTGCTTCTTCCCGCACGAATATACGGCTCGGCTCGATAGTGACACAGAATAGATAATAGCACTAGCGCTAGTGATGTGCTGCTATGTGCTGGAGGCGTGACGGAGCTGGGCGAATAATATAGTCAACCACAATACTCTAGGAACAAAGTAAGCAGAGCTTAACCAACCTGAATTCGGACAAGCGTTCTTAGATTTATTTTTATGAATACGTAGGTACAGATTGTACATAGAAACGTCCAAAAACGTATACATACATCTTTATATATGCGTTGAGAGGTCGACGATCCAATCCGCGACCTCTGATTCATCACCGCCTGTTCTTTGTTTTGACCCTCGGTAGATGGGAGAGTGAACCTGATATTCTTGTCCACTCTTCCATAAAATCACCACTAGTCTGTAAATTGTGACAGAAGTTAAAGTCCGCTCTTTGTGTTGGACTTGTGTTAAACCCACAGCTCGTTTCCACACAGAAGCTACCCGGATTAGCACGGATTTTAATTCCCACTAACCTCCTCCACGTTTTGCCCGTGACTATGCAGAGTATGTAGTCAGAGTGTACAATAGTGAAATGGGTGGAAGTATAAAAAGGTAATTATTTATTCAGCACTCATTTTAATATTGAAGTGAAGAGGCATGGCGCGGAGTGTCTGCCCCGAGCCCGCCCGCCGCCGCGGGCAATCAGTGAGCAGCCAAGGCACACTATAACGAAGCCGGCCTCGCACGCGACCAGCCGCGATATGATGGATTTATTTGTTGAAGCAATTTGTTCAATCATTAGCTTTATCTCTGTATCTAACGTGCATGTGCTGCCTTCACAAATTAAAATTGTTTTACTACGAATTGGTTTCATTAGTTATTGGTTTGTTTTCAACTCGATTGAAGCGAGTGCCGTGATCATCGCTGAGACCAATATAATTTCTGTAACTCTGTGGCCACGACATTGCACGCGTTATGTATGATTAGCCATTACATATTTTGGTAGGTTAGACTCAAAAGCCGAAAACGATTGCTAGACAAATTGTAACTCTAGTTATCCACTATTGGGTACCTTCCGGGGTAAAAGTTCAAAGAGTTTATCAGTTAGAGCTTTGAAAAGGAGTGAGCATTACTAATATCTATACATACAGTGACGCTCTTTCGCATTCATTCATATCGCCAAGGAATTCTGTTGCCAACAAAGTTAAGGGTGGGTAACATTCAGCAAATCCGTTAGTCGCACGACTTGTGAAGTGAAATCACAGGACACGGCATGTGGCCGCCGTCATTACGCCGTCGCACCACTAAATTTGTCCTAAGCCTGGCGCCGGCCCAAAGACTCCCTCTGGCTCTCCATGCCCCTGGCGGACAGCCAGATTAAATATAATATAAACTTATAAAAATAATTTAAATACAGCTATTAGTGCAGAGGAGGCGCTGTGCGCTGACTGAGCGAGCGCCGAGCGGCTCGGAGCGCGACATCTCCGAAGTTAGTCGGCCGCTGATTGTGTTATGGTAATGCAGAATGCACGGCGCTGTCTAGAAATTGTTCTGAAGTGAAGTTAGCAACTAAAGCTCACTTAGCTATCAAATATGTAACTTAATATCAGACGGACGGGCGCCTGGACATTTGCTCTTGCTGAACTATTTCCTAAATTTCGAAATACATGCAGATGAAGGAATTTCTCAACATTAGAATTATTTATGATCTTTGAATATTTGAGTCGACTGCAAATATATTAACGACATCTGTGTAGGTTAGTATTTTTTTCTATCTTAAATAAGATTTATTTTCATTTATCAACACACTAATTTATTACAGTAACTAAATATACATTAAATACAAAAATGAGAAAAAGAACAGGGGTGGAACAGACAGTAACTTTAGGCATCGTAGAATTCCTCCCCATCGACCTCTACCGGTACCGTGCCCAAAAGGCTGGCGGCATTACCCCGCTAAATAGCGATAGCAATTCTTTGAGCAAGGTAAAGGCCAGCTCTATGGTCACGGGAAGAGTCAATGAGACGCTTCGTTATCTCTTTGAAAAGCACGCGCGCACTTGGACCCCACGAACCCAACGTTTCGACTCCAAACGGCTCTAAAATATAATTACCAATTAAATTGGCATATTTGCGCCATTTGAAAGTCTCCGCTGATGCAGCAGCAGCGCATGCACAGTCCATCGTAGGTACTTGGAAGGTTAATTTCTTTAAAAAAAAAACTGTTTTACGTATAATTTTACTGCTATACCTACTTAAAACACTTCCATACTGTGAGTGCCCTAAACCTCGTAATGCCCTATCACATACACCACGGAATTCATTAAAACAGTTTTATTCCACTGTGTGATATTCGTGTAAACTTCCGACAGGACCATGTTGCGGTATTATCTTTGAATCTTTTTGAAGGATTATCAACGCTGGGAAACAGTGGTCGGTGCAGCTGGCTTAGCTTAAACCACAAATGAACGCAGGTCCACTAGAAAACATTTAACTTCCTTCAAAATACACAATGAAAATGTGGAGGAAACACCGTACCCCTGATACGTTTCCTTTATGATGCTTCACAAGTAATCCCTGGTACTCATGAATTGGGTGTTAATATTATTTCTAAAAATGTGCGCTTTGTTTTCTGAATAAAACATATTTTCTTTTCTTTTCTTCTCTCTTTTCTATGAAGCATCATAAAGGAAAAGTATCAGGGGTACGATGTTTCACTAATTACCCTGTACTGTCTAATCCTAGACATGCAGAAGGCCTTCGACTGTGTGCCTCGCGCGATGATCTGGTGGGCACTGCGGTCCAAAGGAGTCCCAGAGGCTTACATCGACACCATCCGAGACGTGTACCAAGATTCCGGTTCCGAGGTTCGGACCGCTGTTGGCGACATGAAAACCTTCCCCATCACCGTCGGGGTACACCAAGGATCCGTACTCAGTCCCTACCTGTTCAGCTTAGTGTTAGACGTTTTGTCGGACAGTATCAGAGACTCACATGAGCAGCCTCCATGGTTGCTTATGTATGCTGATGACACTGCGCTGATGGACGCAGACAGGAACAGATTGGTGCGACGTGTGAAAGTGTGGAAGGAGGCGCTTGAGAGCGGCGGTCTGAAGCTAAATGTGGCGAAGACAGAGTAATTGGCGTTAAACTCAACAGATCCCACACCCGTTCGTATAGGCGATAACTTGGTCGAGCGCACGGATCAGGTTAAGTACCTGGGATCTGTACTTCACGCTTCTGGCGACATCGACTACGACGTCAAGGCACGTATTGCCGCCGCGAGGGCTAAGTGGCGGGAAATGACTGGCGTCACTTGCGACTCTAAAATGCCAGTCAGGCTGAAGGGGCAGGTCTATAAAACGATCATTAGACCTGTCCTCTTACACGGCTGTGAGGCGTGGCCGCTGTTGGAGCGGCACAAGCAGATGCTGCGTGTCACGGAGATGAAAATGCTGCGGTGGATGTGTGGAGTCACGCGTAAAGATCGCGTGACGAACTCACACATCCGCAGCAGCCTTCATGTCCGTGACATCGCAGATAAAATGCAAGAGATCCACCTCCGCTGGTGCGGCCACGTCTTGCGGAAACCGCCCAGCTACGTGGGTAACAAATGCCTGGCAATGGCGCCCCCACCCGGTCCAGGTAGAAGGGGTAGGCCCAAGAAGTGCTGGCTTGGCGTCGTGGAGGGTGACATGCGTGAAAAAGGTCTCACTACCTTGGACGCCCAAGATCATGCGAAGTGGAGGAGGAAGAGCCGGAAGGCGGACCCTGAGCTCCGAGGGCACCGTGGCCTCGGATGCAATCAGGACTAACGTCTTTATGTGGATGATGATGATGATGATGTTTCACTAATTACTTATTACATGTGCAATAAGATCTATCGCGACTAATATTAATTGACTTAGTGGCTGATCGCCAGGGAGGAATTGACTTGTGTCTATAATGTGATACAATGAGGCGGCTGGCGCTTCGGTAAATAGGCAATCACGCAACAATCCGGAGCATCGACATTCTATGAATAAGGAACAGCCGCCGGCCGCGCTCGCATTATTGTTTAGCATTTCTATTTGGAACGGTTCAGCCAGTTTATTCACAAGTAAACGTCGTCCGGACGTTGGCGGGATATGAAATACGATTGTAAAATGTAGCTCAAGCTGCAATATGGACCATATCTCACGAGCCTGTCGCCGGGGATCGGGAATTGAATGTTTGTAAATTCTTCTCTCGGATATTATTTATTTTCGTACGCTTGCCATATTTATTGTTTGCAAGACTTTTGAAATACATTACTTTATTATATTTTATTATTTACACTTTGACCTTACTCCTTCAAAGTAAGGTAAAAGTGTAAACCTAACTAAGGTCACATAAAGGGAGCAGAAGCAACAAGCCCATCGTCATCTACTGGGTACATTTCTCGATTGCTGCGAATTTTCAAGCCGAAAATCCTGACGCTATGACGCGAGAGCTGCGTCCTGCGTCACACCCTCATACAAAGTAGTGAGTAGGTACTGCCGCCACCGCTGCGCGATGAGGGCAGTGCTCTCTGCTTGCCACAAGGAGGAAAATGCTATAAGTAGTTGTAAGCAGATGATTTAGTTGTCTTTCATTTTTTCAAGGAACCATGTAACATTATGTAAGCTATTTTCTCCTCATACATTTGACATCTGTTTCATTCGGTTCGCGCCGCTCCGACGCGTGAGTGGGGTTCGTAATGAGGGGTGCGAGGGTTCTTTCAGATACTTACGTTACTGTACCCATAGCACGAAGAAATAGAATAGAAATCTTTATTTGCAGGAAGCAAGCGTAAGAGAGAACAGAGCATTGTGATTGGCCGGCTTCATATACACACAGGTACACAGTAGGCAGGTGGCCAATTGCTATGCTCCGTTCTCTCAATACACTTACTATACGATTACGGCAGTAGTTCGTGCTATGCGTACTGTCGGTGAGGGCGCCGCCGCCGGTCGGTTGCAGGTAGTCGCCCGGTGGAGTGACGCGCCCTCGATGTCAGTGGCACGCGATTGATATTAAACTTTGTTACTTGTTTTATGAAAGTGTTTACTTCCGAAACTTTGTTAGGTGCTCGTTTTATGAAGGTATTTACTTAGGAAAGTCGGGATAGTACAACAGTGTTCTTACAATTGTTTACATTTTAAAGAGGGACTAGTTGATCTCTTATTGCTTAGTGACTAGCTAATTCCAATAATAATTGTATTGAGATTATTATCATAACTCGACATCTACTTTTACGTTAAATTCCACGCAACTTTTAGGCAAATTTTTATCGTCAATAACAATTCCATTGAATTTCTTTTTTTTATTATTCTACCAGCATTAAAAGAATAACCTTTCTTGGCAGTCGGGTAAAAACAATTTTATCGATTGAAAGCCAAATATAAGTAGATAAATGTGTATTGCATTGCGCAAAATGACGCACGTCAACACACACTAACTGTTGTTACTAATCATTACACTCAATAGTGAATAATGAATGTACTGAGCCCTACCGACGCGCCAGCGTGTACACGTACACATGTACAGTGCGCTGGCGTGAACCCGCTTCACTCACCAAACAGCTTCAGTTTGACTTTTAATTGCGCTAACAACCAACTAGGTATGTCTAAAACGGTAACGCTTAGAGGAGAGATGTGAAATACAGGTAGGTTCATACAGTCACAGCGGTAGCTATGAGTTGTACTTTTTTTAATACCATCGAGGTGGCGGACTAGCAAATAACTGTCCAAAAAATGGAAAGTGGTTACCGTGGCGTAGGGACGTGTGCAACACCAGGGGCGTCACTCTCGCGCTACCGACCCCGTAGGAACCTTCTAATACCCTTCTTGAAGAACCACATATTGTGGTCGCAAAACCTCGGCAGGGAGTTGATTTCACAACTTAGGTGTGCTTTAGCACAGAATAGATAGTCCTAAGTATAAGCATGCGTAACTCGAACGTAGGTACAGTAAGCTTCAGAGAAAAGGAACCCCCCTTGAGGATAAAACTAATATCAAGGGGGGTTCCTTTTCTCTGAAGCTTACTGTACGTAGCCGAATAAAGTAATAAACAAGACAGGTCCAGCCTGTGTTGTTCACCAGCGACTACTGCCCATCGCTATCTGAACCGGCCCTTACAACAGAACTGCGCAGGTAAGTTGGAGCCTGTCGGTGAAAAACTCGCGGTGCCATTACAACTGTCCGCTCAACTTGGTACAGCCGCTGACTGCTGAGGATCGATGCCTGGCTCAACTCCGCTCACATAACTTTACTTCCACTAGTTGAAATGCCTCGGCGGTGCAGAGTTAGTACCATCTATTCGTAACTCCTGTGTATGACGTTTTGAGTTTGTTTGTCCCTACGAGAAAAGTTTTCTCAATTTTCTTCAAGTAAAATACATTCTCAATAGCATGAAATATAGAGAAAATGTTTGCTTGACCGTTCAACCTTTTTTATATGAAACCGAAAGTAGAATTCAGATGTGTTTTTTTATGAATATACTGTACTAGCTCGAGAGCGGACGAGTGGTGTAGTTACACGTAAAGCTGTTGTGTAGAGGTAACTACGTCGTTATTCGTGTAGTGCGCTCCGCGAGTGCACGCCGCGCTTGTTGCAACGAGTCCCGGCGGGGAGGCGCAATAACCCGCCGATGTGTTCACGAGCCCCGGCTGGAGACATTATCGCATTGCAGCGAGAGCGGCGAGTCCTCACAAGTAGTAGTAAGATATAATTACACCTCTTATATTTAATGGCCATGTGAGCGCGCGCTTTGCTGCAAGTGATAAAGGCATGAATGTCTTGCTATTCGGGCAGTTTCTCCTCCAATCTGATGTTTGGATAGTATAATTAGCTTGTAGTATAACCTCACTTCGAATTCAAATGAATGAGCACCATCTATCGAGTTATTCAAAAATCACAAAGCGATTATTTGTTTTTATTTTGTTAGCAGGTTCTACTGCCGTGAGCACTGGGCAGCCAATTCGCACACAAGTACTTACACAGCACCATTCGCACGTCGAGCCACACCACCGGTGGCGACGTCTACAGCGAGGCGTCTCCGACCGCGCTATACACAGTGTCATTGAACAACAACCATCATTCTTCAATAATCCATTCTACCAAACTTAATAAACGTTTTAAAATACAAAACAATACGAAGTTGATCATTTCGAACGTTGCTTGTTACTGTCCGATACCTACAGGCAATGATATTTTACACAAGATATGTTACGTTCATAGTAACTGACTCCTCAAATCTGATCCAGCAATGTGTCAGTGCACAATAGTTGACAATTAGCGTTAAAGTAGTATGAAAGATGGGATAAGCACGTGAGTAAAAAAGATAGCTATAATTCGGAATGATTCGGACTGCAATCGTCTCGTTCGTTCTAGTATGGCTTTTTAGCATAGATTATGATTTTGTTGAACAGAAGGGGTATTTCTTTGGTAGGCAAGAAATGAAATTCGATGAAAAAATAAAACGTCATTATTTACTTCGGAAAATGATAACAATTAAAAAAGATAATAAAGAAATTTCTCGAAAATAAAACCATAGTGACGCAATGACGTTATAATAAAAAATTAAACGCCTTCAAATGAATTTAATTTATTTCTTTTCTGCCACTTAGAAAGTTTTTTATATCGGGATTATTTTTATGAGCAGAATGAAGCCGAACAGTAGTATATTTGTCAGTTATTATATTCTTCCTCAGCAATGTTCGACCTTATTTCGAAGTATATCTCTCAGTGGCTTCAAAGTGATTGCTACAAATTCTGCTGCTTTTTGAAGGTGTCCAGTCAAACTCATTTCGTTGTTCCCTAACAATTGCAATCCACTCCTGAAGTCGAACTTCATTAGTCGGAAACCTTGAAAAAAGCTTTATGTTATTACAATTATTTAAAGGACAACAAATAAATAAAACAAAAATTTTGTTACTCAATTTTAAACAACAAATAAAACTAACAGCAGGTCAATTATAACATTAGTAGGCAGTAAACTGAAAATTACCCTATGTCGCATCTGTACTGATAATCTATGCAAGCAGTGTTGTTGTGTCCTTGTCGTGCTCATATCAAAAAGTATTTCTGTCTTTTTTCTTTGCCGCCATTATTTTAAAAATATTATTTAACTAATTTTAATGAGAAACACTAAGAAATCGGTAATATTGTATGTACTTACATGTGATAGAAGATCCCTCGTGTTTTATTGACTTTAGTGTTGTAATTTGTACATTTTGAAAACACACGATGGCATTTTTATTGCAATTTTATTATGCGCTTACATACGTGACAACTCGGCGTTTGTCAGACATATACTAAATGCGATACGTCCCAATTGGGACGTTTTCGCGTCTTCACCAGGCGCAGTCTAATAACATATCTGCCTCTTTTTTGTATATAATATCATTGCCTACAGGTCATACGCAACCTATGGATTCTGTTCTGTATTCGAGCGTGTCGCGCCTGCAGGTAATTCCTACAGTAACACACACACTTGTGCATCTCGTGACAGATAGACAGATATTGAAGCTCCTCTCCACTCGCATCAGTAATAACATACTGTACGTAGCCGTCCACTGTGCACGATGGCGGCGTCACTTCAAAGGTGATCTACGCGATTATTCCCAGAACTCATCTCAGTCTGCCATTTGTCGGACGCCACAGTGCCGGGCGCACGGCGGCGTCCGTCGCCACAGAGCTTAGTGGCGCAGCTCCCCGCGGACTCTGTGAGCGGCGTCTACTGAGCACTGACACGCAGAGTAGTGCCGGATAGATCTGATTTGTAACTGTGTGCACGCTTAAGCGCCTGCCACATATGATGCAATCCAAAGCGCCGAACAAGATGTATTATTCTTTCAAATCAATTTCTGTACGATAAACACCACATTGTCACTTTACTGTTGTGTGTGTTGAATTAGGTATGAACAAAATTATTAATCGTTACCAAAACATCACAATGGGCTATTTGACTAAGTCGTCGATTCTTCCCAATACTGCTTAATATGTTAGCTTGCTCTGAAAAAATATGCTTAGCAAAATAAAATATTGCATATCTAAACTGAAACTATGACTTTTCATTAGTTGAAATTGCCAAAAAAAGTCAAAATATAAACAATGAAATTCAATTCAAATACTTTTAGATTCCTCATTAAATTTTAAATAACTTTTATTATGAACTATATACGTGTGAACGCAACGTAGACCGAGATAAATGCGATATTCTCCTGCACTCCATACATTTGCACTACGCACTATCGAAGCGTGACGTCACAATTTCGTGCGATTTTGTATGGAGCGTTTTCGGGCGGCGCGATAAATTGAATTTTTCAAAATCAAATATCTTGAAAACTATTTGTCGTACGAAAATTTTACTTTTACAGTTCATTATATTATAAGTAAGTGGTAATTTTACGAAAGTAAAAAAAAATTAGTCAAATAGCCTATTATTTGCTTTTGTATCTCGATAGGATTGGTGGAGAGTAGAAACTAAATTATTGCCACTTCGATTCTTCGAACTTCTTAATATGAGCAGAGGCTTTCTTATCTATGTTATAAGCACTCTACTGTAGTCTCCGTATATGCCATTAATAACATTTTCTGAGTGTTTAAATTGAAACAAATTAAATAATGTTGTAAAATAACTTTGTTCAGTGATCAGTCGATTCTCACGGACCGACCGTTCTGGACAAAGTTGCCTCTCTAAGTAAATAAAGCCGCGTTTAGTATTAAACATGGCTCCCAAGTTTGCGACCAAGTAAAAATAAAACGAAATACTTGAATGAGAATGAATTAAAATAAAGATGAAGGGAGAACATTCAGTTATCTCCGTTGTACAAAAAGTAAGACTCCCCGACAACAGCGCCTTTTACAAATTCCGTGAGTCGTCTAATCGGTAAGACTCAAAACATATAATTGAGTTCAACATAAACTGCAGCAGTTACTCCAAAATTAAGATTAGAACTCAGCATTCCTCATAAAGTTTATTGCACCTGCGAGTGGGAGGGCGCGCGGCAGAGAGCTGGGATGCGAGTGACAAGGTGTTGTTAATGATATTAACAGCAACATTGTACTCGAGTGCGTAACGAGAGTGTAAACTGTGTGCACATCGCCTGTAAAGTGTTTTATAGTGTCGAGCGGCGCGAGGCGCCGTGACCCGGTTACACTGACACAAACTGGTGCAAACTACAATGAAATGGATGTTTGAAGATACTGAATTTCCAACAGAGGAACGACTCGTTTGAGGCGCTGCTCTAGAATGAGTACATGCCACCTGTGTCGGTGCGTTATACTAGGATGTGCAGTGTTGAATAATTGACATTTCCGTAGATATACCTTCCTGAAAACGACTGTTCTGATGAAATGAGAAATGCTGTGCCCCAAATATATATCTTGTACTATGGTAGGTACTTTGGATTATGGATTAACGTTCTGCTTCCTAGGAACGTGAGGTGCGTATGCTTACGTTAGTGATATTAAAGTGCATTACCACGCGCCGTCCCGTACGCGACTGTGAGTTACGTAGTGTGGGGGCTTTCAGCGTTGGGCAGTGACGTCGGCGCGCGGCGGTGGGGCATACACTGACTGGTGCTCAGCACTGAGCAGGGCACAGCTTCGTGAAACTGGCAAGCCACGGCTTCTTACTAACAATATACTGGTACTTCTTACACATGATATACATGACAAGTAGGTATTATTTTTTATTAATTATCTAAATCTGTGAATGAGATTATAAATTCAAGTTAAGTAGCTCACCAAGATCCGCTTACTAATGACACAGTCACTGTCATCTCCTGTAGAGCCAAACCTTACAAGAGAAAACTCTACACTCCCTATATGTTGACTTAGAAGGCATAAAGCATTCGATTGCTAAGGTTTTTTGTAGGGCTGACAGTATACCCACGTTTCGTTACCGCATTTTTGGGTTTTTGATGTAATGGATCTAGCTGTATTGAACAGGTTAGTAATCAACACCTCTACAGAGGCACTTGTGTGATATGAAAGTCTAGCGGTGTAATCACAGTGAGCTGCCGACAGACGTAAGCAAAATATTCCAATATTTATACATCACATCTGGCGGGTTCGTAGCGCTACGGCTGATCGCTGCGAAGGCGCTACGCCGTAGACAGGCTGCACTGAACAGTGAACACGCAATGGGCGCTATTCACCAAGTCGAGGCAGTCGCGTCGTGAGCGCGGCCAGCAGGCTATATGACGTCATTTGAAATGTCTTGTTCCACCGCAGTGGCATGTGAACACCCCGCGGGAGTGCCGTGAGTAACGTGCCATACATGTGAATGTTGTAGGTGAATAAACCTTTAGGTATGACCATTATATCTGTGAATTGATTTTGAGTATTTCAAACATAGGTAGATATAATAGTTTAAAAAACTAAAAAACACGCTTTTAGCACGCACTAAAAATTACAAAATAATTTAGTTTGATGACTCGCCGCCATATTGGATTTGTAATGACGTTTCTTAACTAGTCATGTATTGTCATTATAACTCTGAGCGTGTGCAAAATTTTATCCTAATCGAAAACCGGGAAGTGGTGCAAACTAAGATTCTAAGATTTTCTTACATACATAGTCACAAGTGAAGCTAATAAAAGCGTGTTAATAATATTAACCGTAGTTGTTACGATACGTCACCGATGCCTCGCTCATTGCCGCTCACGGCCGGCGCTTCCTGCCCAATTTACAGACGTAAAAAAGTTATCGCAATAATACTAGTCATTAGCGAATCATAAACTCCAGTAATGAATGTTATTCTGTGTCCAACACCGTAACTCTGCTCACCCCAAAACGGCGATCGATAAACTCTTTACTATAGGTACGGTTTGATAAATCTGCCCAATTTCGAAACATGAAAAAAATAAGAAACATAACGACAGGTAGTACATTTTCGCTTCGGAAAGTTAGATAAAGTCAATTTGTTCAGAGTGAACTTTTCCAATAAAAACGCGAGATGTATCAACGGCGACAAGATTGATGCGCCCCGCGCGTCCACGCGCCCCGCGCCCGCGTCGGCCGCTTCGGCCGCGTCGCTCGCGTGCGCTCCGGGTGCAACTCACAAGAGCGCCTTCTTAAACGCCATCTTGGTTTTATACAACAGAAAGACTCAATGATAAATTATATTCGGCTGACACTTGACTCTCATCAACGCAGATGCTTTAACTTGTGAATGCAAGTCTTAGACTTACAGGTTGTGGCGCCCGCCGCCAGCGGCTCAACACGGAGCGGGTGTGGCGCCACCACCGCTTCCTGAGTCACCGGCTGAGTCCCTCCGTACGGCCGGTGCAGCAGTGCCTGCGCGTGTGCTGGTGTATGTGTTCCTTATATGAACTCACATGTAACTTACAATGTTGACTTCGTGGTTACGGAGATCGATAGCTCCCGGGGTTGAATTCTGAGCATTACACTACGGACGCGACGTGAACCCTCGCCGAACTCCAGCTATTTAGCTCAACTAATAGCATATTAATAATAATATAATATAACTAGCTGTCCCGGCGAACTTCGTACCGCCAATTTTTCCCTGCACCCGTGGCGTCAGATCCCGTTCCCGCTGCACCATTTAGGGGGATGAAAAATAGATGTTGGCCGATTCTCATAGATACCGGATAAGCACAAAAAATTTCATCAAAATCGGTCAAGCCGTTTCGGAGGAGTATGGCAACGAAAACTGTGACACGAGAATTTTATATATTACATAGCAATTTAACTCAAAGTTTCACTCAATTCCGTCAGACGATGTGAAGCCAAGGGCGCGCGCGGTGCCGCTCGTCGGCGCTGGCCGGAGTTCGCGCGCCTTTCATGCGAAGGAATATTCCATTAAGTGAGATTGAATTTTCATTTGGACAAAAAAGTTATCGCATAAGTCCACTTGAATGATAGGCTTACAATTCTCTTTAGTTCCTTTTTTACGAGCTTGTATAAAGTTTTATTATAAAGTTTAAAGGCGTTCCGTTTGCGTTCATTCCACAGATAAAATATATTCTCCTTGATAATGGACTTTATATTGACAGTCATTTAAAACTATGACGCGGCCTGCCCCCGCCTAATTGAATAGCTTACGACCATAAATTGAGAAAGTCCGCACAAATATCGCCATTATCCGCGGCCACGAGCCGCACTCATTTTTCTTTCAATAAACTTTTCTAATAAAATTAGACTTCTGTAATATCGTTCTTAGCTTTGCTTGTGGGGTTGGAAAGATTCTTACAGAATATATTTTCGACGAGAATTTAGTCAAACAATAGATGCACGTAGGTATATCTACGTGCATCTATTGTTTGACTGTGTCGATGACAACCTCACCTCCGGCCTAGCACCACGACCCACAGTCGGCGTGTGGTTTTAGTCGGTTCGATTCCGACGTAACCTCCCCTTCCGGCTCCGGCAGGGGGGTATCCAAGGGGATTTCCGCACGAAAAAAAAAAGGTATATTTTCAATGTGGTTCCGAGGCATGGCCAGGGCCATGTCCCCGAATGACATCAGACGTGGCACCGCCCTGCGTGCATATATACATTATTATAATGTTCAATTTACGACAGCTCAACTGCGCACAACGCACACGAGCGACTGAACACTTATAAATATTCGAATACAAAATATTGTCAGAATTCGTTCACAATTAATGGTCTTCGCGTTATAATGGCGTTTGGTGGCGCTGTGTGCCGCCGGGCACCGGGCGGGACAAGGGAGAGCAAATTGTCGACCCTCGTCAAGCGATGCGCCCTCAGCCGCCGCCCCCCCCCCCCCCTTCCGCCTGGCGCCACCTGCAGATTAAAGTACGAGGCTATGGAGCTGGTTTATCTTCCTGGTTAGAAGGTCAGATGGCAGTCACTCCTGTGAAAGCCAGGATAAGCTAACTCAAGAGAAAGGGTAGGGAACGGACTCCGGGCTCCATTATGCAAGCGTTGTACACAAACGGCACTAGCATTGTGTCCACTACACCGACACCGACCCACGTCGTACGCAGTTATGGCGTGTTGCTAGATATTTAATTACCTGTGTGCCGTTGTAGGTTCGCTTTCCGCCACGTGCAAGCGGCCTCGTGGTGGCCAATTGATAAATAATAGTTAATTGTTGTAACAGCGTGCACAGTTACTTTTTAACAGCGCACTCAATTTTGATGACCGAGCAGTTAGCGTTAGGGAGGGAATCAAAACAGCACAAAGTAAAAAATCTTTGCACTCGAGTGCAACACGTAAAACTTTTCACCACTTCAGCAAGGAAATTAACGAAAACAGTTAATTAACTCATACTCATGAGTTTTAAATAATTACAAAATATTGTGTTCCTAGCTGACCCGGCGAATTTCGTATCGCCTATATTTTTCCGGCCGTGTGACATCCGATCCCGTTCTCACTGCACACTCTACTTATTAATCATGTATTATGCATATAAACCTTCTTGAATTATTCTATCTAGTAAAAGAAACCAAATCAAAATCTGTATCGTAGTTTTGAAGATATAAGCATACACGGGACGGACAGACGCAGAAATTGACTTTGCTTTATACTATGAGTGATGATGATGACGAAGTGATGCTAATATGATAAATTTGACACCGTGGAGGTACAAACGAGTAGGTTTAATGTTGTTTTGAATTCACAAATTTATAAAAAGGATCTAAATTAAATTAACTTCATCCACTAGCGGATAGTAACGACTTTTCTATTAAGGATATCGAAGAGCAAAAAATAGTACCTAATAGATAATGACATGTAGAAAGCCTTTATATCCCATATGCACAAACTATAAGGGCAGTGCCGGGTGTAAGGCGGAAGGCGGGGCTCACCAGGCCGTTCATCAAAACATATTTTTATTAAAATTGTTGAATTGCTCGGCGCGGCGAGCACAATGGCGGCGCGTGGCGCGTGGCGCGTGGCGCGTGGCGCGTGGCGCGTGGCGCGTGGCGCGTGGCGCGTGGCGCGTGGCGCGTGGCGCGTGGCGCGGGCGGCCTCACCGCGGCTGATTTAGTGGGCGATCATACTGCTGCTTGTTCGTATAAAGCGATAAGATTATTTGCTGCCTTTGTTGATTGAAAATGTAATTACAATGAAGCCCGTGGGGAATGGGTGAAAAATAATTGTTCTTTAACTTACCATAAGTAATGAGAAAATGATAAATTCCGTTTATGTACTACACCAATACCCCCGACGCAAATACGTGTGTTTATGTGTGGATATGTCTGTGACATCGTAGCTCCTAAACGGATGAATCGATTTGGATGTAGTTTTATTTTGGTTGAAAGGCATCTTAGTCATAAGTGTTCCTAGCTATGTTTGAAAAAATTCGGTCCAAGATGGCCGCCGCCACAACATGTTGGAATACTTACTTCTCTCAATATGGGTAACAAATGAAAGGACCTGACTAGTAGAATACTATATACTATGAAAAATTTCAAATCTAAGATGGCCCCCCTCAAAAAATAGTGAATAGCATAATTTTTTCACAACTCCCCTAAAATGGGTGTCAAATCAATGAACTTGACTAGTAGTGGCTCGGAAGTGGTGTTTATTAAGATCTACACTAGAAATTACACTTTATATGTACATGTTAAGTTTATAAAATTATGTTAAATTAAATTAACTGTTAATAACGAGATGTTAATGTTAGGATGTGACTGTTCGAACGTTACTGTTGGAAATGTTGGAGAGTGCAGCGGTCGCGGCACAAACCGAATGTACTTACACTAATTAATTTTACTAAATTGGTGAATGTTCTGACGAGTTCTTACAAATTAGTCCCACGCCTCCTTTCCTCCGCAGGACAACACGTGCAGGGCTTAGATGTCACCCGCATACGGTGCTGAATATACCTTCTAGAAGCAAGCGGTACGGTGAATCATTCCTATGCCGCACCATTAAGACCTGGAACTCCCTGCCAGCTCACGTGTTTCCTTCTTCCTCGCGGGGCGTGAAAAGGCATCTGATGAGGCCGTCAAGCTGAGTGCCACCACTGTTAATTTATAGTGAGGGTCACTTTTCGATACTTTGCCACCACGTGGTCGGTGTCCGTACCAAACCGGACAATAAATAAAAATCTATCGTTTAATCTGCGCACGGCGCGCCGCCGCCGGCCAGTCTGTGTGCTGCCACCTGCCGGCCACCGACGCCTCTTGTAGCACTCCGCTAATGATATCATCAGCTGTCTTCTATACTCCATCATGTATACGAGTGGGTTGCGTAGCGCGTGCTACGCGGGAGCTACGAGACTCGTAGACACATCACTAGCAGTTGAGTAGCGATTTATTATTGAGAATGATCGTTCTATAGGTTGGAGTGAGTTATGTACCAGTGACATAAGTTGGTGCTTAAGTTTTGCCTTGAATTTTTACCTTCGGGTTCAATTTCCTCATAAAACCTCTTTTTAACGGATTCTATCGCGATTTATTTGGTATTATTTACGTTTAGCCTGATGTTATGGCTACCTTTCAGCAGCCGGTTGTAGGCTGTATGTTGTTGTATCAGTATTGGGCAGTGAGTGATATTCGCGGAAACTTTACAAAATACCCCAAAATCAATCGTATAACTTGAGTGCCCATAGAGCTCACGGAGCAAGCTCCAACAACCCGCGCACCGCCCCGCACCCGGCGAGGTGCAGCTGCGGAGGACGACCTAAAACAATATAACTTTCCGACGCCGGCCACAGCAGGCGCCCCTCCCCTGGCTGGCCGAACTCCATTACCCTATGTTAATAACAGCGGCGCGGTAATATTAATACTAAATATTTGTCCTAGAGATCAGGGCGGTACCACATCGGCACCGCTGGCGCTACTTCTACCCTCGTGGGACTTATAGTCCCTTTTGGCAGAACTGACTCTAAAAGAAATATAATATTTTACAAGATTCGTGTGAGTTTCGACATTCCGCCATAGCTTTTAAGTGGCAGGATGCACTGTGTCGCGCGTCCGCAAGATGAGACGTATGTCAGTGCGCACACTTTTCAAACTATATATTCATTATACAACGAAGTTATGGGGTTTATATGTGTATGGAAGGTGCGTGTTTGATTTAGATATGAGCATACCGCTGCAACGCGTGTGAAGGAACCGCGGGTGGCGCTCTGAGGCAGGGGGGCGACGCGAGTGGCTGCCGGGCAGTGCCGGCCGGGCGCCAAATGTCGCCGCGCGTAATGACGCGCCGCGCCAGCCGCCCGCCGTGCCTCGTCTCGCATTAACCTTTCAGCGATTGTTGAAAAGCGTGCAATATAGGCGTGCATCAAACTGTGAACCGTTACGAGCATAAGTATTTATTTTTCCAAAGAAACAAGGTAAATGTGCGCAAGGAAATATAATTGCGCCCTATGAACGTGGAGAGTGCGGACAGCACCTTGCGCAAACATGCCGCTATTTACACTGACTTTGTTTCTTTGTAACGCGCCCTGTGGATGGCACTAAGTCCAAGTGTGTCGGTCAGTATCGCTAGTCCCAGGGCGCGGCCGACCAGCAGGTCAACCAATAAACAACTACATTTTTACTATGAAGATTCGCTGTACCTACTCACACAACATCCGTTTGTGTACTCCGCGGAACGAAAGTAATAATGTCTTCAGCAGCGACCTGTCTGTCGCAGTGGTCTCGAAGCAACCGTATGATAAGTCTCTTACATACGAGTATAAATAAAATACGAACGGTTTATTAAACCTTACCTACCTTAATTTCGGCTCACTAATTTCAATTCAGAATATGTGAGCTATTACATATACCTGGGAAAACAACTATCATTCGATGATAAAAACGAAGAAATAGAGGTTGAACGTCGTATCAACTTGAGCTGGAAAAAGTTTTGGTCATTAAAGGAAATCTTAAAAGGTCAATTCCCCCTTCACCTAAAGAGAATGGTCTTGGACACCTGTGTCTTACCTACTCTTACGTATGGATGCCAAACGTGGACTTACAATACAAAGATCAAAAATAAGCTAGTATCATGTCAAAAAGCAATGAAAAGAAGTATAGTAAAAATTAGAAGAGTACAAAAAGTGATAAGTGAAAAAATTCGACAAAAGACGAGAGTTACAGATGCCTTACACTACGCCTTAAAACAGAAGTGGCGGTGGGCAGGACACGTAGCAAGGTGTACAGACAAAATATGGACATTAGAAACAACTATATGGGAAGGACCAAGAGGAAAAAGAAAAAGAGGGCACCCTATAAAAAGATGGATAGAAGATATAAAAGCTATAGCAGGAAGTGAATGGAAGAAGAAAGCTATGGACAGAGAGGTTTGGAAAAAGCTGGAGGAGGCCTTTACCCGAGAAGGGGTTCCGATCAACGGTAACGAAGAAACTAACTTTTAAACTCTCGCGTTCCATGATATACAATAACACTAACGGGAAGTATATAGGACTTACAAACGAAGCGGACTATTGCTGAACGAGTCAAGGAACACATCGCAGCTGTAAAGAATCGCCAGACAAGCTAATCCGCGATCGCAGAACACCTACTAGAAGCAGGTACTAATCACTGGATTGAGTTCCACCATACGCAAGTCCTCTCCACCGAACGTCACTTCTATTCAAGAACTGTACGTGAAGCGATTGAAATAAAGAAACATAAAAATTTCAATCGGGAAGATGGATTTAAATTATCTGCAACATGGAATCCAGTGATAAAAAACATGCAGCCTCGCTTTTCTGTGCAGTCGGATAAACACCGGACAGTTTGCTTACAGAATAGGGACACTGTGAGTGTGGTATGTGACGGTACATGGCGAAAACAAAATATCGAGAATGTGCGGGTAGATGAAGAACCTACTACCTCACGGACTCGAAGACGGCGGGCGTGCACTACTGCGCCAGTCAGCCTGTGACCACGGCCGGTGTAACCTGGTCGAAACGTCAGGCAAATCAAAGGTATGTATGTACCTATACCATGATCGCGGTAACGAAGAAAATTATGATAGTGAATAAAAGAATAGTTAGTAATAAGTACATATTTTAAAACGCATGTAATAACTTTTGTGGATTGGAAATAAACGGGCTTAATTATTATCATTATTAATTAAATTATAATTTCAATTTCATGGCTAATATGACTTTTCTCGGTACCGTAAGAAAATAATTTATCACTCGCAGATTTGTACATCGCGAAGTGTTTGCGCTGAGTTTTAATATGTTTTCGACTGGGGACTTTAGTCTGATAAATGAAAGCCTGCAATTATATACGAAAATATTTAATATCTCTGTTATCGCACAGTGCTGCGTAGAAACGAAGCGCGCTATTTACATCGTCCGGCGGGACGCCGAGTTTACATATGTACAGTGTACAGTGTACACGTGCAGGCGACGGTCGCGGCTAGCTCACGAGTACGCCGTCCGTCGGGGCCGCTGTACAGCTCATATCGCAGCACTGGCACATCGTTCGTCACGTTAGCTCTACAAGTATAGTCAGCACCACATAATAGTATAAAACTCGGTCCAATCCAAGGCTCGGTCGTAAGATCACTGTCAGTCACTCGGAAACCGGCAACGAGTAACTTTTGAAACCACCGGGACCGCACCGGCCACACATCACAGAGAGGGGCACCGCCTGACGCACCCGCGGCGGCACACCGGTCGGCACGCGTAAGGTCAGCAGTCACTCGAGTGCTCACGGCCGCGCGCGCCACTAGCTGAGCGCGTACAGCAGCGCCAGCCACAGCAGCGCGGCGCGGCGCGGGGCGCGCGGGCGCGGCGCGCGGGCCGCCAGAGCGCGCGCGTGGCACGCCGCCGCGTCGTCGTCCAGCGCCAGCAGCGCCACCGCGCCGCCCGCCGCCGCGCACGAGCCGCGCCGCGCCGCCACCCGCGCCTCCGCGCCGCCGCCGCCCACCTCCGCGCACCAGCGCCGCAGCCACGCGCCCAGCCAGCGCACGCCGCACCCGCAGCGCAGCGGGTTGCCCGCCACCACCAGCCCGCCTGCAGACAACCTTACCGTTACTCACCGTACACCGCCTCCGTCGGACGGGACGGCTCGAATTGACACTCACCCGGAAGAAGTTTGGTGGCGAATCTGTTCCAGCCGGTCATGTTGGGGTAGAGTGCGCTCGGCGCGAGCGCCTCGAGTCGGTTGTTGCTGAGGTCCAGCGCGAGGTGCGGCACGCGCGCCAGCGGCCGCAGCAGGCCGGCCGGCAGCGCGTTGACGCCCGTACCGCTGAGGCGCAGCGCCAGCGCGCGCTGGCGGCCCAGCGCGGCGAAGGCGTGCGGCGCCACACTGTGCACGGCGGCGCCGCGCAGCTCCAGCGCGCGCAGCTTGGGCGCGTGGAGCGCGCTCAGCTGCGCGTCCAGGACGCGCTCGCGAACGTGCACCTCGAGAGATTCGAGGCCCCGCGCGCACCCCGCTATGTCGGCCAGCGTCACCTCGTTTCCGCCGATTAGGGCCGGCGACTCGAGAGTGACCGCTCGCAGTGACGGCATGGCCCGAAACGCACGAGGCTCGATCGCCTCCAGGTGATGCAAGTTGTCCATTTGCAGCCGCAACAGACGGGGAAGTCCCTCGAACGAGCCGCGGGATATGCGCACTATCGGATTGCCGGATACGTCGAGCGACGTGAGTCTCGGCAGCGATGCCCACATCGCCGGTTGCAACGAAGTGAACCTGTTCCCCGCGATCGCAAGCGTGCGCACGTGACTGAGGCGCCGCACGTCGCCCTCGCGGTAGGACGCGATGTGGTTGCCGTTGAGGTCCAGCGCCGTGAGGTTGGCGAGCGGCAGGTGCGGCACGGCCCGGAGCCCGGCGGCGGCGAGCGCGAGACTGCGCAGGCGCGGCACGTTGTGGAACAGCTCCTTGAAGTTTGTCTTGACGGAGTTGTGCGAGAGATCCAGGCGCTGCAGTCGCGACAAACCCGCAAATGTATTGTCGGAAAGTACAGTCAATGCGTTATTTGCCAAGTTAAGCTCGTGTAGGAAGGCGATCGCGTGAAACATAGCCGCGTCGAGGTATTCGAGGTGATTATGAGCCAGCTCCAGGTGGCGCAGGGTGAAGCCGACGTGTGCGAGTGAACTGCTAGGAAAAATTGACAATTGGTTGTGACTCAAGTCCAGGTGCTCCAGCACAGTGTTCTTGAAGCAGTCGCGCGGCAGCGCCCGCAGCAGGTTCCCGGCGAGGCGCAGGTGGCGCAGGCGGCGCAAGTTGTGGAACTGCTCCACCGACAGCTGCGCCAGTCTGTTGCGCGACAGATCCAAGATCTGTAGCGCATTCAGTTCTGTGAAAGCTCGTCTCTTCATTGCACTGATGCTATTGTCGTGTAGGTTGAGGACCTCGAGATACGGAAGTGCAGTAAATGCCAAATTATCTATGTGAGTCAATTTGTTGCTTGAAAGTATGATCTGTCGTAAAGATGTTCCCAAAGCATCAAAAAAAGGTTTAGATAAGGTCTCCAGGAGGTTGTGCGACAGATCTAGAATGTTAATGAGCACAGGCGGCCCGCCGCCGGCGAGCGACGAGATCCTGTTGTAGCTCGCGTTCACAGATAAATATATATTCTCACTTGACACGTTTTTGAAATACTCCGTTGAGAACTCCACTAAATCGTTATCCTGCAGCTCCAGCACCTCTAGCCTGGGCAGGTCGCAGAAGGCGTGCTCGCCGACGTACTCCAGAGCGTTGCCGGCGAGGTTCAAATAAACAACGTTCAGTAAACTTGCAAACGCGTGCTCCGACACGTTGCGCACGCGGTTGTACGACAAGTCGACGCTCTGTAACTCCGCCAGGTCCGCCAGGAATTCACTGCTTATCTTACTTATGTAATTATATGACAGTCTTAATTCTTTTAGTTTACACGAACAATTTCTTCCATATACTTCACTAGGGAATTTGACTATTTTATTGAATTCTAAGTTAAGGTACTCCAATGACGGAAAATTGAATATATCGTCAGAGGAAACGTAGTGAATATTATTATTGTCGAGAGTGAGCCAAGAGAGTGACTCCAGAGGGGCAGAGAGTGGAAACTCACCACTGAACAGTGCGGAGGAGAGCTCGAGAACGTTTAGCTCCCGGAGGCTGGCAATGGCACCCGCCGCCACATGGTATAGCTCGTTAAAGCTCATCGAGAGTTCGCGAATGGGTAACGTTGCGGGAAATGCGTCGCTCGCCAGTTGCGCGATACGATTGCCCTTCAGATTGAGAGTAGTCAGCGCATTGGACCACGCTCCAAACACTGTTGCATGCACCGCGGTGAGCTGGTTGTATCCGAGGTCGAGGTGCGCGAGCGAGCCCGCCGCCAGCGCGCGCAGTCCCGCCGGGAACTCGGTCAAGTAGTTGCCGGCGAGCGACAGCGTGTGCAGGCGCGGCGGCAGCGCCGGCGCCTCCGCCAGGCGATTGTAGGCGACGGACAGGTAGCGCAGGTGCTCCATCTCGCGCAAGCTCAGCGGCAGCGTCACTAACTCGTTGTGGTCCAGCTCCAAGCGCTCCAGGTGGTGTCGAAGCCCGTGTAGAGTTGCATCTGACACGCGGCTTAAACTGTTGTACGCAATCGATAGTTTTTCCAGATGGCCGTTGTCCGTTACAAACGTCGGTAACGATGTGAAGTCATTAAAGTCTAGAACCAACTGGCGCAGTTGTCGATGAGTCATCTCCAGCGCAAACGTGTCGTCGAGTTCATTGTGGCTCAAGTCGAGCGAGTCGACGCGCGAGTGCTCCGCGCGGCACGTGCGGTTGCGCGCGGCGCGCAGCGCGTTGTTGCGCAGGTGCAGGTGGCGCAGGCGCGGCGGCGCGCACGGCGCCTCCCGCAGCAGGTTGTCGGCCAGGCGCAGCACCGCCAGCGCCGGCGGCAGCGCGCCCGCCGCCACCGAGTGCAGCCTGTTGCCGTCCAGGTCCAGCTGCGCGAGGCGCCGCAGCGCCGACAGAGCTCCCTCGTCGAGGGCGTACAGGTGGTTGTTGCTCAGCGACAGACTAGTTAGCGAGTCTCCCAGGAAGCCCCAGTCCGTACTCGGATCTAAGTCGCTTATGTAGTTGCTGTAAGAACAAAAAAGATATCAATCGTCAGGTTTATCGTCCAACTATACTATCTCACGTTTAGATACATACTTTTGCAAGTTCAGCCAATTCAATACCTTCAACTCGCGAAGAGATTCTAACGGTATTTCAGTAAATTCGTTGTGTCCTAGATCTAGCGAGGCCAGTGTTGACGCCATCGACCTGCAAACGAAACAATATATGGGTGCTCAAAGTTAGACGCACAGCCCAGCTGACACAGCAGTAGATACGCACGCGAGCGCTCCGGCCTCGATGTGGTGCAGCCCGGAGGCGACGAGCACGAGCGTGCGCAGGCGCCGCCCGTCCAGCGCCGCCTCGCCCAGCGAGCCGAGGCGCGCCGCCGTCACCGACACGTGCCACACGCCGGCCTCTGCGAACACAGCGTCGGTGAGTGGCCGCAAGTGGTGCGCTTTCGCAGGACGGTGCGAGCCTCACCCGTCTCGGGGAACCGGTGGAAGGGCACGTAGTTGCACATGAAGTGGTCGGCGCGACAGTAGCACAGCCCGTTGGAGGCGCAGGGCGCGGGCGGCGCGGGCGGCACGGGCAGCCCCGCCGCGAGCAGCAGCGCCGCCGCCACGTTGAGCACGCGGGCCAGCCCCGCCCAGCGCGCCACCATCGCTCAGCGCCGCCGCTGCCCCATGCCCACTCCTGTTCTGACAAAGTACATCCCCGCTATAACGTTTTATTTACAAGCGTTTATTTAGTTTCACCTCGGTGTTTGTCATCAAATCTTGCAAGTGAAAGACCCACTTCCCGGTTACCGATTGAGCTGAAATATTGTATACATGTGTAAATCGCCTGAGAATGCAATATTATGATAACATAGTGCTGATCTGTTGATGGAGCTGGAAGTTGGCCAAAGGAACTTCGCAATTAAACGACACAACCTCATTGTTGTATGTAGTAAGTACCTGCGCGCACGAGTGCGTGGTGGCGAATGACGAAATTCGCGGTCGCACACACTTGCGGACATGTACGGCTCGGCTCAGGTACGGCTCGCGGCATGCCACACGCAGATTTATATCCGCGTACTTCTCGCCAGCGACAAATCCGGCGGATTGGTACGCCAATGAATGCCGGGCTTCTCCCAACATTAAAATTATAGAAAAAGACTCTACACCTTCTCGGGTCCTACATCTCATTTATCGAGGAATAAAATCAAAATGTAAGCGACATTGCCTGTCCTTAGTCCACATTTCGGAACTAGGAAAAAGAACGCGACAAAAAATAGCCTATGTCCTTTTTCATGGTCTCTCTACTCTAGCAAATTTCATCAAAAGCGTAACATACAGACAGACAGACATAGTTACTTTCGCATTTATAATATTAGTATGGATGGATATGGATTCTGAAGTATTGTGTAAGCACAGAATAGATAACAGTATTTAAGGCTGATGCAGTAAATGTTTGGAAAATTGCATGTACAAACACCGATCTCTCAAGAAACCTTTTCTCTCAGCGTCCGTCAGTGGGATGGGCCGCACTGTAGCTTACAAAAATTACTAAATACATGTTATAATGCTGCTGAGCATGCTCGTTTACTTGCGGTTAGAGTGTGGAAATCGGGTCTTTGCCTACGCGCGGCACGGACCTCATTATTATATACAAAGAGAAAGAAAGAAAAATATTTTATTTAAGCTCCTCACAATGTGCATCTTACTAAAGTATTACTTATTACAAGCTTATATTATTAGTATAGGTAGATAAGTACATTAAATTAACCTACGGGTGCAACATTCCACACTGTGCGAACCCAAATATACATAATCCATACTAATATTATAAATGCGAAAGTAACTCTGTCTGTCTGTCTGTCTGTATGTATGTTACCTACGCTTTCACGCCTAAACCACTGAACCGATTTTGAGGAAAGGACATAGGCTATGTTTTGTCGCGATAACCGACATCCACGCGGACGGAGCCGCGGGCAAAAGCTAGTATGCTATAATTTGTATAATGGACTAGTTGTATTTGGGTTCGTTGTGCTGTCTTGGTAAGCATTCTAGTGCTATCTTCTTCTACTTCTTTTTTATTGAAATGGCGCCTTGCATCGGTTATATGGGTACCGATGATTCTGCCAACCTCAAGGTGGAGAGTAGGTTTAAATCGGTTATAGAGGTCTCTAGGTGTTTATAGAGGTCTCTAGGTGTTTATAGAGGTCTCTAGGTGTTTATAGAGGTCTCTAGGTGTTTATGGGGTTACTACAATGGTAGTGATATCTAATATTACGAAATTGGAAGTATTGACGGTTATGTACATACTCTGTCAATACCGAATTATTATTTACTAGCTTTTGCCCGCGGCTCCGCTCGCGTGGATGTCGGTTATCGCGATCAAACATAGCCTATGTCCTTTCTCATGGTCTAATCTACCCCTATACCAAATTTCATGAAAATCGGTTCAGTAGTTTAGGCGTGAAGGCGTAACATTCAGACAGACAGCCAGACCTTCGCATTTATAATATTAGTGTGGATGTACCCATATTACGAAAACTAGAAAGTGGAAAATAAAAATTTAAAACAAATTTTTTTTTAAAACAAGCTTTTAAAAATCTGAAGTAACAATTTTGTACACGGGTTTGCTAATTTCAAAAGATTGTGTAGCACAAACAGAAAAATGAGAAAACACTTACGCGATATAAGATTTTGAAGTCAGCACAACCCGTGTACTAAATAATTGCTTCAGATAAAAAAAAATATTATTAATTTTTATTTTCCTTTAATTGCTCACTTACTGATAAAGTCGGGTCGACCTACTGACAGCTTAAATCATTTTATATATATGACAGATTCCCTTCTATCCCCTTAGTTACCCTGCGGGGAAACAATTTTGTTAAAACATTCCGATAAATAATAGGCTACTTGACAGTTTTTTTTTTTTACTTTCGAAAATTGACCACTGTAAAAGTAAAATTTTCGTACGACAAATAGTTTTAAAGATATTTGAATTTGAAAAATACAATTTATCGCGCCGCCCGAAAACGCTTCGTACAAAATCGCACGAAATTGTGACGTCACGCTTCGGTAGCGCGTAGTGCCAATGTATGGAGTGCAAGAGAATATCGCATTTATCTTGGTCTACGTTGCGTTTACACGTATATAAGTAGGTATTCAGGAGCTTTGTTCATACTAATATTATGCGAAAGTAACTCTGTCCGTCTGGTACGCTTCCACGCCTAAACCAATGAACTGATTTTGATCCGATTAGGAACAGAGAAAAATTTGGCCTTGGAAAGGACATAAATTGGTCGTGATAACCGACATTCACCCAGGCGGGGCGCTGGCTGATGCCTAAATTGTTGCAAACAAAAAATGAATACTGCCAACAACGCGGGCCACGCAACGCGATTCTGGTTACAAATATAGCTCGTGCGCATTAACATGGAACCTGCCTCGAAAACACCCTCCTCCCGCTTGCCCGCGCGCGACCCTGCTCTCGCCGTGCGAGGCTAGTAGCGTCAGCATACACCCCTCCCGCTCACCCGCGCAAAGCCCCGAGCCAGGTGCCATGTTAACTCGCACGAGTTGTAAACACATTCACACGCTGATGCTGCTTCATTAACATTCCCAGTGTTTATATATTCCGCTTCGCGTGCCCTTCCCGTCCGCCCCGACCGCCCCTCACCGCCTCCCTGGCGGCCTTGCACCGCCCTGCTATCTACAATAATATAAAATATCATTGGTGTGACAATCATCACATGCGCCTATACAAAGTCCACAGTCGATCAAGCTCAACTCGTGAGTGGCGCAGCCTTGCACACTGCACGGCAGGTGGAGCTGCCCGAGGCGCTGTCTTTATTTTATACGACTCAATTTGTTCGTGAATTGCGATTGGCAATGCGCCACACGACCTCGCGCAAATGTTTCTTCGTATAACGAACAAGTAGCAAGATGTGAACTGCTTGCCACATTTCACAGTTGATGTGAATTATTAAGTTCAGTACTGACCGCCCACAACAATGTAGTGTAGCGGTACACTGCGTGCGGCACCCTGCGGGGAATAGACGGAGCAGACACGGCGACGACCACAATGCGTTAGCCTTACCTTTACCAGCTGTTTGTACCTACTTACGTTCAGCTTGCCGTGCCGTCGCGGCCATCAGCGCATCAGTACGCAGCTCGAATGCGATGTAATCGCACAAATTATTTTCGACATAATCTGAAAGATACCGCACGCCGATAGCCTTCAGCGTTTCGAGGTCACACGTAGCAAGACAGGTAATATGTTTGTACCGTTTTTGACCTATTTGAATTCATCAGCAGCCGTTGAAAATGTCCGAAACTCGGATAGAAAAATATGGAAAGAGATAGCCTCCACGTTTGGTTTAGTTAGCCTCCCAACATTGGGAGAGGCCTATGTCCAGCACTGGACTGCGATAGGCTAATTGTTTGATTGCTTATACAATAATTTTATTGCTCCTGTGAGCTATGTCCGTCATTTTTGATGTTATGTCGAATGGGTTCCTTGCTAATTCCCCCTCCCTCAGAGACATTCCAATCATGATTCGTTCCATAGCCTGGTGCGCGATTGTTAGGTATGGACAGCCAAACCGTCAGTAAGCGGGTTTAGGTATCGTCGGTGATAAGTTATGAGGTAAAATGAAGCCACATTTTGTTCTCACCTCACAGACTCCCACTAGTAGGTACCAGTAAATTATTATCGTTAGGCATAATAAGAATTTTTAGAATTAACACTCAAAAACTCGAAACAGAGAATTGGACAGATATTTCGATTGCCCATTTTGCCCCGACGCGCTACTAGCCCCGCTACTTGCTTAGAGTCCCGTACGATGCTGCGAACCAAGGCTGCTTGACTTTGTTAGCAGCCGCCTCAAATGTACAATTCGGCCATTGTTGGCGGGTCAGTGACATTTTAGTCAACAATTACGTGTGCGCAAGAAAACTCAACTTTATGGAATGTACATAATTGATATATTTTTATATCACTTATGAGACAGACAAGCACACGGCCACGGGATTAAAAGTGGTTACCGTGGCCTATGGACGTGAGCAACGCCAGGAGTATCACGCTCGTCTGCCGACCGTGGGAATAACCATAAAATAAAATAAAAACCATGGTAGGACATAGTGCACTGAAATGTAACTTAGAATAAGAACTGTACACAAACCTATGATCCACAAATAAACAATTGAATTGAAATTAAATACCATCCTTAAGAGACACGTATTGTACCCTATGTAAAGCTTGTCCACGTGTGATTATGAATGATTCTGTGTAATTCATTCAGATCCCGAAGTGGTTTGTTATTATAGGCAATCTCTCATGAGTCTTGTCGGGGCCAGAGTATTCAAAGTGCAATTGGTCAAGAAAGGTTAATTTCGGCATCTGTTCCTTGTGGCTTGTGGCACACTCGTACATACACGTGGGATTTTTTTTTATCGTGCGATAAATCCCCACGGAGCCGGTGGAGGCAGTTATGTCGGACTCGAACCGACTAAAACGCCGTCTTGGGTCCTTGGTGCCGGAGGTGAGATTGCCAAAAGCATATCTTTCGCACCCCGGCAGACCCAGGACCATCTCTTTTGAGATGGCCCCCTTCGGATTGTGGGGCCTGCTTCTGCTAGGGTGACAGGCGGCTCCACCGGTCACCCCCAGGCCAGCGCTCATGGAGGATGGAGGTCGTTCTGCTACCTCCGACGTCCGGTTCGCCTTCGCTACATACGCGTGGGATGCTACAAGCGGTGCTGTTTCAGCTTAGAAAATCGTGCGCGCTAAAGAATTGAGTCGATGTAAGTACAGAGATTTAATAGAGAATTAATTGTCCATACAGTTGCATCATGCCGTACTTATGTATGCTCATGTATGTAAAGCAAATATCTGATTATCTTATTTTAAACGGCGATGTCATCATGCAAGTACACTCCCGTTAACGCTCAGAAGCCCGCGGGCCGATCTCCTCTCCATGATTTGGTTTGCTTGACGGGACTGCCGACTGCCGCTCACCCCAACCCTAAGAAGCAGAGCCTTACACGTGAGTCAGCAGATGTGCCAGCTTGCAAGTTGCCGGCGAGGCTAGCTTGGACCCCGAGGCGCTTGGTGGAGCGCCATAATATTCGCGGCATGTTAGCACAATTAGCTAATTTATTCAGAACTTAATTGTAGCTATCGTGACCCCAGAATTCCCAGTACTGTACCTAGGTATTCGGTGTAGATGCGGACGAATTTTATGACGCACTTGTATGATAAACGTTTTTTAGTCATTTATTTACTTATTTATGTAGCTACTAGCTTTTGCCCGGGGCGCTTCCCGCGTGGATGTCAGTTATCGCAACCAAACATAACCTGTCCTTTCTCAAGGTCTAATCTACCCTTATACCAAATTTCATCTAAATCGGTTCAGTGGTTTAGGCGTGAAAGCGTAACATACAGACAGACAAACGGACAGAGTTACTTTCTCATTTATAATATTAGTATGGATTTGCATTTAATTTAGTCCCTTTGTGAAAACTCTATTATAAAAAATACATCAAAATAGGGGGTCATTCATCAACTCGCGGGCAATAAACTTGCGGGAAACCGCGGGTTGGCATTTTTGAATTTTATTTTGCTGTCTTCAACTCGCGTGAATATTAAAGTACAGTCAGAAAAATGGATCGAAACCAAAAATTTGATACAAAACCAACATTTATACTCGCGCATTTATACACCCGCAATGGTTTACTTTTTTTATATTAATTTATCTTAGATTTCGATATAGACGTGCTAAATGAGGTGAGGGGGAGATAGTGATGCATAAATCATGCTATTTGTTATAGTTATGACAACGATTTCATATGAATGAAACGTCGTAGGAATAGCGTCTTTTTCTTGTGGTGGTTAAATTTTATTGTAGGATAAGACAAACTACATTTTAAGCTAATGAAAAATAAGCTTAAATATTGATAAGACCAAAATAGCATAAAACTAGGAGTAAGTAGTAATAGTGCAGTTAATTTTTTACACATTTAAGATTTCGTTTAGTAAAAATGTGGAAGTTTTTTTGTTTTTGTGTATTGTGGAGATAAGTTTATATTTTTATATCACAGAGGCAGACAAGTACAAGGCCTTTTTTTATTGTGCGAAAGATCCCCATGGAGCCGGTGAAGGCGATTATGTCGGACTCGAACCCACCAAAACGCACGCCGTCTTGGGCCCTTGGTTTCCGGAGGTGAGATTGCCGAAAGCATATCTCTCACACCCCGGCAGACCCAAGACCATCTCATTCGAGATGGCCCCCTTCGGGTTGTGGGGACCTTAATGTTCCCATCTAGCCCCGGGTACGGGGAGGCACACTTTGCGCCGCTGCCGCGGCCTGCTTCTGCTAGGGTGACTTGCGGCTCCACCGGTCACCCCCAGGCCAGCGCTCATGGAGGACGGAAATCGTTATGCGACCTCCGACGTCTGGTTCGCCTTCGTTCTTCGTGGGCTTCCCGGGCCCGGAATCTAGTCCGGACCCGACCAACCGCCAATTCGAGCAATCTCGAGCATTACTTGCTCGCAGAAGGAGGCGGCCACACCCCAAACGTTCGCACATCGTACCATCGCTGTGAACAATGTGGCGAGTGTGAGGACTCCCATCATCAGAGCTGCCACTAGGACCCGCCTCGGTGTGTCCCACGCCGGGCACTCAGTCAGCGTGTGCAGCTCTTTGTCCTCGCTCGTATCACTGTGATGGCACTCGGACGTTAGCTCCTTCCGGATCCGACACAGGTAACTCCGTTAATCACCTCCGTCAGCCGGTACGAGAAGCTGCCGTGTGGCCTCACTAGCCATTTCTCTATGATGGGTCTTACCGCGGCATGCCCTGCGCTTGGTCGCCCAAGTCGTAGCTCCCACTCAGCTACCATATCGCGGTGGAGCTGGGACCTCACGGCCTGAATTTCTTCAGGCTCAGGTTCCCGTCCCTGCTCCCGCGCCTCCTTTCGATACCGATATAGCATCGAAAGGGCTCTCGCATCCAGGTTCCACGGTAAGGATCCGGCAAGGAGACTCGCCGCCTCCAAGGATATCGTACGGTACCCTCTAATGGCCCTGCTGGCCCACCCAGCCGACGCGCATTGTAGACTGTCAGGGTCTCTGCCCATATCGGGCACCCATATAGGGTCATGGACGGCACGACTCCGCATAGAGTCTCCTGTAGGAGTCATCCGGCCTCCTCATGTTGGGCAGCAGCCGCCCCAAAGCGGCAGCTATGTTCTTCAATTTGGGGGCCAGTCGTCGGAAATGCTCCCCGAAGTTCCACCGGCCGAGCACGAGCCCCAGTTATTTCATCATTATTTCAGGATGCCGATGGAAATGTCTCCCACTATGAGGCTGGAATCCTCCGGTGGCATGCTCCGAAGTCCATGAAAGAAAATGGCCTCGGTCTTATGCAGAGCCACCTCGAGACCCAGCCGCCGGATCCGCTCCACGACTTGGGCAACCGCGGTCGTGGCCTTCAGGGTCACTTCGCGGTATGAAGCCTCCGCGGCACCGTCCGCGAGCTCAACGCGAAGCACCCAGGCGTAACCGCTGTTCCACTGACAGTAGCGGTCCCAGCACCGATCCCTGCGGAACACCACACGACATCTCTCGCCAAGCGCAGGGCCTACCTGATAGAACATGTTTATAATTATCTTAGATTTTCCTTGGTTATAATACCTATACAAATAAATAAAATTGGAGTGTCTGTTTATAACTTTAAAATACTAGCTTTTTAACTGGAAGTGCAAAGCCAACAGACGGGTGACAGAGTTACTTTCGGATTTATAATACCTATAAATCACTACGAATACAAGATACTATAAAAAATAGCTTTTTTGGAAATTTTGACAATCGGTCGGTCTGATATTCTATTTGTTTGCTAAGTAAAGTGACTTAATCGATTTTGAGAGGATTTTTATTGTTATTAGTTGAAAGGTAATTCTCGTAACAAAAATCTGTTCAAAATCTAATCCGGTCTAATCTCCCAAATGTCTACAATGGTATTCTCATTACACACTTTTCAAGATCGAACGTTGACTGTAATGTTATTATATTGAACTAACATTTGAAAATGTGCAAATCGATCAAAACATGGTACCTACTCTGCAAAACTTTGTAACTGATCTATTAAATATTCTAATCGATTACATAATAATTAAAGATGGATTTTATGATTCAAACGTGCGGGGTGAGGAAATGAAATCTGCGCGGGGGTGTGAGCTTCCATTCTGTACGCTAGTACTATTACCTATTCTGTGATATTACTTTGATCCTTTTTCGTAGTATGTCCAGTCTCTCGCTTTTCTTTTTTCATTCCTTGATACCACTTACAAACTTTTCTATTATACTATATTCTATAACATAGCCTAAAATATCTTATAAAGTACCTACATTTTAAATAGGTACCAAACTATATTAAATTTATTACAAAGTTTTCGCCACTGACTGTACACAAATACGTCAATTTTGACAATCGCGCGAGTTGACGACAGGAAAATAATCAAAAATTGAAAGTTGCCAACTCGCGGTTTCCCGCAAGTTTATTGCCCGCGAGTTGATGAATGACTCAAAATAGGTACATACATGTGCGTATACGTACCTATATGTAGTAAGACATGATCTCCTACAATATTTATATCAATGACTTTAGATTACATATTTAGACCTTCTGAATACTTTTGTTCGGCTACTGGCTGTTCGGCTTGGTCGGCTCAGCCCGTGTGGATGTTGGTTATTGTAACCTAACATAACCAATGCCATTTCTCAAGCTCTAATTTATCTCTGTACCAAAGTGCATCGAAATAGGTTCAATGGTTTAAGCGTGAACGTGTAACAGACAGGCAGACAGACAGAAAGACAACAAACCGTTATTTTGGTACCTACCTATAAACTGTTTTGTATGCAGTGCAAGTCATTATTTATAACTAGCTTTGGCCCGCGGCTCCACCCGCGTGGATGTCGGTTATCGCGACCAAACAGACAGACATAAAGAGCTACTTTCGCATTTATAATATTAGTATCGATAAACAACTTACCTAGCGCATTCTTAACTTCAAAAAGTTCAACAAAGGGAAACGTCGTCCTTAGGGATTGTGTGTTTCCTTTACAAATAGCAAGTTGAGTTCTGACTACATTCACTTTGCTTGTTGAATATGACACCGAACTGTTCAATTCACATCCGCAACGCTTAAAACTTACTTCGATAACAACTGAAACTTTTTGAAGTTCACGCTCACCACTTCTTCGCAAGGCAGGTAGCAAATAAATTGGTCACTATTCCACAGTCGCAGTCCTGGCGACAGTTACGCATGTTTGGATAACTATAATAAAGTACGTATTGTGTTCCGACTGCTCGCGACATCAGTGCAAGCGAGCGCCGGGCGCTGAGTGTCAGAGAGCGCGCCCCACGGCCGGCCGCCGACTGCCGCGCCGGGCGCCGAGCGCGAAGCAATTCGACGTCGCGACGCTCTCTGTCCGGCCAGTCTGCCTGCCGTGCAAGGAGCACGGGGCACCTACACCGACACCGACACCGACACGATGTGTTGCTTGTTTCCTCTTCATACGATTTTGCTAAAAAACCTATACGAGTTTCAGGGTCGGCAGCACGAGTATAACGCCCTTTCCATCAGGTGTGCTGTACCTATGCTTGTTTGACATAGAATCAAAAATATAATTTATGACGAAATTAATTTACCTACCACATCAGTCCTGATTGGTAAGCTCGCGGGCCGATATGATAGGTACCTACACCAAGGCAGACCTTCGGCCATCGGCGATTATTGTGCCGGACTTGGAACGTCTAAATTATTATTATAGTTATCCAAACATGCGTAACTGTTGCGTGGACTGAGTTTGTGGAATATTGGCCAACTTAGTACCTACCTACCACGGAGGACGGAATACGATAAAGTAACTACTTACCCTACCTTGCAAGGAAGTTGTGAGCGTGAGTGTGTGAGGTTACCTAGCAAAGCATTTCCCTAGCACCTCGGATAAGGCGGGTTGAGAGTCGAGTAGATGCAAGTAGAAAGTCGAGTAGACAGGCAAGTTGAGAGGCGAGTAGAGAGCCCAGAACCTACTGAGTTGTGTAGAGAGAGAGAGAGGAATATAGAGGTGATTAGGAGTCGCGTAGACAGTCGAATAGAGAGCCGAATAGATAGTAGGAGTTTTTCTTTTCTTTAGATAGATAGATAGACAACTCTTCATTGTAGGTGCACCAACATCAGATTACAAGAGATACCTAATAGTGCCTAAGGATAATAGTCCTTATTATTATCTTTGCCCTCAAAGACGCTGCCGATGCGTGGGTGCCCCGGCGTTTGGAACATTTGAATCCACGGCGGTTATTGTAAGGGCCCCTTGACTCCACCGATAGGTACTAGTGTGAACAACAACATTTCGACTTGAGCCTACACCAGGGATGGCCAACTCCGGCCCGCCGACGGTCCCGTGACATGTGAGGTATATGATATGACCCGTAATCATTTATTGCCTCTGGTATGGTCTTTGGTTGCCGGAGGTGAGATTGCCAAAAGCATATCTCTCACACCCCGGCAGACCCAGGACCATCTCCTTCGAGATGGCCTCCTTCGGGTTGTGGGGACCACTGTGTCCCCATCTTGCCCCGGTTACGGGGAGGCGCATTTTGCGCCGCCGCCGCGGCCTGCTTCTGCTAGAGTGACAGGCAGCTCCACCGGTCACCCCCAGGCCAGCGCTCATGGAGGACGGAGGTCGTTCTGCGACCTCCGACGTCCGGTTCGCCTTCGCTCTGCGCGGGTATCTCGGGCCCGGAGTCTAGGCCGGACCCGACCGGCCGCCTCCTTCTCGAGCATTACTTGCTCGCAGAAGGAGGCAGCCGCACCCCAAGCGTTCGCGCATCTTACCATCGCTGTGAGCAACGTGGCGAGTGTGAGGACTCCCACCCCCAGAGCCGCCACTAGGACCCGCCTCGGCGTGTCCCACGCCGGGCACTCGGTCAGCGTGTGCAGCTCTGTGTCCTCGCTCGCATCACAGTGATTGGCACTCGGACTTTGGCTCCTTCCGGATCCGACACAGGTAACTCCCGAAACACCCGTGTCCGGTAATCACCTGCGTCAGCCGGTACGAGAGGCTGCCGTGTGGCCTCTCTAGCCACTCCTCCATGATGGGTCTTACCGCCGCTATTACGGCGTGCCCAGCGCTTGGTCGCCCAAGTCCCTGTGGAGCTGAGACCTCACGGCCCGAATTTCTTCGGGCTCGGGTCCCCGTCCCCGCTCCCGCGCCTCCTTTCGATACCGATATAGCATCGAAAGGGCTCTCGCATCCAGGTTCCACGGTAGGGATCCGGCAAGGAGACTCGCCGCCTCCAGGGATATCGTGCGGTACCCCCTAATGGCCCTGCTGGCCATTGCACGCTGCGGCCCACGCAGCAGACGCGCATTGTGGACCGTCATTATGGCTATCTGTGCTATTGCGTAAAGCTAATCTAACTCCGATTGTATATTTATGGGCGACAATGTGCTGCCGTCTGATTTACTGAATAAGAGAAGTCCTTCCGAGTCCAAGTTCTTTTAGATTAGATATTAGATTAGACCAAATTGCTCATGGGGTATTTTGGCTATAGAAACAACCGAGATGTAAATTTCCTAAATGTACAGTAAGCTTCAGAGAAAACGAACCCCCCTTGATAATGACATGAAAGCATTGAAGTTTTTTGATTCATTACGTATATGGCATGTTGGTCTAGTGGTTATGACCGACGCTTTGAGTATACGGTAAGCGGGGGTTCAAATCCTCGGACGTGAAGTTCTTTTTGTATTCATATATGTAATTATTTTTTTAGTCTCTTAAGCACTTTTTGTTAATTATTATTTAAGAAATCAAATTTTATAGTAGGTATGAGGTTTGTAAGAAAAAATAGGCTTGTTGCATAAACAATATTAATTTATTTCTCGAATTACATTTATAAGACTATATGGAGGTCATTTCCTGGTTGAGTATACAGTTTTTCTATCTGAGTTAAATTAGGGTTACTTATTTTTAGATTTCACCTGACCTAAATTTATTGACAAAACACAATACCCTAAGTGAAGTATAAAATGTTTAATATTAGATAATTCTAGAAACATAACTACAATATTTATATTTAAAGTTGCCAACATAATTTTTTTACACTCTGAATAATCTTCGAATATAAAAGAATGGTTGAAAAATGAAATGTTATTTGTGCCTGTGAATCACAAAGAAAGAACCAACATGCTAAACTATAACGGGATAGCAATATACATCTTCCTCTTTGATCACATTTTCTGATAAGTAACCCTTTTAACACAGCATTAGAAAAATATGTGAGGTCAGATGGTGCATCGTTAACAAATTAGAAGATTACTAAACTTGTAAACAAGAGTAATGGAATATTAATAATATACTATTATTATTATTAATGTTAGGACACTTTATACACAGCGTCATCTAGCCCAAAATAGCACCTTAATGTGATAACTGATAAGGATACTAGACAACTGATAAAATATTTATTTTAGATATTTTTTTAGATAAATTACACCCAGACACATAACAAATACCTAATCGTGTTCATCACACAAAGATTTGTCCTGTTTAAGAATCGATAAACTGCATTAATAACGGAGAGGATGGCCCTCACTGTATCACTTATCGAAGACGACTTTTCATCCCCGAAACCATATTAAAACATGCGGCACTATTTCGCATTAATTCCCAAGTTCTGTTTACCTCTTCATCCATTTTTTTTTACTTTATTTCACTTGAGTCCCAGTTTAAAACCATCTGACCTCACAAGTTTTCTATAGGATTAAGATCCGGGCTTTTAGCCGGCCACTCAAACACCGTTATATCTTCTTGTGCATTTAGCCAGTCTTGCACAATTCGGGACCGATGCACTGAAGAGTTATCCTGAACCAGGTAAATTTGTCCTTCTGGATATGCGACTCGCACTGAAGGCAGCATTACGTCTTTCAACACATCAAGGTATCGCTCACTGTTCATGCGGCCACCTATTTCCACTAGCTCGCCTGGGCCCATTGAAGACATCCATCCCCAGTAACCTAAAATAATAAACATTTTCAAATCTGTTGCAATATGTAAAACAATGTCAGCAGCAATAATAATTAAAATATATATATAATATACATATATATACATATACATACATACATATATATATAAATATATATATATATTTTTATATATATATATATAAATCGCGAAGGACTTCTTGCGTCTTTACAAACTACCACCCTGCGGCGTCCACTGAATGTAGTGAGATTTTTAATGTTTTCAATGCGTATGTAAGATGTTTTCATCAGTATCATATCAGTAGTCGACGTCAAATTTAATTTAAACATTAAATGGTGATATTCAAATTAAATATTTCTAGCTGAATTTGTGCGTCCGTTCACTCCTAAATTTTTCTTGCACACTGAATACCTGCGTATACCTACTAAACACTGCATGCACATTCCCGCCTCCATCCGAATGTATGTTTAAATCAATTCCGTATAATGCTCTGCATATATCATAATGATTATAATAACTAAATGACATCCATCTACTATTGAATACAGATTGGTTCCGAATACTGTTTTTGAATAATTGTATCCAGCTTATCAGCCAAGAGGCTTCCACCTATATAAGGGTTTATAATGACTCCAGGCATAGATAATAAATATAATTAATAGTTAGCATACAAAAGTGACAATGTATAGCGTAGGTATTTTCACTTTGGTGGTCAACAAAATCTTAAAAAAGCAATATAATCATTTTTGACGAGTTTTTGTTTTATGAAGGCACTGTCTACGTCGGTTGAGTTACCCCACAGTAATATGCCATAATTTAAGATTGAGCCAACATGACTGTGATACGCCATAAGAGCTGTTTTTTCGCAAGTTGTATTTCTAAGCTGGCGTAGAGCAAACACGAATCTATTTACTCTCTTGCATACTGTATCTACATGCAGATTCCAGTTACAGTGTTCATCTAATATGAGACCCAGGAAGCGAATATCCCTGCTTATTGCAACACCATTCAACGCTAGCTCGAAGCTTTGTAGGTTCTGCTTATGCGTAGAGCAGATCGCAGCTGCCGGTGAGGGTCTGGCCACCCAGAAGGCCAAACAGGCGAGGAGGGAGGCTGAGGCACAGCGGCGGGAGGCCGAGTCCCGACGCCAACTCCAAAAAGTTACGGCGGAGCTGGAGGCCCTCAAGAGAAGGGACCGAGTTGCCGGGAGTGGCGATTCGGTCAATGCGGAAGGCGCAGCCGGAGCGGTCGGCGCACCCTGCTCTGGCGGGGCGGCCGGTGCAGCCGGAGCGGCCAGCGCAAACAGCGCAACTGGTGAAGCCGCCAATTCGACCAGCAGAGCCAGAATCGTGGGTCGCGCTCAGGGCAAGGATAAGGGGAAGGGCAACCCCGGACCCCGGCCCGGCTCTGGGTGAATCCCCGAGCCCCCGTAAGGGGGCTGGGAGGTAGCTGGAGCCGCCAAGCAGAGACGGAACGCCGCCAAAAAGGCAGCCAAAATGGCCAGAAGGGCCAAGGCTGCCGCGATGGCAACAGCGCCGAGGAAGCTCCGCGCCCCACGATTGACGGCCGTCGTCATTACGTTGACGGCGGAGGCGTCGGAGAGCCCCATCGCGGCAGCCCCAAAGGTTGCCGATGGGCGGGGCCTGCTTATTGGCGGCTTCCAGATGGTGCAGGTACGGCTCCTGCAGGCCCGACCAGCACGGTGCTTCCGGTGCCTGTCGGTGAGCCACGTGGGGGTGCAGTGCACGGTGGAGACCAGTTTCCGAAGGTAACGGTCGGTGACCGTTGCTTCCGCTGTAGCCAACCCGATCATAAGGCCGGTAGTTGCGAAGCTCCGTTGCACTGCTTCAGGTGTGCAGCAGAGGGCAAGCCGGCCGACTATAGGGCTGGTGCCAATGCCTGCACCGCGGGGAGGCCGAAGCCGGTTGGCAGTTCCATAATGGATCCTCAGCTCCGCGTCCTGCAGACGAATGCGAACCACTGTGTTGATGCACAGGCACTTTTGCTCCAGAGCATGGCACAGTGAGGCATTAATGTCGCCGCTGTCGCCAAGCCGTACACTCACCGGTTTATCGGGCCTGCCTGGGAAACCGACCTGGACGAATCGGTGGCACTGGTGCACAACGCCGCTGCCAGCAGCCCCCTTGTTGTACCCAAATGCGACCGGGCTCGGTCAGCGAGAGATGTCGTGCGGGGATCGGTCCTGGGACCGCTACTGTGGAACATCGGTTACTACTGGGTTCTTCGCGGTGAGCTCGCAGACGGTGCCGCCGTCACGTGTTATGCGGATGACACGCTGGTGACGGCGTGCGGGGCTACATACCGCGAAGCGACCATGAAGGCCACGACCGCGGTTGCCCAAGTCGTGGAGCGGATCCGGCGGCTGGGTCTGGAGGTGGCTCCGTATAAAACCGAGGCCATGTTCTTTCATGGAGTCATCTTTTTGCCGGAGCGCCCGCACGCCAGCTTAACCCTTTCGACTCGGTACAAAGACGTGCGTTGAGGCTCGTCGACAGTCCCATACTCGCAGGCGATGTGGAACCTCTCAGCCTCAGGAGGGACTTTGCCTCACTGTGTGTTTTCTACCGCCTATATAATGGTTTGTGCTCAGATGAATTATTGGACATGATGCCCACAGCTACATTCTATCATCGCACCGCTCGCCATAGACAGGGAATTCATCCCCACACATTGCATCCGAATACGGTGCGCACCGTGCGGTATGAAAGGAATTCCCTACCACGGTTTTCCCAAGCGACTACAATATGGGGTTCTTCAAGAGGGGTATTAGAAGGTTTCTTCAGGGTAGGCAGCGCGAGTGTAACGCCTCTGGTGTTGCATACGTCCATAGTCCATGGTAACCACTTTCCATCAGGTGGGCCGTGTGCTTGTCTGCCATCTAAGTGGTATAAAAAAAAGGGGGCCGGATGACTTTTGCAGGAGACTCTACGCAGGAGTCCTGCGGTCCATTGCCCTATATGGGTGCCCGATATGGGCGGAGACCCTGACGATCCACAATGCGCGTCTGCTGCGTGTGCCGCAGCGTGCAATGGCCAGCAGGGACATTATGGGGTACCGCACGATATCCTTGGAGGCGGCGAATCTCCTTGACGGATCTCTACCGTGGAACTTGGATGCGAGAACCCTTTCGGTACCGAAAGGAGGCGCGGGAGCCGAGCCGGGAACCCGAGCCTGAAGAAATTCGGGTCGTGAGGTCCCATCTCCACCCTGAGTGGGAGCTACGACTTGGGTGACCAAGCGCAGGGCACGCCGTAATAGCAGCGGTTAAACTCATCATGGAGGAATAGCTAGAGATGGACGCAGAGCTGCACACGCTGACCGAGTGCCCGGCGTGGGACACGGCGGCCCAGGCAGGTCCTAGTGGCGGCTCTGGGGGTGGGAGTCGTCCTCACACTCGCCACATTGCTCACAGCGATGGTACGATGCGCAAACGCTTGGGGTGCGGCCGCCTCCTTCTGCGAGCAATTAATGCTCGAGAAGGAGGCGGCCGGTCGGGTCCGGACTAGACTACAGGCCCGGGAAGCCCACGAAGAGCGAAGGCGAACCGGTCGTCGCGGAACGACCTCCGTCCTCCATGAGCACTGGCCTAGGGGTGAACGGCGGAGTCTCCTGTCACCCTAGCAGAAGCAGGCCGCGGCGGTGCCGCCAAGTGCGCCTCCCCGTACCCGGGGCTAGATGGGGACACCGAGGTCCCCACAACCCGAAGGGTCTGCCGGGGTGCGAGAGATATGCTTTCGGCAATCTCACCTCCGGCAACCAAGGACCCAAGACGGCGTGCGTTTTAGTCGGTTCGAGTCCGACATAACCGCCTCCACCAGCTCCGTGGGGGTGGTATCCGTGGAGATTTAGCGCACTATAAAAAAAATGTATAAACCGGTAAGCTCAGAGGCACAGGCTGGTGTGAACAGATAAGCTTACATCACGGCCGGCACATGTCTGTTGGTTTACAAACTTCGGTACGCGAGCGCGCTGAAGCCCGCCGCTCCGCGCCCCGCGCCCCGCGCCATGCGTCCCTCGTGAACCCCGAAGAGGCCCCTCAGACACCGTACCTAGTGCCCGTTTAAGGATGTTTAAGAGACGCAAGATTGTTGTCACGAAAACATGATAAAAACTTTACAAATACGATATTCAATGGACACGATAAGATCGGTGAACTGAACTCAAAGTATACGTGGTAAATTATACGCTGAACACTAGTGTCCTCCAAATTTCAGTCGGACGATGGCGGAACTATATTATACGCTAAAAGGCATTGTAGTGATGGAATTACGTCCATGCCAATTTTTCGCCATTGCATTCTAAGGATCATAAGGGACCATTGGGCTAAAAATGAGGGTCGGTCAATCTTGCGTCCGTATTCCGGACGCACAAAGTCAGTCGGACGCAGCATCATTGGTAAATAACGCCATGTAGGACGCAACATGTCCTTCAAGATGTATATATATATATATATATGTATATATAAGTGTATATATTTATATATATATATTTTTCGGGGTAGAGAATAATAATTTAGAATAAACAAGTTTTAGGTTTATTTATACATATTTATTTGTTACAGAATATAATCATTAACTTACCTAATGTTAAGCGCAGCATTTTTCGTCGGTAAATATAACAAACTGGGCGAGGTCCTTGGCGTTCACATTTATATAACTCGTCGCTTGATACCTTCGCATCCATCTACGCAGTGTATTTCTCTGTAATGAAAATGATAATAACTAAAAGAAACTCCAAAAAACTAACTTGTAAATGAAAATATAACATGATAATATAATAATATATAAATAATATAATATAATATATACATGATATTATATACCTATTTATATGGCTTAATCAAGCAATATAAATAGGTATATAATATAGGTATTTTTATCGTAACTCTTACCGTTTTGCCCATATCTCGTGCTATTTTCTTTATGCTTTGTTCTTGCTCCCAGAGAACAACAATTTTATAAATGTTGTTAATCGAACCATACTTTCAATTTAGTCAAAAAACTGATCAAAAACTTAATAAATTGAATAATATTACGAGGAGGATTAATACAACAATGCAAATTACTACGAATTATAAAGTTACCTTCAATCACAGTTTAGGAAATAAGGCAAAGAAGTATTCTAATTGCAACTTTAGCGCGCTGTAACAGATATTATAATACTATAGCCACAGCTCATATAGCAGATAAATTTTTGAAGTAAAACATGACGGTAGTGAAACAAGCTGTATCAAGCGTAATCTATTGAACTAAAAAGAAATCTATACAAATTTCAACCTTATCTCTTAGTTAATTGAGTAATTATTAATGTTACATATGGTGGAAGTTGAAATTTAAACCTTAAGGTCTAGAAAATTACACCGTAATCAACTTTGTTCGATAAAAGGAGTAATGTTATTCATATTTTTGTCATTATTATTAAGTGAACCGATAGCCTAGTGGTATAAGGCACGGTCTAAGTGATCGGCTGGCGCTGGGGATGCGGGTTCGTATCCTCAAGCGGTAGTGGCATCTTTTTGTGAGTTTATTGTATCATGGTTCAAAATTGAGCCGAATGACGAAAAATATCAGAAAATTACAAATATGAACATGCAAATAAAAGGCAGATGAAGCTGCTCGCTCGTTCGCAGCTCTGCGACGATCGCATCACGTGACGTCATTCGTGAGTCATGTGACGCGGCCGGCGCAGACAGCGATATTCTTTAAGTATTGAGGGGGTCTGTTTTCTCTGACGCTGGCTGTACCTACTTACCGGCTACACTTTGAAAAAATGTATGAAATGTAATGTCACTATGTGATACAAAAAATAAAGACTTTTTATAATATCTAATATATAAAATTCTCGTGTCACAGTTTTCGTTGCCATACTCCTCCGAAACGGCTTGCCCGATTCTCGTGAAATTTTGTGAGCATATTGAGTAGGTCTGAGAATCGGCCAACATCTATTTTTCATCCCCCTAAATGGTGCAGCGGGAACGGGATCTAAAAAATTGGCGGTACGAAGTTCGCCGGGACAGCTAGTTAAATATAAAATATTTATCGCAGTGTCTATTTTTCATCCTACTGATAGGTATAATAAAATGTGAAAGATGTGAAAATTTTTAAAAGGTTTGTAACCCTTTTACGGAAATATTACAGTTTTTTTTTGTGAAGGTGCTTATGTGATATAAAATAATATACCTACCATATATATCAAAATAATATCTACTTGAGAGTAAGTATCATCACGCCAAAAGCGATTGGAGTGTGGCATTGGCTAGGTACACCCATTAACGCAGTTGAGACCGCGCAAGTGAAGCTAGTACTTAGGTACTTCATAAACTATAGTGAGTGCGCAATGTTGTATAAATACAACAAACCTAATTTCGGCTTTTTAATAAATCTAATATATAAAATTCTCGTGTCACAGTTTTCGTTGCCATACTCCTCCGAAACGGCTTGACCGATTTTGATGAAATTTTTGTGCTTATCCGGCCCTCCCTTGTAACTTCTTCAACTCTCTGGCCCCCATTTAGAAAGTTTGCCCACCACTGGTCTAGACAAACCCAAACTCAAAAGAATCATTTCCGTCCATTTGTATCTCCTGTTTATGGATTTACATAGATATTTTTACATTGAGTAGGCACAGGCACAAGTTTAGATCCCTTGACTTCCCGTTTATTTATCTCTTAACTGCGCAATTTTTTTAATTTTGTCTTTAAAAAAATATTTGACAGGAAATAGCCTTAAGATTAGGTATGGTAAAAGTAATAAAGAAATATTTTTCCATTTTATAGTATGCATGTATGCATGAATATGACTATTTGCATTGGTCTGGGTGTTTCTATGTATAATATGTAGGTATGTATTTACAAAAAAAAAAGTATATAAGTATGTTTATCCGCATTCTAGATTCCTTAACACAAGCTATAAAAGCTTACCATGGGTCTAGATAGCGTTGTGTAGAATGTTGTAGAATATTTATTTATATTATTATTTATTACTAGCTGTCCCGGCGAACTTCGTACCGCCAATTTTTTCCCGCCCCGCGATCCGCGTCAGATCCCGTTCCCGCTGCACCATTTAGGGGGATGAAAAATAGATGTCGGCCGATTCTCATAGATACCGGATAAGCACAAAAATTTCATCAAAATCGGTCAAGCCGTTTCGGAGGAGTATGGCAACGAAAACTGTGACACGAGAATTTTATATATTAGATTTATTAAAAAGCCGAAATTAGGTTTGTTGTATTTATACAACATTGCGCACTCACTATAGTTTATGAAGTACCTAAGTACTAGCTTCACTTGCGCGGTCTCAACTGCGTTAATGGGTGTACCTAGCCAATGCCACACTCCAATCGCTTTTGGCGTGATGATACTTACTCTCAAGTAGATATTATTTTGATATATATGGTAGGTATATTATTTTATATCACATAAGCACCTTCACAAAAAAAATCTGTAATATTTCCGTAAAAGGGTTACAAACCTTTTAAAAATTTTCACATCTTTCACATTTTATTATACCTATCAGTAGGATGAAAAATAGACACTGCGATAAATATTTTATATTTAACTAGCTGTCCCGGCGAACTTCGTACCGCCAATTTTTTAGATCCCGTTCGCGCTGCACCATTTAGGGGGATGAAAAATAGATGTTGGCCGATTCTCAGACCTACTCAATATGCTCACAAAATTTCACGAGAATCGGGCAAGCCGTTTCGGAGGAGTATGGCAACGAAAACTGTGACACGAGAATTTTATATATTAGATATTATAAAAAGTCTTTATTTTAGCTCGGTGCCTTCGGCTTGACCTTTCGGAGATTATCTTCTCTTACCTACCAGTGCCAATGCCCTAAGAAGACGCAAGAGTCATGTCTGTGTGTGTGTGTGATGGCGCCGGGGCGGCGCGGGACGCGCGGGGGAGGGTTGTCGCCCGCGCGCGAGCTCGCGCTCGCCGCTTCATTAGTACGCTTGGATTACCTACACGGTGTGCAGTGTTTTTTAAAGTTAACAGTGTAAAACGTTGTTGTAACGTTATTGGATTGACTTTATTGATGGTAAGTCATATTTCTATTGTGTTATATTATTGTCTGTGTTGTTTTCAGTGTGTGTGAAGTTTGTGATCTTACCTATTTCGGTAATGGTTAATTTTTTGGTGCGTTCACTTTATAAGTACGCTCTGACTGGGTTGTCGGTCACTCAACCACAACTTATGTCCTTGCAATCTGGTTGTCCTGTCGGCTGCAGCCACACTTCCAGTGCAAGACTTCTTGCATGCTAGAAGGTCGCCTCAAAATCTGGAAGGCGCGTGCCCAAAGTTGGGACTGACTTCCCAAAATTTGGGAGGCGCGCCCCAAAGTTTGGGAGGCGCGCCCCAAAGTTTGGGAGGCGCGCCCCAAGATTTGGGAGACGCGTCCCAAAAGTTGAGAGGCGCGGGCCAAGAAGGTTGGGGTGGACCTCCCGGTTTTTGGGAGGCGTGGCTGTCTCTACTGATGCACTCGTCTCGTTTGCTTCAGATGGCGCAGGCGCAGAGATTGATTACTTTTGCGGACCTCCTCGATGAGGAGGGTTCTTCAAAGCAAGATGACGAGATTCTCAGCCGCATCAAGATCCTAGCCCAAGAGACTTTACCTGATGGTTGGACGAAGTGGGAGGTCACCCGAGCTTCTAAAGAAGAAGTATTCGGAGAGAAGCTTGATGCAAATGTTCTTAGTAAGCTCGTGTTTGCCCTTCCTACGCTCGGGCTGGTCAGGGCATTCGATCCGGAAGCTGATCACCTGTCTGAAAAGGGATATCGTGAGATTCGCTTGAAGCTGTTGGACTGGGCTTTTACAAGAGCACTTATCGTTGGCCCTCCTGCCATCGCTAATAAAATCAGAGGTACAGCTGCTCGTACTGAATTATTCAAAGAAGCTGTGGAACCCATTAGAGCTCTTTTGCACACAAGAAGAGAGGTCGACAGAATTCTCTCGGCCCTTCTATCAGAAACGGAAGAGTCATGCAGAAAAAGAAGAGGAACGTCTTCCGCACCATCCGTATCTGAGAGCCAGCCAAAAAAATGTAAGGAAGACTTGCTGGAAGAGAGGATGAACGAGATGTTTTCTTGCATTGTTGCGAAGATACAAGCAATCAGACCGTCTGTTGCGCCCAGCGTGGAAGTTTCGGAAGCCGACTCCACTTGTGAAGAGGACGAGCTGCGTAGAACACCCCAAGGTTCATCAGGGACCGAATGGGAGGCACCGCCATTAAATGTGCCCGAAGAGTTTGAGCTGGATTTTAGTCCAGAGGTACAGGAAACTGGCCCGCCCATTCCTAAACCATCCCCACAGATGGAAAGTGAGGGTATAGTGTGTCAGCGTTTTGGCTCCGAAAAATGGGACCGCATTAGATTCAAGGACGCGGAGCAACGATTACATGCAGCTCCAATCTTCAGCGGTCTTAAATTAAATGCTGAACTGGGTGTCTTAGGTACGTCACCTGCGTCTTACCTTCCAAAACAAGATAGTATGTTGGGCACCATATGCCATGGATTACTCCTTCAGAGAAAGGTGGTAAAGGATGAGCTTCAGGCTCTCTCAACGAAGTATCCTGAAGCTACGACGGATATAAAGAAGATTCTCGAGGAAGGCTCAAAACTGAGGTCAATTTCTAACGACGTTCTTCAATTTGTCTGTGGTAAACGCGCGGAAACGATAGAATTACAGCGACGTACTTTTAAGGCTAAAAATGAAGCTCTTTCGTGCGCCTTGAAGCAGATTCCGCCGAGTGGATCCCATCTTTTTGACGAGAAGTCTCTATCAGCTCTTCTTAAGGACAATGGGGGCGCTAAGCAGGTCTTTCAAACGAAACAGTTTAAAATCCCCTTTAAACGGGAAAATCACGCAAACCAAGCAGCTTATCGCTCTCGTGCAGTAACATCCCAACGATCAAATACTTCATTTCGTCGCCCCAAGCAAACGACTCACTTTCCTAGGACCCCACAAACTTCTCAAAAGAGAAAATTTCAACGAGACACGCGACGTGAACATGACTCCCTCCGTGACTCCCACCGTCAAAAGAAAAAACATTGACAATTTTCGCGGGGGTCAGTTAGAGAAGTTTGTGAAGTGTTGGAGAGAGTTGGGCGCTCCAGAAAACATCATAAAAGCAATATCGGGCTATGCCATACCATTTGTAAAAAAACCCCCGCTAGTTCCATTAAACGAGACGGTATTATGAAGATTCGAAACAAAAATATCACATTCAATGTCAATGGAGATCCGTGCCCTACTTCAGGCAGGCGTCGCGTCGTAGAATACTCCAGAGTGCGAACAGGGTTTTTGTCTCGAATGTTTTTAATACCGAAACCAAACGGAAAAGTGAGGCAGATTTTCGATTTGAGGCGCTTAAATCTTTACTTGAATCCGAGGAAGTTTCGACTTGTAAACCAAAGTCAGGTTCCAAGTTTCCTTCAGCCTCAGGATTATCTAGTCAAACTAGATTTATCCCAGGCCTACTTTCATATCCCAATCAAGAAGAGTCACAGAGGGTTCCTGTGTTTTTCGTACGAAAGAAGGTTGTACCAGATGACGAGCCTTCCTTTCGGCCTCTCCAGCGCCCCACTTATCTTCTCCCAGGTTACAAAGTGGATCGCAGGCATTCTACGATCAAGGGGGGTTCGCGTTTTAGTCTATCTAGACGACTTTCTTTTTGCTCACCAGGATCCTCACATATTAGAGTGTCAGTTGTCGAAAGCCATAGAACTGCTTCAAAACCTCGGGTGGATGGTAAACCTGGAAAAATCCGTCTTAAAGCCAACGAAACGAATATAATTTTTAGGAATAGTGTGGGACACAGAGTCCAACAAAAAGATGTTACCAGAGTCAAAGATATTTCGCCTCATGACAGACCTTCAAAAACTGGTCCTGAGTCCCTGGTGGTGTTGGGACACGGGTGCAGCTCTAATAGGCCGATTAGGCTTTGCAGCACACGTCACGCCGCTGGGTCGTCTATTCACGAGAAGACTCCAACGAGCGAGTCGGGTTCTACTGGAAACAGAGCCAAGAAAGAAATTCCAGATGCCGGAACAAGCCGTTGCAGACTGCGTTTGGTGGACAAAGCACCTCTATGTTCCAGGGAAGTTGTTCACTCCAGAACCAGACATGTTTATCACAACAGACGCCTCCGACGCGGGTTGGGGTGTAGAACTGGATCACCGCCGGCAAGCTGGTCTTTGGTCAAAGGAGCAACAAGCCTGGCACATAAACAGGAAGGAGATGTACGCTGTGCTAATGGCTCTTACCAAATTCAGTCACATACTCGCCAGGAGGTCAGTGATGCTACAGTCGGACAACAGAACCGTTGTCTCCTATCTGAGAAATCAGGGAGGCACGAGATCGGTTGTTCTACTGGAGTCTACTCGAGAGGTCCTCCTTCTGGCAAATACTCTCAAGATGAATCTGCTTGCCTTCTATATACCGGGTCGGTACAATATCATAGCGGATTGTCTCTCGAGAGGCAAAGAACTTCCAGATTGGCATCTGAGCAGCGAAGTTGTGGAAGGAGTCTTCGAGAGATGGGGAATCCCCGAAGTGGACCTTTTTGCCACCGATCGATCCAGGGTCGTGCCGAAATATGTGACGATAGATGCAAGAGATGCGAAGGCGGATTTCACCAATGCGTTCAGCCGGCCTTGGTTATACAACCTTGCTTGGGTCTTCCCGCCACCTCCTCTAATTCCCAAGGTTTTGTACCACCTGTGCAAAGCCAAGGGCACATTCCTTCTAGTAGTTCCCCGTTGGGAGAAAGCATTCTGGAGAGACCTACTGAAACGCAGATCTCTAGAAGCCCCATTTCTTGTGCGGAATCTTCGCCAACATCTAGTCGACTTGTCAACGGATCTTCCCCCTCAGAACCTAGAGAGCCTCTGTTTAGAGGTCTGGAGGGTACGGGGTGGAGCAGTATAGTTTCCGGTTTGTTAGCAGAGGACATCGATCTCTTGCAGTCAGCATGGCGAGATTCTACCTGGAAAACATATGCGTCTGCTTGGAATCAGTGGTCATCTTGGTGCAAACATAATGGGAGAAAGCCGAGCCACCCTCGCCCACAGGACCTTTCAGCTTATATCAGTTACCTAGCCAGAGTAAGGAAATTATCTTATGCTACGGTTTTGGTCCATAAGTCTGTTGTTGCTTCTCTGGCAGACCCTTCACGGGAACAGCGCTTGTCATCGCACCCTTTAGTTTCTGCAATGTTGAAAGGCATAAGCATGAAGGCTTGTTCCAAGACTACCAGTAGGTCTTCCATTTGGAATGTACAAGACCTAGTTCAGTGGTTGAGATCAAATTTACCCGCCGCTGATAGCCTCTTTCAAGTGTCGCGTCATGTGGCGTTTTTACTTTTGTTGGCGTCAGGAAGGAGGTTGCATGACTTGACACTCCTGAGAATAGACGATCGTCATTGCAAGGTTAATGATACTTCCACCACGTTTTGGCCTTCGTTCGGATCTAAAACGGATAGTCATAAATACCGCCAATCCGGTTGGGAGTTAACATCTTCGGGTTTTAGATATTCCAAGATGGATTCGATGCTTAATTGATTGTTCTAAAGAGAGGAGAAAGGCTCGGGATAATCTGTTCAGTTTATTCATTACCACCCGAGGTGAAGTTAAAGCAGCCTCTAGAACAGTTATTGCCGGATGGCTCAAGACGGCTTTTAAAGAGTTAGGAATCGATTGCAGCCCTGGCTCTATTCGCTCTGCGGTGGCATCGAGTGATTTCGAAAATAATGCACCCTTAGATAGGATTTTGCAGAGAGGCAACTGGCGTGGGGCAACTAATTTCTTTAGACATTACTGCAAGACGGTTGAGCGAGTCACGGACGAACTAGTTGCTTCAAGTACTACTGTTCACAGGTTAACTGATTTCTTTGAGGCAGTGTAATCTATTCTGATTGTTGGATTGATTGGATAAGAAGATATTACCATTATGTTTTGACAACAGTGAGGCTTGTGTGCCTTTTTTTTTTTTAATTAAGACTGATTTGCTATCTTGATCTCTAAGTATTAGATATTTTAACTAGAGTAAGATAACTGCTCATATTTGTAACAATGACTAAGTCATTGAGTTATTTCATTCCTAAACCTACTATTTCTGGTTTCATGTACTTGTTGCGGAGTAAGTAAAAGATGTTTTACCAGTTGGAACAAGATTAATTTATTTACTATTTACACACTCTTATATACTAATTATTCTACATGATTTTACTGAGATTTAGAGTGGGGTTTTACTCATATAAGTTTAGTGCTGACATTATTGTTTATTGATACGTGTTGTTTATATAATATTATTTCCTAGTTATAGTGTACTTTGCCTATGACGCATAGCACGTCATAGTACTCCCCCCTTTATAAAATTCTAGTTATTATTTGCTGTAGTGCGTCGCCTTGTCCGTGAACGCTGTTTGCTGAGTTGTACTTTTTCTGCAGTTGGTTACACTTGTTGCATTTCCTTGATTATTTTGTTTATCTTTTTGTCCATGACTTTGTTAGTTTTCCGTACGAGTCTGGTGATTGTTATTATTATTGCTGCTAGTATAATTATAGCGATGAGTACTCCAATCCAGATTTTTATTTTTTCAATTTCTGCTGCCATGTGTGTGTTCTTTTCTGCCTTTGCTGCCAGGTTATTGTTCTGCACCATGTTTATTTGTTCCTTTTCGTGGGTTTGACTGCTTCCCATCTTGTGTGTTGTTTCTTGTGGCTTGCTGTGGAGTGACTTTTATTTTCATTTTGCCCTTTTTATATCATTGTTTGAAACGGACGGTGGGTCGTGATATTCTTCCCGAACGTGTTCTTTTTATGTTTTGAATTGGCTCTGCCTTATCTTGCTCTTGATTTTGAGCTTCTTTCTTGTCGTCGCTCGTCGTGAATGCTGGCTTTAGCCTGTCAATCGACACGTTCACTTCCCTGCCGTTTCGCTTGATCGTGACTATTTTGTTGTCACGTTTGACTACGAGAAACGGTCCGTCGTAAGGTGGTGTGAGCGTAGGACGTAGCTTATCGCATCGTAGAAATACGTGTGTACAGTCGGCTAAGCGTGGGTGTACGAATATGTTTTTGTTTGAGCTTTGTCGTTGTGGAATTGACGTCATGTGCGTTATGTTATCTTTAATTTTTTCCACAAACTCTGCGTATGTTGTGTTTTTAGAACAGTCGCCAAAATATGCTGCTGGTAATTTTATTGTTGTTCCGTAGACCAATTCGGCTGCTGAGTATCCAGTGTCTTGTCGAATGCTGGTACGTATCCCGAATAATACCGATGGTAATTCTTTCGTCCAATTTTCGGTATTTCCTCTTGCCATCAAAGCTGCTTTCATGGTTCTGTGCAGTCTTTCTACTTTGGAGTTTGATTGAGGGTGATATGGTGTAGTACGGATTTTTTGTATACCCAGGAATTTGGTTAGGTTTCTGAATAGCTCAGACTCGAATTGTCGTCCTTGATCCGTTGTTATATAATTGGGGCATCCAAAACGTGTGATTTAGCCATCGTATAAGGTTTTGGCTACAGTTTCTGCTGTGATGTCCGAAATAGGATATGCTTCTGGCCATGACGTACAACGATCGATCATAGTGACGATGTATCTTTTGTTTTGTGATGTCGTTAGGGGGCCCACAATGTCTATGTGTATGTGGCTAAATCGTTCTGCTGGCATAAATTTGCCCAGGGGTGATACTGTGTGCCGCTGAACTTTCGATTGCTGGCATTGTAAACATGTTTTGCACATTTCGTAAATGTCTTTGTGCATGCTAGTCCAGACGTATTTTGCGGTTATCAACTTTTTTGTTGTGTTTTTCCCTGGGTGGCTCATGTTGTGAAAACTATCAAAAATTGTTTTTCTGAACTTTTGTGGTAGGTATGGCCTTGTTGTACCGGTGGATATATCACAATAAATTTTGATATTATTGTTTTGTATTGGTACCCGTGCCATTTTTAGTGACCTATTTTGTTTTAGTTTTGTTAACTCCGGGTCACTGTCTTGGTATTTTTTTACCTCTTGCCAGTTGAGAATTTGGGTTTGTTCTATTGTTTCTATTACCCGTGATAGTGCGTCGGCTACCACGTTTTCGCTGCCCGTGACGTGCCTTATGTCTGTGCAGAATTGTGCAATATATTCTAGGTACCTTATTCTTCTAGGGGATTCATCCACTGATTGCTTCTTGTCGAATGCATGAATCAGTGGCTTATGATCCGTGTATATTGTAAATGTGCGACCTTCTATTAGTCGTCTAAAGTTTTTTATTGCCATGTAAATACCGAGTAGTTCTCGATCGTATGTGGAATATTTTGTTTGTGTCTCGCTTAACCCTTTTGAAAAAAATGATACGGGTTTCCATTTTCCTTGAACTTTTTGTTGAAGTACGGCGCCTACACATTTTAAACTAGCGTCTGTCATAATGGCTAGTGGTGTGTCTGTTTCCGGGAATGCGAGTGTTGTGACATCTCTTATGTCCTGTTTGCAGTGTTCGAATGCTTGGTTAGCTTCCGTATTCCACTCGATTGGCGTATTGTCATTCTTTTTGGAGTTGATTAAGTATTTGTTGAGCGGAGCTTGGTGTCTGGCGGCGTGTGGGATGCTACTTCTGTAGAAATTCATCATTCCCAAAAATCGACGTAGCTCCTTTACCACCTTTGGTTTTGGGTATTCGTTTATTGCTCGTACTTTCTCAGACGTGGGGGTGATTCCTTGGCTCGTTATATGATAACCTAAGAAATCTATCTCTGTCTTTTCGAATTCGCATTTGCTCGTATTGATTGAGATGCCGTTTTTACTTAGGCGATTGAATACTTCCTCTAATTGAACGTAATGTTGTTCGGTATTTTGACTTGCTATGAGTATGTCGTCCACGAAGACATATATATAGTCCAGGTCTCTGAACAGAGAGTCCATAAACCTCTGGAACGTTTGAGCTGAATTTCTGAGGCCAAATGGCATGAAATTCCAGTGAAATAAACCCATTTGCGTGATTATTGCGGTCTTCTCTGGTTCCGCAACAGGGATTTGGTGGAACGCCTTCTTTATATAAATTTTGCTGAATATTGTTTTTCCACTTGCGATGTATGTAAAGTCTAACAGTCTTGGCAAGGGATATCTGTCGGGAACTGTTATTTTATTTAACGCGCGGTAGTCTCCGCACGGTCTCCATTCCCCATTCTTTTTCTTTACCATGTGGAGAGGCGATGCCCAAGGACTACTGGAAGGTTCTAATATTCCTAGGTTTATTAGCTCTTGGAATTCCTTTTTTGCTGCCTTATATTTGTCGGGTGGTAGTGGGCGCGCGCGGGCATAAACTGGAGGACCTTTTGTTATGATGTGATGCTGTATTCCATGCTCTGTGGGTTTTTTAAATGGTCTTGGTCTAGTGACGTTTACGTATTTCTCTAACAGGCGCTTTATATGTTCGGGTAATTTCGCGTCGATGGATCTAATTGAAGGCATGTGTGTTTCTCTTGCAATTTTCGCAGGCGTCGTTAGTTTTGTTTCTTGGTCGATCAGCCTTTTGCCGTATAGATCCACTAATAATCTGTGGTGCTCTAGGAAATCAGCTCCTAAGATAGGCATTTTTACATCGGCGATTACGAACGTCCAAGTAAAAGGTCTGCGTAACCCCAGATTTAGCGTTAATGTGCTTTCGCCATAAGTTTCAATAATTGACCCGTTTGCGGCATACAGTTTGTAGTTGCTCGCGTTTTTCTTACCCTGTGCGTTTTGTAATACAGAAATATTTGCTCCCGTGTCTACTAAAAACCTATAACCACTGTTTGAGTCGGTTATAGTTAGACGGTTGGCGGGTTGTATGGCACAGAGTCCCGTCGTGTTCTGCGCTAGTTCTCGTTTCCCGAATTTTTATCGGTTTTATTTATCCACGAGCACGGCTGATCGCATTTATATGCTTTTGTTTTGAATCGTCTGTGATAATAACATAGCCGTGTACGTGACCGTGAGCGTGATTGCGACCTTGCTCGGAATTTGCTTCGTTGCATCGGTCGGCGATTACTCATACCGCGGAGCTCGTTTATTTCAACTCGCATAGCTGCAATTTGTGACGTCAGCATTGTTATTAAGTCAGCGGATTCCTGTGACGAGTTGTTTGTTTTGGTTTTATAGCGCATATTTTCATAAATTCGGTCCGCCATTTCGCATAATTTTGTGAGGTCGAGGTCTTCGGAGACTGCCAATATGGAGGTGATTGATACCGGAAGCTGTCTGAACCATAATAATCTGATGGTATCTTCGGTCATTTTGTCGCAGCTGGCTTCTTTCATTTTTCTCAACAGCTGTGATGGTGTTGAGTCACCTAGGTCCATCTCCGATAGCAATTTGTGGAAGCGTCGTTGTTCGCTTTCCTCATAGCACGCAATTAATCTTTCCTTGATTTTAAGGTACTTGTCTGCGTTTGGCGGTGACGTCAGGATGTCGCTAACCTGATGTATGACCTCTTTTGTTAATTTTGCGATGACGCTATTATATTTATATTCGTCACCTTGCTTTTGGGAGGCTACGATGGCCTCGAATTGCGCGAACCATAAGCGCGGTGAATCTGTCCAAAACGATGGTATTTTCTCCGTAATGCTAATTGCAGCCACCACCTGGCTGTCGCTGATTGACTCAGCTGATGTGCCGGAGTTTTTTGACGGTGTTCCGGCTGGAATTATCGGTGCCATGATTGCGTTTAGCCTCTTGAAATTTCAGCTGGTTTGGACCCGCTTGTGGGAAGCCAACTGAAATGTGCTATTTCGCTGATGGTGGTGGTCGGTAAGCTGGTGGGCTGTTGGGTGAATTTTCCCAAATATAGCTCCACAGTGATCTCTGAATCTCTGTTTGCTGCTGAAAACCTTTTCAGGGCTGCAGTTGGCCTGCAATTATATCAGCACTAGGAAATCACGTCGGGGTCACCAATGTTGCGGAGTAAGTAAAAGATGTTTTACCAGTTGGAACAAGATTAATTTATTTACTATTTACACACTCTTATATACTAATTATTCTACATGATTTTACTGAGATTTAGAGTGGGGTTTTACTCATATAAGTTTAGTGCTGACATTATTGTTTATTGATACGTGTTGTTTATATAATATTATTTCCTAGTTATAGTGTACTTTGCCTATGACGCATAGCACGTCATATACTTAATACATTTTTGTTTGCTTTCTATACTTCTTTCATTTGGTAACAACAATCCTTTGCAAGTTGTATTGACTCTAGTTCTTCGTGACAATAAACCATTTGTTTTAATACTTATTATTATTATTTTTTTACTTCTTGGAATGACCTCGTAGGGAATTTCGATAAAGAAGTAGCATTTGACTAATTCTCACAGTACGCTTTCGGCGCCGGCAGAGTTTAAACACATCTCCGAAAGGTCAAGCCGAAGGCACCGAGCTAAAATAGAACCGTTTTCCACCCCGAAGGGAAGAAAACGATTATTTTAGGTCGTGCCGAGGCTTGACCTGGAGCAAGGCCTTGCCGGCTTTCTTTTTTAGGGACAGGTACTAATGAAGCGGCGAGCGCGAGCTCGCGCGCGGGCGACAACCCTCCCCCGCGCGTCCCGCGCCGCCCCGGCGCCATCACACACACACACAGACATGACTCTTGCGTCTTCTTAGGGCATTGGCACTGGTAGGTAAGAGAAGATAATCTCCGAAAGGTCAAGCCTCGGCACGACCTAAAATAATCGTTTTCTTCCCTTCGGGGTGGAAAACGGTTCTATTTTTTGTATCACATAGTGACATTACATTTCATACATTTTTTCAAAGTGTAGCCGGTAAGTAGGTACATTTAGGAAATTTACATCTCGGTTGTTTCTATAGCCAAAATACCCCATGAGCAATTTGGTCTAATCTAATATCTAATCTAAAAGAACTTGGACTCGGAAGGACTTCTCTTATTCAGTAAATCAGACGGCAGCACATTGTCGCCCATAAATATACCTACAATCGGAGTTAGATTAGCTTTACGCAATAGCACAGATAGCCATAGTAATGACCGCAGTTGCGGCATGCGACTTCGTGATGTACCAGCTCCCCTAGAAGTCATTTCAGCCTCAGGTTTGGCTTCTGCTAATGGAGTTTTTTTATACTACTTAGGTGGCAGACAAGCACACGGCCCACCTGATGGAAAGTGGTTACCGCGGCCTATGGACGTTTGCAACATCAGGGGCGTTACACTCGCGCTGCCTACCATGAAGAAACCTTCTGTGGCCCCTCTTGAAGAACCCCATATTGTAATCGCTTGGGAAAACCGCGGCAAGGAGTTCATTCCACAACTTAAGCGTGCGTGGGATGAAGTTCCTTTCATACCGCACAGTGCGCACCGTTTTCGGATGCAATGTGTGGGGATGAATTTCCTGTCTATGGCGAGCGGTGCGATGATAGAATGTAGCTGTGGGCATCATGTCAAATAATTCATCTAAGCACAAACCATTATATAGGCGGTAGAAAACACACAGTGAGGCAAAGTCCCTCCTGAGGCTGAGAGGTTCCACATCGCTTGCGAGTATGGGACTGTCGACGAGCCTCAACGCACATCTTTGCACCGAGTCGAAAGGGTTAAACTGGCGTGCGGGCGTTCCGGGTAAAGATGACAGCAGTACTCCATGTGGGGCCGAATCTGCGCCTTATAAAGGAGTCGCTGCCCCGCAGTAAAGTACTGCTTCGCCCTGTTAAGAACTCAAAGTTTCTTTGATGCCAGCTTGACCTTGTCCTCTAAATGACTGCGTTACTGGACGTCACTTGAAATGTCGACGCCTAGGATCTCGATACTCGGGGCAATGGTAAGCCGTGTGCCCAGGAATTGCGGCGCTACAATAAATGGGGTTTTCTTAGCGGTGAATACACATACCTGTGTCTTGGTGGGGTTGAACTGGACCAGGTTTAGTCGACCCCTATCGGATACGTGAGAGTAGTCTCGATTTCTGACACAATTTGTTCGCGACTCCCCTCTACCTCGGACTGGGGGATGTTTGCACGGCCCGTGTAACAAGTGTCGTGTTCATATTCGGTTCTCACTTGTCTCAGCATGGGTCTCACCTGCCTCAGCATTTTCTGGCTCATTTTCGTCGGAGACCATTATGTTCTTGCATAATTTGCTGAGCATTGTGGTAATAGTCGACTTCTTCATCACATTCTGAATCTGACCCCCGAATCCATCTTCAGAACCTTCTAAGTCGTCTAAATACGCAGTTATATCCCTATCAGTTAAGCGCGACATGCTCAAAATCAAGAATAAAATCCATCACCGCACATGCTGTTATTATTCGTCTCAATGCGCAATGTTGTTTTTATACAACAACGCAAAATGGCTAAAAATTACATCGTAAATGTAATTTACTTGCAGTATAATATTCACATACATGAAATATAATCAATTTTCTATCTATAAGATCCATACCAATATTATAAATACGAAAGTTACTCTATCTGTCTGTCTGTATGTTACGTTTGAGCAACCACGCGCAGGGCATGCCGTCATAGAGGCGGTAAGGCCCATCATGGGGGAATAGCTCGAGAGGCCACATGGCAGCCTCTCGTATCGACTGACGCAGATTATCACCGGGCACGGGTGCTTTGGGCGGTATCTGCGTCGGATCGAAAAGGAGCCAACGTCCGAGTGCCATCATTGCGACGCGAGCGAGGACACAGAGCTGCACACGCTCACCGAGTGTCCGGCATGGGCCGGACCGAGGCGGGAGCTAGTGGCGGCTCTGGGAGTGAGAGTTCTTACCCTCGCCTCCCTGCTCACAGCAATGGTCCGCTGTGCGGACGCGTGGGCGTCCGGCGTCTCCTTCAGCGAGCAGGTAATGGTCGTGAAGGAGACGGCGGAACGGGAGAGGCAGCGCGAGCGAGCGAGACTCGCGAACCGCGCTGCCCGCGCGCGCAGGCAACTCGGGCGTCGGAGGGCACTGACTGACCTCCGTCCCCCATGAGCGCGGGCCTGGGGGTGACGGGTGAAGCCGCCTGGCACCCCAGCAGAAGCAGGCCACGGCGACGGCGCGCTGGAAAGCGCGCCTCCCCATTCCGGGGTCGAGTCGGGGACACCGTTGTACCCCCTCCCGTGGAGGGCTAGACCGTAAGGGATGGCCCTGGGTCAGCCGGGGTGCGAGGGATATGTCGATGACAACCTCACCTCCGGCCTAGCACCACGACTCACTGTCGGCGTGCGGTTTTAGTCGGTTCGAGTCCGACATAGTCCGGCTCCGGAAGGGGGGTATCCGAGGGGATTTCCGCACGAAAAAAAAAGTCTGTATGTTACGTTTTCACGCCTAAACCACTGAACCGATTTTGATGAAATTTGGTATTTGAATGAATTTTTTTTATAGCATTTATTATGCTAACTGTTAAGTTCGAAAAACATTGGAAAAAATGAAATGCTCAAGTGAGACTCGAACTCACGACCTTTCGCTTACAGGGCGACTGCTCTGCCAACTGAGCTATTGAGCACCACTTGAATCATTCCAAATTTTTCCTTCTCTTTATATCCGTCTATAAGGGCGACGGTGCAGCCATCTACCAACATTCTTACGAACTGTTGGAAACAATGAATTCAAATATTTGGGCGCAGTCATCAAAATTCAATGAAAATGGTTGAAAAATCATTCATTGTTTCCAACAGTTCGTAAGAATGTTGGTAGATGGCTGCACCGTCGCCCTTATAGACGGATATAAAGAGAAGGAAAATTTTGGAATGATTCAAGTGGTACTCAATAGCTCAGTTGGCAGAGCAGTCGCCCTGTAAGCGAAAGGTCGTGAGTTCGAGTCTCGCTTGAGCATTTCATTTTTTCCAATGTTTTTCGAAATTTGGTAATGGTAGATTAGACCTTGAGCAAGGACATAGGCTATCTGATAACTTTAACTTTGATTTGCGGAACGTTTCGACCAGGTTACAGGATACTCTAACTAAAGGGTTACACCGGGCGCGGTCACAGGCCGATAGTCACCCGGTACTTTTAATCTGACTGTACTAATATTAGTAAACTTGTCATAAAGGTAATAGAAGCGTGGTGAAGAAACTCCACATGAAGGGAATAGAAACGGGACAGAAAACGTAGTCACGCCATAGAGGTAATAGAAGCGTGACAAGGTTTTTGGCTCGACATAACGGGACTCGACATAAAGGGAACAATTCCTGATGACACCCGGGCGTAGGCTCTATCTGGATCCCGCGCAGGTAATGCCCGCAGCTCCCGTGCTCGTGAGCCAGAACGAGTAGCCCCATGAGGCCTCTCTAGCCAGTCCTCCTTGATGAGTCTTGTCAAAAAACTGTTAACGGTTTTACTGTGTGTAACTAGTGCTGCTCTCTGGCGGCAGAACGTTGAAGTATCAGGTATTCCTTAATATTTCTTCTAGAAGCCACTCTAATCAGTAATCACCAGTAGATTCCTGTTCTTCCTGTACCTATGTTTGCCGAGTACGTAACGGTGGATTGGAGTGGAATATTAATATAAAATGGAATCTGATCCACTGTTGTAGTGTATTAGAGTGGCGAGTGTATATTAAGAGTGGAAATGAATCCACTGGTGGATTTTCTTACTGGTTTACTGAGATAACGGTTATTGTTATGCATAGTAGATGAATATATATCTAACCATAATGAGGTTTAGTAAAAAATATCATTAAGACCAGTAATTGAAGAAACTAATTATGTGCCATTGACCACCGGGATGGTAAACAACACCAAATTAGTGCCAACCACCACCCGTGGCAAGCCTAAGGGTGGCAGATGGGAATAAACCGAATTTTGTAGCTAATCAGAGCAGAACTAGTTGTGTAGTTTCTCTAGATAGCTACCGAGCTGGAAAATATACGGATTCATTCATTCCAGCCTGCTGAGAAAGTGATATAGAAATATATGAACTTCAAGTGCATTTGGCCCGACCTGCCTTTGCATATTTAAAATACATGGTTATTGTTGAAAAACAACAATGGCTAAGCATTATTACGTGAGTAGCATAGTGGCAGATCATTATAAGGTGTAAAAACACAAATGCAATTTTGAAAGTTTTGACCATGCCTGCCGTAAACATGTTTATCAAGTGATATTTGTTGATATCCTTCATGACGATTTCTAGTGGCGTCGGAACAGGATGATTGAAAACAAAATTGATGAAGATTCACCTCGATTCATTGCTACAGTTCATTGTGCAACTACTTCCATGTGAGACAGGCAAAATTGAAATAAAATACTGCAGTGGTTTTAGATGTTTATAATTTGTTTAAAACTAGTCACTTCACTTCCTTAACCTGGAGACCTGCAACAAACAAACACAATTGTTAAGGTTAGGTTGTTCTCATCCTCACAGCGTTAACCTGTTAGCCTGCACCCAGCACACCCTCTGCTACACATTCTTTGGATTAAGCTAACCCTGATGCGGCGTCTTACGCGACGCGGGCCAGACGGCGCCCGAGCCCAAGCCTGCACTTGCAAGTCTGGTCGGCTCAGGGCCCTGGGCAACTTGATGGGCCCCATGCACCTGTTACTTCCTTTCAACTCATCCATTCTATAGAATCATTCATAACACATTCTTAGTACTATTACTATTACATTGGACTATTTACAATTTATGTTATGTTCTAAAATGCTGTAAACCAGGCATTTTTACTAATATATTATATACCTACTATATTAATACTGAATACTAAATAACCTTTAAATTAGCCTGACCATTAAAGGGAGCGCTCACCCACAGTGCCGGCTACCTGATACCTCTGTGGCACCATAGCACTCTGACAATCATATTATACCTTCTGCACAAAACACAAACCATGCTGGCCAGTGAGCACACTTCACAAGACTAGTGAACACGAGGCGTGTGTACCTGGAGGTAAACTCTGCTTGAGCTTCTCGGCCTTCTCCTTGTCGGTGATGACCAGCGTGTACAGGAACCGGGAGCAGCGCACCTTGAACTTGACATTCTCAGGGTTCTTCTTTATTTTCACCGCTGTAATGTTATACATGTATCAATCAGATTTATTGGTGGAAACATTAAGACACAACAGTGCTGACTGGTCACAGAATTCACTTGTAATTCAGATGAAATGAGTGATCAAGAACAAGACAAAAAGAGCATTAACTTGGACTACCAATGCACCAATCAACACATTCTACATTCATTGACATCTCTGGCACCTGTAACATCAGTAATATGGCCTGATGCAGTGCTCCCAAATAAATTGCAGCATCCAGGAGCACTTACTTCACTTGGGACAATGTGCATACAGGACTTGGGCACACTCCACCAATGACCAGGCAATGTTCAAATTTTATTGTATCACTGTCCAATAACTAAATCTCAGAATTGAAATGGCCACTCTGTGGTTGTACACTCATACATGTAAACAAAAGGAAGTGTAACTCCATAATATACTGCAATGATAAATTCTTCAATGTTTTCTGTTCAAGGGACTATTATCAAATCACCAAAGGCTCATGTGCTAAAGCACTATTATAAATAATAACTGATTAAAAGACAATGCATGATATATGAGATGGAGCAGAAGGGAAGTTTATTGCAGCAGTGTTGCACATAGTGTAAGTACCTAATTCATTTGACTTCAGAACAAAATAAAGGTCTAAAAAATCTGAGTGCAGTGCAGAATATAACCCAGAACCTAGTACTTAGGTAGCGTGACACATCAACACAGGCTCAAAGTCCTGGTGTGTCCAAAGGACTGCTCCACCCCTACTCAGTTTGGAATGATTGGTAATGGTTAATGCTGTGATAATTGAGTAAATTAAAGTGAAATACTCACACTTAGCGTCTTTCCTACGCGCCTTCAAGAGGAAATCTTTAATGTCTTTGATTTCGCGTGGCTGAAACATAATATAAACAATGAATATTTCCGCTATTATACCAATAGCAATAGCAACGCATATCACTCATGATCTATTGGATCTATGTTAACTTTAAATTAGGAGGCAACACAACAACAGTCTAATTTAACTTACCATGTTGATTGATGATCAATGTTCGCAGTGGAACTGCAACAAAAATAGAGATATGAGCAAAATATCACCTGAACTCAATAGTCAACTATATTCAGCACGATAATTATTAACTAAAATAACATTATCATTGATTGTATGTAAGATTTTTACGGATTTCGTTATGTTATTTATGAGTTTCTCACTAACCCACCTGTCAAAACTCCAAAAAGAAACTTTAATCAATTTGACATTTGACATTTAAAAACCTGCTGTCAGAAATGAAATGACAAACAGTTTTTTTTTATTTATTTGACACATAAGTTTTTTAGACTAAATGTAATATTGTTTGAATGAATTTTTTATAGCATTTATTTATGCTAACTTCTAAGTTCGAAAAACATTGGAAAAAATGAAATAATATTGTTGTTTATGGCTCAATCAATTAAAATTTCCTTTAGTGTATATAAATAAAAAATATCTGGATTCGGAAAAAATATCTACGGTTTTATTGTACATCGGGATTTTCTTACATTAGAATCTTTATAGACCACTGCATTAATTTTGCAGTTGTAACATGAGCATTTTTTTTTGCTGGTCTAAGAACTTTCAAATTCAGTAGTTCTATAGAATGTTAGAACCGAAATTACTCATATTCCCTCTAACCTCTCCAACTAAGTTAAATTGCTTGTGCTAGGAGTGGGTTCACGTTGATAGTGTAATGGCCAGGATTCGAACCAGGGACCTCTCGATCGTAAGGCTCCCTAACCGACGCTTGAGTGATGTAAGTTAAGAAGGGTCATCCAATTATCAGTGTTAGTACTTTATAGTAAGATTGGCATAAAATATACGGGCAATAAACGGGATATAGTACGGTGCAAACCACCGAGCCATATGAGGTGGCTGTGCGCAACAAAGAACCGAACAAGACAATATTTCAGTCAGTCTGATCAATAAACTACAAAAGACTGCTTCCAGATATTGATGATATACTCTACTTTCAGGCGTTTTCGAGCTTTAACTTAACGAAGCTGCATAGAACTACCTATATATTAATATAGTTTGGCCCACGAAAGATGAAGATCAAATATAATTTTTTAAACTTTTTTAACAATTTTTTCCTGTCCATAAAGATTTTAACCCGCCTCCAGACAATGCTCCTCGTATTGCTCATCGTGTTGCCGGAAATATTCGCGCGTATTAAATATATACAAATGTACTCTTTATTTAAATTAGTGTTCAATGCGCTTGTGTGAAACATAGCAAAGTCTTACCTTTAATCAAGGCTGGCAGCGAAGCGGCGGCGGGTATGAACTAGTTATTATATATTTGTGCGAGTTGATATGCCTTGCTTCGCTGTATGAGACATCGAGACAACAATAACGTAATAAGTAAGCTTAAAACAGAACATGAAAACCACTAAGACCTGGAACTCCCTGCCAGCTCACGTGTTTCCTTCTTCCTACAGTCCCGGGTCCTTTAAGCGGGGCGTGAAAAGGCATCTAATGAGGTCGACAAGCTGAGTGCCACCACTGTTAACATGGTAAATGTTTACGATGGTGACCCTCTTTCCGAGACTTTGCCTTTAGCTTAACATCAGGCGAGGTGAAGTCAAATTGACGTGTCCAGTATAAAAAAAAATAGTGCACTTTACAAAAGACCCAAAAATGATGTGGAGAATATTTAAAACTATATGCCATATGAGGAAGAAAAAGAAGCAGTCAAAAGAACTTCTTGCACTACAGGATAGTTGCAAGTCCCAAACAATCTTTGAACATTTGCATGCAACCACTATTTTTAAAGAGTAAGCACCTTAATGAATAACTGTAGTTAAAGCAGGAAGCAAAAATCGTTCGTAAACCAATTTTAAGCTCCCTCTTTTTGCAGCCTACTGATTTATATGTGAAATTGAGTCGCTCATACCAACGACTCAATTTCACATATAAAATCCCCCCTGTGTAAACGTTCCTCACGAAAGGCCTCGCCTAGTGTGGGGTCACAGTATATTCCACCTTAGAATACAAGCCAATATTTGATTACAATCATTTATTCGAGCGCTTGATGCGAACGTGTCATTCACACCACGTCTCTGCCTACTTCTCACGCCATATTCCTCGCTCATCGATGAGTGTGTGGAGGCAACATAAAAATGATTTACGGTAGTTCTTGAATACACATCATTATGTCTGGATCAGATCAGGCGGCTGGGTCTCGAGGTATATGTACACATTATGTTATGTCCACGCGGGCCACGGCTCTACGAATAGCTAGGGAAGTGGCGAGTGAAGTGGGTCGGGACGTGCGTCGTTTGGATAGCATATCGTCATGCCGAATGTTGCCGCGGGTGTCGGCTTCACAGAGCGGCGCGGCGGCAGCGCGTATAAAGGAGTGGCAACGCGATAAAGAGTATATTTGTATGTATTCAATGCAACGCGAATACCGAATACTAAGTGTGAATGTGGCACGAAGAGATGGGCGTCTTCCCTTCCCTTCCCTGGGTAAGAATGGGTCGGGAAGGTAAAAATGGGTTTTTTCCCATTTTTACCCATTTTTACCGGGTATTTTCATTTCTTCCCGGGTAAAAATGTTCAGGAGTTAATTCGGTGCGATTATTCATGTAGAATTTCACTTTACTTGCAGTCCCATTCAAATTTTTTAGATTTACCAGTCTAAAACATACGTAGGTATATAGTATTAGCACAGTCTAACGATTCATACTACATACAGTCTGTCAACGAAGCCGTCTAGACAGAGCAATCGTGCAGGGAGTGATGGGTGACGGGGTATTACTCGGTACGCCCATACATTTTACTCGGTACTAAGGATTCAGGGCTGTCTCATTTTGTAATCACACTAATCACGGGATAATTTTTTTTCATGACTCGTTTTGTTTGTTGAAATTGTTTTTTTTTTCGTTTTCTATATTTAGCTATCCAAGATGGCGGACACGAAATTTTCACAAAAATCGATTTGGGTTTCAGGTTTCGGGGTTTTTGGGGTCGCTGATTGCGAATATGACATCCATTTCGCGATCCAAGATGGCGGACTCGAAATTTTCACCTAAATCAATATGGGTATCGCTGTCAGGGTTTTGGGGTCGCTGATTGCGAATATAACATCCATTTGGTGATCCAAGATGGCGGACTCAAAATTTTCACCAAAATCGATATGGGTATCGGTTTCGGGGTTTTTGGGGTCGCTGATTGCGAATATGACATCCATTTGGTGATCCAAGATGGCGGACTCAAAAGTTTCACTAAAATCGATATGGGTATCGCTTTCAGGGTTTTTGGGGACATCCATTTCGCGATCCAAGATGGCGAACTCGAAATTTTCGCCAAAATCGATATGGGTATCGCTTTCAGGGTTTTTGGGGTCGCTGATTGCGAATATGACATCCATTTCGCGATTAAGATGGCGGACTCGAAATTTTCACCAAAATCGATATGGGTATCGCTTACAGGGTTTTTGGGGTCGCTGATTGCGAATATAACATCCATTTGGTACTCCAAGATGGTGGACTCGAAATTTTCACTAAAATCGGTATGGGTATCGTTTTCAAAGTTTTCGAGGTTGCTGATTACGAATATATTATTCATGTAGCAATCCAAGATGACTGTATGGATGATATATTCGTAATTATTAAATTTCCGCTATCTTTGATCGTCGGTAAAATGGTCGTCAATCCCGATATCAGATAATTGCCGGTAGGCAATCATACGATGGGAAACTGTCGACTATTCGTGACGATTTTTTTCTGACGCTTTCGTGTGTGAGCGCTGTCAACTTAGGACTGCAGGCCGCAACTTAGGACTGCAGGCCGCCCGATACGATCTGAAACTGCAGGTGGATCTTACAGTAGTTCATCGCGTTAGATGTTTGCGTAAATGCCGCCTTTTGCAGTTTTGTCAGAGTTGTCACTTCAGTTTTATTTACCTATAATTATTTTTTCTGTAACATTTTATATATAACCCCTATTTTGATCTCTTTGTCTGTCAAAGCACATCAACTCACGCTAATATAAATTGTTAGCTGATGCCCGCGGCTCCGCTCGCATGGATGTCGGCTATTGCGACTTTTGCTTATATCTCTGGTTCTACTCAACCGATTATGATCAAGCAAATGTAATATTTTGACTCGTGAGTTTTTTGGATTTCGATTTCTGTTTCTGTTTCGGTTTCGGTTTCGGTTTCGGTTTCGATTTCAATTTCGATTTCAATTTCAATTTCAATTTCAATTTTTGATTCGGGTTCAGGTTCGGGTTCGGGTTCTAATTTCGATGAAATTTCGCTAATCGCCGGGATCGTTAAATTGATGATATATTCTTAAGGAGCCTATCCACGATCAGTCCGCCTGCAGTTTCAGAGCATATCGGGCGGCCTGCAGTCCTAAATTGAAAGCGCCCACACACGAAAGCGATTTTGGCCTGCCGGCCATTCCCTGCTGTCAGTTTTGCGGTTACACACGATCAGTTGGAAGTCGACAGGAAGACAGGAAGGCGATTAAGATGGCAGAATTTTATTCTCGAATATTGTAGTCAGTTATAAGTGAATCGTTGACACGAAAAGAAGAAGAAGAAGAAGACGACGATCAAAGATGTTGGACTTGAAATTAAAAAAGTCTAAGTTTTCTTGGTGACTAATAATAAAATCCATTTAGTGATCCAAGATTGCGGACTTGAAATTTCCCAAAAAAGTCAATATGGGTATCGTTTACGAGGTTTTCGGGATTGATAATTACGAATATATCATCCATCCAGTCATCTTGGATCGCTACATGAATAATATATTCGTAATCAGCAACCCGAGTACCTTGAAAACGATACCCATATCGATTTTAGTGAAAATTTCAAGTCCGCCATCTTGGATTGCTAAATTGATGATATATTCGTAATTAGCAACCCCACAAACCCTGAAAACGATACCCATATCGATTTTAGTGAAAATTTCAAGTCCGCCATCTTGGATTGCTAAATTGATGACAAATTCATAATAAGTTCCCCGAAAAACCCTAAAGGCGATACCCATATCGATTTTGGTGAAATTTTCGAGTCCGCCATCTTGGATTGCTAAATTGATGATATATTCGTAATTAGCGACCCCAAAAACCCTGAAAACGATACCCATATCGATTTTAGTGAAATTTTCAAGTCCGCCATCTTGGATTGCTAAATTGATGATAAATTCGTAATTAGCGACCCGAAAAACCCTGAAGGCGATACCCATATCGATTTTGGTGAACATTTTGAGTCCGCCATCTTGGATTGCTAAATAGATGATGTATTCGTAATTAGCGACCCCAAAAACCCTGAAAACGATACCCATATCGATTTTAATGAAAATTTCGAGTCCGCCATCTTGGATTGCTAAATTGATGATAAATTCGTAATTAGCGACCCGAAAAACCCTGAAGGCGATACCCATATCGATTTTGGTGAACATTTTGAGTCCGCCATCTTGGATTGCTAAATAGATGATGTATTCGTAATTAGCGACCCCAAAAACCCTGAAAACGATACCCATATCGATTTTAATGAAAATTTCGAGTCCGCCATCTTGGATCGCGAAATGGATGATAAATGGATGATAATTAAATGAGACAGCCCTGAATCCTTAGATAAAATGTATGGGCGTACCGAGTAATACCCCGTCACCCATCACTCCCTGCACGATTGCTCTGTCTAGACGGCTCGTTGACAGACTGTATGTAGTATGAATCGTTAGACTGTGCTAATATTATAAATGCGAAAGTAACTCTGTCTGTCTGTCTGTCTGTACGTACGTGTCTTACGCTTTCATGTCTAAACCACTGAACCGATTTTCATAAAATTGGTATAGGGGTAGATTAGACCATAAGAAAGGAGATAGGCTATGTTTGGTCGCGATAACCGACATCCACGCGGGCGGAGCCACGGGCAAAAGCTAGTAATATAATAAATAGTATCATTGTAATTGACAGAACACACATATTTATATTAAAAGTCATAATTTTGTGTGTAAGTATGATATAATTACATTTTTCATTTTTACCGGGTATAAATGGCAAATGGGTGGGTAAAAATGGGTAAAAATGGGAATTTTCCCAAAACACCCATTTTTACCGGGTTAGCGCCCCCACGACGCGATGAACATGTGGAGGCTAGGGCATTACGGGGCAACACGAATAGTAATACGATAACCTATGTCTGGAGGACCCAGTTATAAGTATCTGTGAGGGTCAATATGATCAAAAGTCAAAACAATAAAAGTGACAGTTGACAGAAAAACGACATTCAGGCGTCCAACAATTATTAATAATCTGTGCAAACATAATCCAACAGCGAAACAACGTCAAGCTCCGCGATTGTTTACGAGCGTCGCGATCGACCGTCAGCTCCGAACGACATGTGCGACAGGCCGGGCTCGGCGCTCGACGGACGGCACCGGGGGAGAGACTGCCAGCGCCGGCGCGCGCACTAGCCGCCCATGGCGAGCCGCGGCGCCGTGCGCTCCAGCGCGCGCCTCAGCGCGGACGCGGCCCCGGCGGAGAGCGCCCCGGCCGCGGCGCCGGGCGCCGGGCGGGCGGCGCGCGGGCGGCCGCGGGCGCGCTCGGCGGCGGCGGCGGCGCGCCGGGCCCGCGCGGCCGAGCGCGCGCGCGAGGTGGAGGACAGCCCGCGCGAGCTGCGCGACAAGTGCCGGCGCCTGGCGCGCGCGCTGAGGAACGCCAAGCATCTCGTGGTGAGTCCGCGTCCGCTCACAGTCTGCCGACGGAATATTGGGGACCTGTGGCACTTCGCAGAACCCCGTAGCCCCCATATCACCCCTTTGAACCTTATATTCCGGCGGTTGATTAATTTTCAAATAGTGTATGGCAATTTGCCAGATTTCTTGACATTTATCTTCCTTAACAGACAGTCTATTCGATACAAAAAATATTTTTTGAGTCAAACCATTAGTTAATTCGTAGTTCCCGAGATTTGAGTGGCTGAACAAACAAAACTCTTCAGCTTTATAATATTAAGTATAGATTGATCAAGATATTATGAGAATGTTTCTATTTAAGTTGATAACTACATAATATTATACCTGAATAATAATTGAATAAACAATTAAAAAATAACTTTATCTTGATTGGGCCATTGTGGGTACTAGAGATGGGCCGAGTACTCGATAGATACTCGGTACTCGGCGTACACTGCGGGTTTTTTAATACTCGGTACTCGGCCGAATATCTCGATTTGAACACAGAGTATTTTTGCCAAGTACTTTGTCCAAGAAAAGCAATATATTTAGGTATTAAATATTATTAAAATAACTGTTAATCAAAAAGTCAAATTTTAAAGTATTTATTAAAGAAAATGACTCAAAAAGGGTTTGCAGTATTTTCATTGCATTCGATTGTGACGACAAAGTTGATGCTACTGGCTCAAGATTTTGAAATATTTTCCGTTTAAAGTTTAATTTTCCAAATCTTTAAACTCTTCTGTGCATTTTATTCTAACATGGCTTAAGATTGCCGTCATAGAAGACTTTCGTCCAACACCACTACGTGAAATTATAGAATTGCATCAAGTACATTTCACTTGCTTTATCTTTTACAATCTCGTCTTAAAATGCTGCAGGCCTCTCTACCGTCGTGAACCTTCTTCTTCATCATAGCGTTAACCTCAATCTCATCCAAAGCTTTTTACTTGGGATCTGGGGTCCGCTTTTACCAGTATAACTGCGGATTTGGCTGAACTTCGATATTTTCTGTGAAGCGACTGCCATCTGACCTCCACAACCCAGAGGCGATATCATAAGCATTGTAGTCAAACCAACCAACTGTCGTGAACCTGTTTGTACTTATTTACCAGCGGGAAATGGGATTTCGATTGAACCGAGTTACTCGGCCAAGTACTTGGTAAAAAAAAATTTTACCAAGTAGAACTCTGTACTTGTTACTCGGCAAAAGTGTTACTCGGCGCATCTCTAGTGGGCACCATCTTACCGCTCATTTCAACCAACCCAGATCCTCCCAAAAAGCCAGCAGCCTTTTCAGGTTTCCACATGCTTCCCAGAGCGACGTTGGTGACTAGAGGAATTTCGCCCGTTGTTCGGCCACGCTCATTCACTCTGTAAACACATGATAAACACTTGTTTAGGGGACTGTGACCGGTCAATATGCCTGTGACCTTACAGATCTGGTCCCTTTTTAACCTAATAAGGTTTCAGCTAAACATTTTTGTTGCTACCGGAACTGTTCTTTGTTTGCCTGCATCCTTCTGTGGTTTTCCATTCTTTTTTATGGGTTTCTTCTGTATTTTTTCGCAGCCAGGTTTTGACCTGTGCTTGAGGTATGGGTAGTATTGGTTCCGGTCCATATACTGTCACCCCAGATCCCCTCTTGGCCAATTCATCGGCTGCGTCGTTGCCGAGGGAGTTTGTGTCCATGTGTGTGTGCCATTGCAGCGTGACCCTGTTTGTGTTTGCAATGGATTGGAGTGTGTTGTGACAGTCCAATATGAGGACAGAGGTTATTTATTATAGCCTTTATTCAGAATAATTACAATTTTGTTGACTATGGGTCCTATACAGTTGTTGTGTTATTTCCTGTTATTCTGTGTGCCCTTGGCAAAGGCCAGAGGACAGAGGTTATGGTGTTGCTTTTCATAACTTTTTAAATAAGTTTATTCTCCCTAAAAATCAATGCCACTTGTCGTTGTAATGTTATAACTAAACAACGCCTTTACCGATTTGGCTAATTTTGGTCTTGAATTATTCGTGGAAGTCCAGGGAAGGATTTTACGGCAAGAAAAATTCGAATAATTGCCGGGAACCGACATACCGCGGGCGGAGCCGCGGGCAAAAGTTAGTCTATATATATAAAAGGAAGTCATGTTAGTTACACTATTTAGGTGCATTACACATACCTATTTAACATACATATTATCACAGTTGATGCATAGAACAAAATAAAAATAAACCTAATAAGGTAGAAACACATTGGTCAAAGATGTTGAAAAAATATGTTTTTGTTCTGCAATGGACCTGGCCTGGGCAGCTCCGTGATGATGCTTCTTTATACAAAGTTATTAAAACTTTACTTTTTCGTAATGATTTTAACTTTTTCACGATAGGATCTTTAAATGTCAGAGCTGAGCCGAACAGTGTTATAATAAACCATGGAGTGTTCACTGTCATGTGGAGTGTTATTGTTGTATACTATTCATATATGAGAGGGCAGCGCCCAGCGGTGCCCTACTGTTACGCTCCATTAGAGTTAATTGGTCTGAGGAAAGATTGGTACAAGGGTGGATATCTGCGATAAGAGTCAGTACAGCTTACGGAGATGCACAGTTAGGGCTTTTCTCGCAGGTTCTCGTAGAGAAGACCTTAGTGCCACACACGATCGAACGCGGCCGATACGGCCTAAAATGAAGCGGAGCAATATTTATTTTGGTCATGATTAGGCCAACTTACATATTAGGACGTGTGTCGGTTTGGTTCCTTAAATCTCGCAAAATGCCGCCTCGTGTCACGGCCCACAGTAACCGTTCGCGCGGGCGCAGGTGTACACGGGCGCGGGCATCAGCACGGCGGCCGCCATCCCCGACTACCGCGGGCCGGACGGCGTGTGGACGCGCCTGCGCCGCGGCGAGGCGCCGGCGCGCGTGGACGTGGCGCGCGCGCGGCCCACGTTCACGCACATGGCGCTGTCGGCGCTGTGGGCGCGCGGCGCGCTCAAGTTCGTGGTGTCGCAGAACTGCGACGGGCTGCACCTGCGCGCCGGCCTGCCGCGCCGCGCGCTGGCCGAGCTGCACGGCGACATGTTCGCCGAGCTGTGCGCGCCGTGCCGCCGCGTGTACCTGCGCGCCTTCGACACCACGGGCCGCACGGCGCGCCACCGCCACGCCACGCGCCGCCTGTGCCACGCGTGCGGCGCCGAGCTGCGCGACTCCATCGTGCACTTCGGCGAGCGCGGGCGCGCCGCCTGGCCGCTCAACTGGGCCGGCGCGCTGCGCCACGCCGCGCGCGCCGACGTGGTGCTGTGCCTGGGCTCCAGCCTCAAGGTGCTGCGCCGCTACCCGCGCCTGTGGCGCATGGCCAGCGCGCCGGCCGCGCGCCCCGCGCTCTACATCGTCAACCTGCAGTGGACGCCCAAGGACGCGGCGGCCGCGCTCAAGATCAACGCGCGCTGCGACGACGTCATGCGCGAGCTGGCGCGCCGCCTGCGCCTGCGCGTGCCGCGCTACCGGCCCGAGCGCGACCCCGTGCTGGCGCACGCCGAGCCGCTGGCGCCGGCCGAGGCGCACACCGTGCCCGCCGCCGCCGAGCCCGCCCCGCCCGCCCCCTGGCTGGCGTCGTCGCCGTCCGCGTCCGACTCGGACGACGAGCTGCCGCTGCGGCGCCTGGCCGAGCGCCTGCGCGCGCCCCCCGCGCCGCCCGCGCCCCCCGAGCCGCCCCCGCCGCCCGCGCCCGACCCTCTGCGCGCCTTCCAGGTGAGAGCCTCCGTCGTGTGCTTACCGCTGGTCGCAGGCCAAGTACGATTTTTAGAATCCCATTTCCAAGATCATTTTGAAGTAAAAATTCTTCTTTAAACGCGTTGTGCAGTTTTGAGTCTACTTTAATAAACTATATCCTATTCGTAACCTTGAAGACGCTGCTACCTATGAGTCAATGCTAATTTAATGTATTACGGTTAGTGTCGTTGGGAATGCTTACAGGGTTCGCATATTGGCCCTCCGTTCAGTCCAGAAAAAATAGCGTTTTCACACCACCTGCTCGACAATGCCTCATCATATATCATGCAAACCTTACTCAAAGTAAATCATTATAGCCCTTGTCTTTTGCCGGGGTGTAATGTTGTACTGAATCTCATTATAACCCGCCGGGCAGTAATGTGATTCTCACTTCTCTTAGTTCTTATTGTTATGCATTTAAAGTCTAATTTCGTCAAAATCGCGCGGCGCGCGGCTGCTGCAGCTGCTGGTGGCCGACGGCGAGGAGGTGGACGGCGGCGAAAATCGAACTTATTCGAAAATCGAGCTGGCCACGCCACGGCAAGCCGAACGAAAAAAAATCAATACTTAAAACAAAAGCCGCGAGTATTTCAATACGGTGCAATCAGTATCAGACAAAACTGCAAAAGAAGATAGAATAAAACATTAAGAAAATGTCGAGTGACGAAATAGTATTTTAATAATTAAAATACTTTTTCTAGTAGCCCTGGTTTTTATTGTCTCGCAAAAGGTGTGAAAATAAAACTGATTTAGCCTTGGGCGCGCTTAAATCCTTCACTGCTCTCAGGACTCCATTTTAATTCCCTCACTTCGTTCGGGAATCAACTCAAAACCCCCTCGCTACGCTCGGGAGTTAAATCTGGAGTCCTTCGTTACGCTCAGGATTCAATATCGCGCCCGTGATATAATACAGTGCTTTATCCCCTTGGTGTACAATCTACTATAATTAATCAAAGTATGAACCATTGTTTTCTATGCACTTTTGCCATCTCATAGGTAGTTCATTGATCCCTTTACTAAAAAAAACCAGTCGGACCGGAATCAATAAAATCTGTGAAGGCGATTTGGACTGCCCCATCAGAGTTGAATTTTTTCCCTTGCAAGAAGTTGTCCAAATTTCGAAAAAAAAATGGTAATCTGTTGGAGCAAGGTCCGGGGAGTGCGGAGGACGTCTTAGACATTCCAATTGAAGCTCTTCTAATTTGGTAGCCGTCTGTTGTGCGGTGTGTGGTCTAGCGTTGTCGTGAAGCAGCAGTGGCGTGGAGCGATTGACCAGCCTAGGTTGTTTAGCCGCTAGCTTTTCCGTCATTGTTTGCAATTGCTGACAATAGACATCAGCCGTAATAGTCTGGCAAGATTTGAGAAAACTGTAATGAACAATACCGCCACTAGTCCACCAAACGCTCACAAGTAATTTTTTTTGGGGTTAATTTTCGCTTGGGGCAGGATTTGGCTGGCTGGCCAGGATCCAACCATTGCGCTGAGCGCTTCCGATTATCGTAAAGAGTCCATTTTTCATCACAGGTAATGATTCGGTTTAAAATACCTTCATTATTGTGCCGGTTCAGTAATGTAACGCAGCAGTCGACGCGCGTTTGCCGGTTTTCTTCAGTCAATTCGTGAGGTACCCACCTTTCAAGCTTTTTAATCTTCCCAATTTGCTTCAAGTGAATTAAAACAGTTTTATCACTAACACCGCAGCCTGCAGCTAACTCGGACGTGGTTTGCGATGGATCCGCTTCCACAATAGCCTTCAATACTTCATTATCAACTTGGGTCTCAGGCCGTCCACGGGGCTTGTTCTGCAGGTCGAAATTTCCAGAACGAAAACGTTGGAACCAAAAACGAACTGTGTTTTCTTTTGCAACATGACCGCCATAAACATCATTCACCCTTCGTGTCGTTTCCGCAGCACTAGTGCCACGGCGGAACTCGTATTCGTAAATAATGCGATATTTTAAGTTTTCCATTTTGTAAAATGAGTGACGCAAACAGAAAAAAACAGAAGAAAAAAAACAAATGAATGACGGTCATCGAAGCACAAATACATGAGTAAATAGCAGTACAAATTTGAATTTGGAATTCCTTACCAAAGTGGAGAAAATCGTGATTAAAGTGGCCAGTACGAAAAACGCCAATTTCATATATTATGTAAGGACCTAATTTATTTATTTATTTTACAATTTTAGGGAAACTTACAGCTAAAAAAGGTTCAATATTATATAATGAAAATGTTGAAGGCTAATTATCAGTTTCCACATTTAGGTGGTATTACATCTTTACATAATAATGCTCAAAAACTCTCAATGCAAATTAAGTTCTTTTAGAAATTAGGAAACTATATTACAGATAATCATATTAGAGATAACATCATTCAAAGTATTGATCACATAGGGCTTTCTTCATTCTAGTAACACTAGTGCAAAATAAATCCAAATCAACCTCCCGACATGCCACATTAAAAGAACGACATGCTCTCAATAGGTATGAATTTCGTCTATATGTAGTTCTTGCTATAAGGGACGTACAATAAGTTCGGCCTGCGCAGAAACAATGATGGTGCGTATAGGCCCACCTTAGATACCAGTTCTGGCACCTCTGCTGTACCATTAAATAAAGACATTAGAAACGATATGTCCGATATTTTTCTTCGCTCAGCTAGAGGCAAAATATGAAACCTTTTGCAGCGTGTATGATAGTCAGGCAAATAACAGTTAGCTTTAAATTGATTGTACCTCAAGAATTTTCTTTGTATGCTTTCAAGGCGGTCTATATAAATGTTGTATATCGGGTTCCATACCTGTGAGGCATATTCGAGATGGAATACATAGGGAAAAAGAATCTTCTCGGGCGGGACTCGAACCCGCAGTCTTTCCCTTACAGGGGGAATGCCTGACCAATTCGGCTACCGAGACACGCCCGATATGATTCAAATTTCCCATCTTATACGTCTTTAGGGTGACGTGGCGTCATCTACCGATTTTCTTACGAACTATCGGAATCAATGAATGATGTTACAATCATTATATAAAGACGTATAAGATAGGAAATTTGAATCATATCTGGCGTGTCTCGGTAGCCGAATTGGTCAGGCATTCCCCCTGTAAGGGAAAGACTGCGGGTTCGAGTCCCGCCCGAGAAGATTCTTTTTCCCTATGTATTCGATTTGTATAGTTAGCATACTTAATGCTGTAAAAATTCCTTCAAATATTCGAGATGACTACGAACAAAAGAGCAATATAATATTTTAATGGTTTTCATTTCCTGAAAGTCGGAAGAGATTCTTAGAATGAAACCTAACGCTTTCGTGGCTTTATCAATGATGCTCTCAACATGCAGATCAAAGTGGAGTTTGCTATCAAATATAACTCCAAGATCTTTGACAGATCCAACTCTAACTAAAATAGAATCTCGAAGTTTATAGGGAAAGGCAATAGGGTGGGGTTTGCGAGTAAATGTGCAAATGTAACACTTAGATACATTTAACTCAAGCTCGTTCAGAACACAATAATTTTGAAAGCGGTCCAGATCTTCTTGTAAAGAGAGTACATCAGCGACAGAATTAATCTGTTTCATGATTTTCATGTCGTCTGCATACAGTAAAATTTTAGACGAATGAAAACAATGCGTGATGTCGTTGATAAAGATATTAAAGAGAAGTGGGCCCAAAAGCGATCCTTGTGAAACTCCTGAAGGTATCTAGTTCTTGATGAGTATCCATTCAGCACCCCAGTCTGACATCTATTCTCTACGTACGATGAGAACCATCTGAAGAGATTACCCCGTATACCTTGTATAAAAGTATGTTGTGGTCAATTTTGTCGAAACATTTGCTGTAGTCTGTGTATATAACATCCACCTGGGATCCCTGAGCCATAGAATCTAACAGGAAGTCGCTACAGAGGATCAAATTTGACGTAGTCGACCGACCTTTCAGAAAACCGTGTTGGTATTCACTGAAGTCCAGTTTCAGTGCTGAATATACTTGTCTGTAAACGAATTTTTCCTTAATTTTAGCGAATACATACAACTTGGATATTGGTCTGTAATTTTCAACGACGGCTTTTGATCCTTTTTTCAGGACGTGTTATATACTCAGACTTCCACAAAGTGGGCACTACTCCGGCAGTAAGTGAGAATTGGAATAAAATTGAAAGTGGTAAAGTCAGGCTATCGGCGCAATTTACTATAAATACTGGTGGAATATTGTCAGGCCCCGGCGACTTGTTTAGATCCACATGTTTCAACAATCTATTCAACTCATCCCTATTTATTTCTATTGACCCGATATCCGTGCCGAAACAAGCAGCCCCTTCGTGTACGGTCTGTGTGTTATTTGGAGAGTTGTTAATGACAGCGCTCGGTTCCAAAAAAATTGAATAAAGGTAGTCGCTAAACATGTTGGATATAACATCTCCATCCCCAGATGAATGCTTCTCATACTGCAGTACAGAGGGATAGCAATTGGACTGTTTTTTTTATTTAACGTAAGCCCAAAAAGCTTTAGGATTGCGCTTTATGTTCGATTCTATACTAGATATATAATTGTTAAACAACTCTTTTTCTAGATCTTTCACTCTCAGTCGTAGAACGACAAATGAATGATGATCCGAAAGGTTGTTATATTTTTTAAATTTTAAATGATAATTTAGCTTTCTCCTTTATTACTTTGATTAACGAGCTATTATACCAGACTGGGAATTTTGACTGTGCGGTTACAATTTTTGATGGAATGTAGATGTTACGCAGATTACTGATAGTGTCATAGAAATACGATTATCCGAAAATGCAGTCAACGACGACTCCGCTCCACATCGAGCGCCGGGGTCGTCGTCCCCCCGCATAGCGGCGGTCCCCTTTGCTCGCTCGCCAGTGAGTGACCGCGCGGTCTCGTTGCAGGTGAGCCTGCAGGCGTGCGAGGCCACCATCCTGCTGCGCGCCGAGCACGCGCCCTCGCCGCCCGCCTCCGACCTGCGCCGCTTCCGCCGCGTGCGCCCCGCGCCTCCCGCGCCTCCCCCCGCGCCGCCCGCCGCGCTCAACGGCCACGCCGGGCCCGTGCTGGTCAACGGCGCCGAGCACGGGCCCGAGCCGGTCAACGGCACCGTGGGGCTCGACTCGAGGCTCCGGCGTCTGCTCGACTACGGGCCTCGAATAGAATCCGGCGGGGACGCCAAGCGTGCGCCCGTGCGGCTCCCGTCGACGTACGCGGCGGCGCCGGCTCCGGGGGCGAGAGAGGCCGGGATCGACACGAAAACGGAGGGTCCGGACGCGCGGTTCGCCTCCCCGCAGTGGACGGAGCCAAAGACGGAACCCAAGGTGGAGCCCCGGACTATGCTGAAGATGGAGCCCGGGGCGGTACAGATGGTGGAGCCCCGGATGATGCTGAAGATGGAGCCCGGGGCGGAACAGAAGGTGGAGCCCCGGACGGTGCTGAAGATGGAGGCCGGGGCGGAGGCGAGCGACTCGTCGAGCTCGGCGGAGTCGGCGGGCGCGCTGGCGGCGGGCTCGCTGGCGGCCGCCATCATCCGGCGCGCCGTGCTGCTGTGCCGCGCGTCGCTGTACCCGGGGCTGCACACCATCCTGGCGCCGGCCGCCGCGCCGCCCGAGTGCGCGTGGTGCCTGCGCGAGCGCGGCGCGCGGCGCTGCCTGTGGTACGGGCCGCCGCGCGCCACGCCGCCCGCCGCGCGCGCCGCCCGCCGCGTGCGCGGCCGCCGCTACCTGTGCGCCTGCTGCCCCGCGCCGCGCGCCGACCCGCCCCCCGCCGCGCCCGCCGCGCCCGCCGGCGGCGGCTGGTACGGCAAGGGCTACCGCAAGGGCCGCCGCCGCCGGTAGCGCCGCGCCCCGCGCCCGCGCCCCGCGCCGCCCCCTCGATGGTTGTGATAAAGTGCTTAAGTGCGACGCGGCGCCCGCGCCCGCCGGCCCCGCGCGGCCGCCTATTAATTTAATTTAGTCGAACGATCAATATTTTACCATTCGACGGCCCGCTGCGGGCAAATCCTAAACCTAAGATTTAGTAGTGTGTAGTTTCATTTCGACGTGCGCCTGCCGTTTTATTACCATTAGCCCAGTGTTGTAAGGGCTCCACGTGCAATTCCATCATCACAGTGTAACAATTATCCGATTCGTTACTGTACGATCGCAAGCCAGGTATAGTTACGCTCGGCGGCGGTGCCCGCCCGGTAGCGCCGCGCCCGGTGACTTGACGCTGCCTGCGGCCCTAGTCGTAGCGAGAGCTCGTTTCACTACTTACTCTAATAACATTGAACGCTGCTGCTCGCATGAACTTCTGATCCTGATTTCGCGACCAGTGTATTATTCCGGAACAGAAACGTCGAATACCGATGTAGTCGTCACATTGTAACATGCATGCATAATGTTTTAGTCAGACGACTACGAGCTACAAATTAGCGACGGTGATCGCCGATCAGCAGCACCGAGATCGAGACCCTTGGGTCACCCATGATCGAAGGGTTTTGATAAACTTTTTGGGTTATTCATATCTCACAAATAATAATATCGAATTTACAATTTTATTTGCCTTATTTTCGGACGACCACGAGATAGTATGAGATTTTCCTTGTACATCGTCACAAACTCCTCTACCGAAGAGCTCACGATTGCTCCGACTAAGCCGCTCGGGCGCAGTACCGCGCGGGAAGGCGGCGGTGTCCCCGCGGCGGCCGCGCGGCAGCTTGTCACTGTAATTCTCGCGCCAGGAGCCAGGAGCCTTTGCTCTCCGTTTTGTACAGTAGCTAAATTATATTTTTGCGAACAGAAGTAGTATCGTTTTAATTATTACTATAAACAATCCGTGATTTTAGCCATTAACTAATGTAACTATACTTAAACTTTAATATTTTTGTATTGTTGCGCGTCTGAATAATTTTGTACAGTAGCATAGTGTGTGCGCGAGCGTCCTGCCCTGTGTCGTGTGTGTGTAACGATGTACGGCTCACACGACGCCAGATAATGCGTGAATGACGATTTATTATGTAAATTAATTATGTAAGTGAATAAAATGGACAATATAATGTGTGTTATGTGTATCATTTGTACAGTAGAATATAAGCACTAAGCGATAAATGCTCGAGTCTTGAAGGCAGTTCGCGTGTAACGCCGGGGCCGAAGGCTCAAGCGTTCATTATTACTCTTACGTGGTAGACAAGCACACGGCCCACCTGATGGAAAGTGGCCACCGCGTCCTATGGACGTATGCAACGCCAGGGCATTCTATGGCAAGGACACTGCCAGCGATACTACCGGCAGTGTCGTTTACAACTAATGACACTACCGCGCCCTTTTTAGATCAAATTGTACAGCCAACACAGAAGTTTTGGACTTAACTTTATCTCAAAGTTTTATCTGATGATCAACCTCTTTACAGATTTTTTTTGCTTATGAAAGCAAATGACAGGCAGATAAAAGAATCATCGCGCTTGTGGCTGCCCTGTCATTGATTCCACAGGCACTTATTACGGAAGGATAGGAGTACAAGAAGTTCCAACATGAAAATGTCAAAATTCATAAATTATATTGAGAGGTTTTGAATGAAACCACTTGTCCACCATGTGTGTGTTTGGAGAACATCATCCTACAAACAACGTGTCCGAAGGCTGGAATTCTAAATTGAATAAGTGTCTCTAAACAAAAATACTGTAAATCTGTTATGCTTACTTGACGTTCACAAGAGTATCAAAAACGACAGACATAAAACTTCAAAATAGTAATACTAAAAGACCTAAAAGAGTTATCTCTAACGACGATTTCTTTTTTTTCCCCAACATTATACACAAAGCTATCTAGACCCATGGTGAGCATAGCTTAGCTAGCTTGTGTTATGGAATCTAGAATGCGGATAAATATATACTTAAATACATTTTTTTGTAAATACATTCATAATAGGTATACATAGAATTTCTATGTATACCTATTATGAATGTCCCGACCCGTCTGGGTGCTTCTATGATAGAAACACCCAGACGGGTCGGTCTCAATATAGGCTAGTTGACACCTTTTTCAAGTAGGTCTTAAATGCTTACCTACTGACGTTATAGTAGACCCAAAAAAAATATTACTATTGTTACGGGAGACGGGTAACGGGATTGGAAATAAACAGCTTCGTATGTGAGACTGCTTTATTTTCACACCCCAACAGCCAAATCTTGAACACGACACTCACGACGCGACTGTACCACACGATGCACTACTGCACTTTCGTCTTGTTCGCGACACTCACAGCAGCGCGACTGTTCCGCACGGTCACTGCGCTTTCACGACACTCACAGCGCGACTGCACAATTACTGCACTTTTCACTATTTTCTTCCTTTTCCCTTCTTCCTCTTCTTCTGTTCACTTTGAACTCCCAAACTTAACTGTCCCTTCACGGCTCTGACAGCTCCTTTTATACCCTTAATTTCGATCGTCTTCTTTTCGATATTCATTTTATTATTTCTCTAGAATTTTCTATGATCTCCCAGAAGAGCTACCTAAACTATATTTTTGATCTTCATTTCGTTTCTCATTTTCATTCTTCCAGAATGTTCTGCTAATAACTAGAAGAATTTAAATATAGAATCTTCTGTTACCTTTACCAAATAAAGATTTACATAAATTAATCACAAAAACCACATATCGTGACACCGGGATTCGATCCGTCGATCATCGTTTTGGCAGGCGTTGTCTAAACTGCTCAGTCACAGCTGCTATTGACAATAAGTTCGAATTTATCGTTCCAATGCTGTAACATGTTACGTCACATTTGTAACACTATAATATTATTTTTGAGACCTAGAATATACTTCAAAAAATGTTTTTGAAATAAGCTGATGAAAACGCTGTCCGTGATGTTGATCCTTTTTACCCGACTAGGGCGAAGCTAATTACCCGACTAGGGCGAAGCTAAAAAGAGGGTTATGATTTTGACAGGCTATGTATGTATGTATGTATGTATGTATGTATGTATGTATGTATGTATGTTCATTTGTTCCCTCATAGCTCCTCAACTACTTATTAGAACTGGACAAACAAGGTATCGTTACAAGTGGCTTCATCATCCGTTGGTTATAGGCTATATGACGTGTCACTCAATCTTGTGTGGCGCCCTCTAGCGCTCATAAGGTACTGTGTTAAAAAAATAATTTGAGATAAATAAGCCGTGTTTGGTATCAAATGAAAGGGCTTAATAAGCACATTTCAAATATGTATAAATTATTAGCTTTACCTTGCCCCAAAATAATATAAATAAAAAATAAAGTTTAAAACTAAAACCCGACTACCGAAAAATCACGCTCCAAAAAATAACAAACAAGAAAATATCAAGAATAGCCGTGGTCGTATGCCACTTACTCTAACAAAACAATATATTCTAGGAAAAAGTGGCATACGACCACGGCTATTCTTGATATTTTCTTGTTTGTTATTTTTTGGAGCGTGATTTTTCGGTAGTCGGGTTTTAGTTTTAAACTTTATTTTTTATATCGCTTAAGGACAGATTCTCATATCTGTATATTATCCGTACTGTGACGTCACGACGCTCTAAAAACGCTGTCAGCCATTATGTGATGTCATACAATTTGTAAACAGTAAATGTCATCCGTATGACACCCGTTGAATGTAGTGAAGTAAAAGTAAAAGTTTTTAGAGCATTTGAAATAAAAAAAAAACATACAATTTTTAAATGGAATTTATACAACCATCTGATAGTCAAATAGTCATTTATTTTTCAATATAGAACAATAAAATTGTTTCTTATTGACGTCAATTTTAATTCTACTTAATCTAAGTTTACCACCGCTTCCAAGGCGCTGGTGGAGAAGAAACGGCGCAACAAACTCCACTGCGGCATTTTTTGATAGTTTTATTACTGGTATGCGATATATTATATTGGTTGTGTACGACAAATAATGTAAGAAATACGAGGAATTTAAAATTTAATATGAGTCAAATAGCCGGTAAATAAATAATATTACCGGGGCGTCAGGTTGCCCAGTCAGGCATTTCCCGCGCATTATCGCTGATCCTGGGCCATCTATGGTTTTCAGATGACCCCATCCTACCCCCGAAAGTTATAATAAGGACCTTGGTAGCCAAAACAAAACATTAATATTGGAGAGTGCAAGGATTCGATGAGCTCATCGCAAGTAGAGATATGCTCGGTGCTTGTCGTTTTTGTTTAGTCAACTAGTCTAATAATAGAGCGCAGTGGGTGCCATCCGCCATCTGTTCAGTAGCGCGCCCCAGTGCTCTGCTCCGGACGCCTTATCGGCTCGCAGCCGCACACCCGCTCGCTATCGCCGACAGCTTCCGCCGCCACGCAGCGCAGCGCAGCGGTGCCATTCTACTACTTGGGTGCGTCGGGGCCTCGCCGCCTCGGGCCCTGCTCACAGTTTACTTCAGCTAAGAGTGAATATCACAGGCGGGTGAGTGCCCAACTAAGTCGTAGCTAACTACAGTATCAATGTTAGTCCAGAATGTTTTTTATTGATACATGTGTTGCGCTCTGGAGGAGCATAGAGACTATTGAGCAAAGTGTGCGCGTGGATTGAGTGTTCATTTTGGAAAGTTACTTTATTATATTTTTACGAAATCAAAGAAGAGTTGTGCTCCTTCGGTCCATTTCAACCGGGCGCAAGGGGAACGATCTCGAAGCCGAAGGATCACAAGTAGGTACTTATAGATAGTGGCATAAAACAAGTTTTCTTATCTAGGTACTTCTTACTGTTTATTTTACATTTTTACTCTTCATTGTTTTAGTAAATGAAACAGTGATTTCGTAAAAAAAATATCACTACAAAAAAGTTTTGATCGGTTTGGTATCCGTGGGGATATCCGCACGAAAAAAAAAGCTTACCTACTACGGGGGGACCTTGAATCGTTCCGATAATATAACGGAGTGCTGAACCAGTTTATTTTTTTATCGTGCGAAAAACCCCACGGATACCACCCCCACGGAGCCGGTGGAGGCGGTTATGTCGGACTCGAACCGACTAAAACGCACGCCGTCTTGGGTCCTTGGTTGCCGGAGGTGAGATTGCCAAAAGCATATCTCTCGCACCCCGGCAGACCCAGGACCATCTCTTTCGAGATGGCCCCTTCGGTTTGTGGGGACCACAGTGTCCACATCTAGCCCCGGTTACGGGGAGGCGCATTTGGCGCCGCCGCCGCGGCCTGCTTCTGCTAGGGTGACAGGCGGCTCCACCGGTCACCCCCAGGCCAGCGCTCATGGAGGACGGAGGTCGTTCTGCGACCTCCGACGTCCGGTTCGCCTTCGCTCTGCGCGGGCTTCCCGGGCCCGGAGCCTAGTCCGGACCCGACCGGCCGCCTCCTTCTCGAGCATTACTTGCTCGCAGAAGGAGACAGCCGCACCCCAAGCGTTTGCGCATCTTACCATCGCTGTGAGCAACGTGGCGAGTGTGAGGACTCCCACCCCCAGAGCCGCCAATAGGACCCGCCTCGGCGTGTCCCACGCCGGGCACTCGGTCAGCGTGTGCAGCTCTGTGTCCTCGCTCGCATCACAGTGATGGCACTCGGACGTTGGCTCCTTCCGGATCCGACACAGGTAACTCCCGAAACACCCGTGTCCGGTAATCACCTGCGTCAGCCGGTACGAGAGGCTGCCGTGTGGCCTCTCTAGCCACTCCTCCATGATGGGTCTTACCGCCGCTATTACGGCGTGCCCTTAACCAGTTAGAGTCCCCTGACATGGCAGCCATTGAATCAAAAGTTAAAAGGCAAACACAATTTATTTTCAACTTTTGAAGGTGTTTTCTGCGATGGGGAGTTTTTAAATTTTAGAATTTAATTTTTTTATAATTTTATTTGTTAAAATAATAAGATACCTACATAATTATATGTATAATATGACATAAATTACATTCTTATCCTATCCTACTATCTCGCTTCCTACTTTAACATTAAAATCTGGAAGTTTGTGAAGATGTTTGTATACAATGTATATTTGTGCCTATGTTCGCTACTCAAGCTCTAGCGGCTAAACGGATCAATGAAAGGTGATGTCCACTTTTTGTGTGGACCTAGGTTTTTATTCCTAATAAAATCCATTATGGCTCAAATTAAAAACATGCAGAACCAACCGGGGTGGGAAAATATGAGTATGGACTATAAGTAACGAACGTAGAAGTACCTAGTCGGGGGCATCGGTCGCCTCGACTATTCGGGCTCAGTACTAGTAGGGACTCACGTGCGGTGGCGCTGTGCGCAGCATGTGCGCGCGGCGCGGCGCGGCGTGGCTGCGGCGGCGCTGGGCGCGCGCGGCGCTGGCGGGCGCGCTGCTGGCGGCGCTGGCGTGGCGCGGGGGCGCGCGCGACGCGCTGCACGAGGCGCACACGCACTTCCCCGCGCCGCCGCACGCGCTGGCGCACCTGTTCGCCGACTTCTCGCTCCAGCCCGACGTGTGAGTGCCGAATGCATCTATTTGTACTTTATATAGACCACGCGGTCCGGTAGCCCCATTTGATGCTAGTAGAAAAAAGCTTTCCTGGATGTAGTTTGCCGCAGCACGTGAACCAGAAATCGGATCGTAGAAACCTCTCGCCTGGTTTGTGCGACTCAAACGGAATATCCGACCGGGCGAGGCCGTCACACCCAGGGCTGCTGCCCGACCGTGAATATTGCAATATTGTAGATTTGTACCACCGCTCGCTTTTTCAAGATGGCATCGGTGACCGGTGGCCGGACACAGTGTGCGCGGGGTGCACTATGTAACGCGCTCGCGTGGGCATGTTCCAGCGGCTCGTGGTCGGTGCTGGAGGACGGCGGCAACTACTCCACGTGGCGCTACGCCGTCGCCTACGAGTGCGGCGCGCGCTGCGCCGGGCGCGCCGCCGTGACGGCGCACAGCGCGCCGGGCGAGCGCGCGCCGCGCCACGGGCCCGCCGCGCGCCACCGCGTCACCGCGCGCCTGCGCGCCTGCTCGCGCCCGCCGCTGCTGCCCTGGCCCACGTTCTGCGGTACGCGCCGTGCGCTCGCCGCTCACTGAGCTGTATGTACCTACGCGCACTCGTGCTCTAATCCACAACCGCCCCGTGGTCGGCAGATGAGATGCAGACCGAGGCGGTGGTGTCGCCGAGCGCGGCCGACGGCGGCTCGGAGCTGGTGACGTCGTGGCGCACGCGCTGCGACGTGCTGCGCGCGCTGAGCGGCGCATGCGCGGGCCGCCTGCGCGCGCACCACGACGCGCTGCTGCTGCGCGTGCGCGCCGCCCTGCGCACACGCGCCTAGCGCCGCCCGCCGGCGCCGCCCGCCGGGTGCCGGGTGCTAATTTTGTGCAGATTCTTTGCACAAAATTGAACAAATAAATTCGCCCGCGTGCGTGACTCGCACGAGACAATGTTCTATTATTAACGTTGATTCATACCAAAAATTAAATTCTGTTCAAATCAATACTGCAATATGATTTTTTTGTTTTCCTATTATTCATCGTCCATCTATAGGTAAGTAACGGATAAGGACTAGGTACGTAGTACGTACCGACATGGCAACCGTTGAATCAAAATATGAATAGGTACCTATATCAAAAGTTAAAAGGCAAACACAATTTATTTTTAACTTTTTGGATGTGTTTTTTGTGACGGGGGTATTTTAAATTTAATTTTTATTATATTTTTTTAAATTGATCTACTAGTCAAACTCTTTCATTTTGATACCCATATTGAAGGAGTTATGAAAAAATGCCGGCCGCCCCGCCTTTCGGATCAAGACCAGTTTTCCTGTCTTCCAGACCTTGGGAAACTGGCCTTTTTCGAGGCATGCGCTAAAGAGCCCAATAAGTCGAGGCCCAAGCTCCTCAAGAGCCAGTACCCACGCTCGGCCTGGAATGCCGTTGGGTCCAGGGGCGGTGTTTCTGCGGGATTTAAGCCGCAGTACAACCGCCCCTAGCTCACCCTCCGTGACTACGGGCACGTTGTTCTCACTGCCTTCCGCGCTGGGCGCCTGAGACGGAGCCATGCGCGGAGGAACGTGTTCCTCCGCTCTTGATGGGAACAAGGAGTCCAGGACCCCCTCCAGCCGCTCCGGCTGGAGACTCTGGGTCAGTGGGGGCGCCCTAGCGCGTAATTTGCCCCTTACCATAAGGTACGGGCGCCCCCACGGGTTGCACTCCAGAGTCTCTATCAGCTCCTCGCGGCCCAACTTTTTGGACCGCTTGATGGCCGTCTGGAGGGCCCTCTTGGCCTCCTTGTACCCATCATAGAGCTCCGTCTCTCGGGCTACCGCATCGACTGGGCGACGACGCCTCCGGCGGAACCTGGTGTACCGGCGGCGCGCGGTAACGCACTCCGCGCGCAACTGCGCGATTTCCGGCGTCCTCGCCGGTCTGGCACTAGCCCTGGGCATCGCCGCATCACAGATGTGCGACATGGCTCTCCCGAACCACTCCACCTCGGCATCAATATCGGCAGGCCTGTCCGCTATCGGGATCCAGGCCTGCACGATGGCCGCCTCCAGGAGGCAAAGCCGGTTAATACTAAATTAATGTGATTGGTTGGAAATTGCTACTACGAAATATTAAATAATACTATAATCACAACTTTTTTCAATCTATAATAGAGTAATCAATCTCAACATGGTAAATCTTCTAATATATAAAATTCTCGTGTCACAGTTTTCGTTGCCATACTCCTCCGAAACGGCTTGACCGATTTTGATGAAATTTTGTGAGCATATTGAGTAGGTCTGAGAATCGGCCAACATCTATTTTTCATCCCCCTAAATGGTGCAGCGGGAACGGGATCTAAAAAATTGGCGGTACGAAGTTCGCCGGGACACCTAGTATAGATATAAAAACCATCCATTTTGTTTTGGAAGACAGTGTGATACGATGCTGTATACATACCTACATAATTGTTCCGACTGACTGAATGATTCATTAGCGCAGAGATTAAACCGCTGGATTTGCAATTTTTACAGTAGAAACACTACAAACATTGTCACGTTGAAATCGTGATAGATTTGAAAGAACTAGTGGGGCGACCACGTCGAAACTCGACCATAATTAATTTTAAAATTATAAGTTCGAACATTTTTTATACCTATGTTGAGATTTTCTTTCAAAATGAGCCTGCTGTATTTCAGTCATCATTTTTTTTCTGGCTTCTTGCTGTGCATTTAGCCAATGTCAAGTTAGGCAAGTCTTATTTTGTATGATATAAGTTTAGTTAAAATGATTGATGATGATAATGGGTTAATGATGTTGATGACGATGATAATGACGATGAATGAGATGATTGCTGCCTCAGTAAAGTTGTGGGGACTTGGATTGGAGATTTGGATTGAACACGTAGTCACAATTCACTGTAATATGCCACTTTCCTACACGTGTGTGAGTTGTCCAAGACGTTATGTCTAAAAATCCAATATTTTTATACATAAAAACTCGAATTCACACCAATTTCGGAAAATAAAATAATATCGCGATGCGTCCTCTACGCTTTCCCGCCAAAACTCCCCCAGTCATCATTTCATTATAAAAGAGTACCTATATACAATTTTTTTTTGTATTTTAGTTCCTTTCGGAACAGGCTATGGTACTATGACCATGCTGCCTTGTCTTCAGTTTTATTTATTTTCTTCATAGAAATGATTGTGGATGATAATAATGATCTATACTCTGTTGAATTCTCCCAATGCCCCTTCCTACTTAAAATCCCATCTCCACCTTCTCGGTTCGAACCATACTAAAAATATACGCTCCTCGAACAATCTTCTTCACTGTCCCACTCATACTTCAAGCCTTGTACACTCCTCCTTCTCTGTACAATCCATTCTCTTCTGGAATGCGCTACCGTTAGAAGTCAGGATGTCCCCAAATCGTTCAATATTCAGAAACAGAGTACGGCAGATCTATAGCGAACCATAGGCAGAATAATGATAATATTATATAAGATTTTTGAATAATACTAGCTTTTGCCCGCGGCTCCGCCCGCGTGGATGTCGGTTCCCGGCAATTATTCGAATTTTTCTCGCCGTAAAAACCTTCCCTGGACTTCCACGAATAATTCAAGACCAAAATTAGCCAAATTTGTAAAGGCATTCTGGAGTTATATCGTCAGGAAGGAAAACCCGACTTATTTTTATATACTTAGTAGATATTGTGTAATCCGGTGTATGTACAGTATAAAGTATTTGTGAACGTATATAAGTATGTAGGTATGTATGTATATGTGTATGTATATATGTAGGTATATGTATATGTGGGTATATTTAAGTAGGTATATTATCATATTTGCCGTTTGTATGTATCCAATTTGTATGTAATATCATTGTATGTATCATAATTACTCCATACCTACTAGATCGATACTTCGAGCACCTACCTAGACAAATCTCTGCATCACCCTAAGGTTGACTGGTAGATAATGCCTACGGCATTAAGTCCGCCTTTGTACACATATTTTATATTTGTGCCTAAAGAATAAATAAATAAATAAATAATGATGATGAGTTGATGACGTTGATGATGATGATGATGAAGATAATAACGGTGAATGATGGTTATCATCGTCATCAACATCATTAACCCATTATCATCATCAATCATTTTAACTAAACTTATATCATACAAAATAAGACTTGCCTAACTTGACATTGGCTAAATGCACAGCAAGAAGCCAGAAAAAAAATGATGACTGAAATACAGCAGGCTCATTTTGAAAGAAAATCTCAACATAGGTATAAAAAATGTTCGAACTTATAATTTTTAAATTAATTATGGTCGAGTTACGACGTGAGTGGATATGGCGTCGAGAGTCGACCTCCCGCGACGGAAGCCGAACTGGCCGTCACTGAGGTTGGGCCCCGCCCCCTCAAGGTGACCGACGAGACGCGCAGCGAGCACCCGCTCAAAGAGCTTGCACATCTCGTCGAGCAAAACGATGGGGCGGTAGGCCGACGGCGACTCGGCAGGGCGCCCGTGCTTCTTAAGTAGCACGAGCTTGCCGGTCTCTCACTCTCCCCGACGCCACACACTCCGACATGAGGGACAGCGTCTCCTCCTCTAGTGCCGGCATGACCGTGGCAATAACCTTCCCAGGGATGCCGTCCGGGCCCGGGGCGCGATTTCTGGACTTGAGTGCCAACATCGCGACCCCTAATTCGGCCTCGGACACGGGAGGTATTGCCACTTCGTCTGCCGGCACCTGGCTTGGTGCCACCATCCGCGGTGGGACCCACTCCTCCCTCGCAGGGAAGAGGGAACTGACCACTCGGCCCAGAAGATTCGGCTCGAGAGTTCTGGTGAGGGGAGACGCCCATGGCTTGAGTTTCTGACTCACAGTCTTGTACGGGCGCCCCCACGGGTCTCGGTCGAGGCTCTCGAGCCACTCCCTCCAGGCCTCCTCCTTGGCGGCCTTGATCGCCGAGCTAAGGGCCTCACGGGCGGCCCTATACACGGCGTGCAGCTGTTCTTCTCGGGCGAGATCTCTGACAGCCCGCCTTCGGCTGCGGGTGTACTGCCTCTGGGCCGCGTAACTTGCGGTACGCAGCCCGGCTAGGTGGGGACGCCACCAGTACACCTGCCTCCGGGGCGGAATAGGCCTCGCCCTCTGCATCGCCGCGTCGCAGACACGAGTCAGAGCTCCAGCGAGGCGCTCACATCTCGCGTCCACGTCCAGGCCGCTGTCATCAGCAGCCCACCGCTCGACGATAGCCGCCTCTTTGGCCAGCTCGCGGTCTAATGTTCCGAGTCGCCACCGCGGACCTTCCCCTGCCAAGGGGCGGTCGAGTTCCACACGAGCCGCCGAGGCGGGGGAGACGATGTCGAACCGGATGTAACGATGGTCCGACGCGGTCTCCAACCCCCTGATGACCCGCCAGTTGTTGATACGACGGGCCAGGACAGAACTGGCGAACGAAAGATCGACAATCGATCTGCCCTGAGCCCGCACTAGAGTGTGGACCACCCCCTGGTTCAGTAGCACCAAGCCTTGGGACACCGCCCACTCCATGACCATCTCCCCCCGGTCATCAGTGTCCGGAGATCCCCACGCCCGAAAATGAGCGTTGAAATCCCCGGCCACCACAGCCGGGGTGGGGTGCACTTCGACCAGCAGAGCCCCGACCTCAAGGAGCAACTGCTCGAACTCGGCGAGGCTTCTACTAGGCGCGCCTCCTCGTTCCGGGGGCGAGTCGGGGACACCGTTGCCCCCCCTACCGAGGAGGGCCAGACCGTAAGGGATGGCCCTGGGTCAGCCGGGGTGCGAGAGATATGTCGATGACAACCTCACCTCCGACCTAGCACCACGACCCACAGTCGGCGTGTGGTTTTAGTCGGTTAGAGCAGGCGGCCGACTTGTGGCCGGCCTGCCCACAACGAAAGCAGAGCGCACTGCGGTCAATGTCCGCAGTGCACTTGGCCCCAACGTGCCCCGGCTCCAGGCAGCGGAAGCACCGTGCCGGTCTCGGCTCCAAGGTGGTCAGCCTGACCACTGACCACCCGACGAGTACCCGACGGCCATCCGTCAGCCTCTTGGCAGCCTCGATCGGGCACCGCAGCCAGGCAGTGCCTTGGCGACCCCGTGGGCGTTGGATGTCGCCCACCTTAATTGAGGCGGCTGAGCAGCCTCCCTCCGCTGCCAACGATGTCGCCACCATTTCCTTAGAGGCCGAGTCGCTCAAGCCAGAGATGCGCAGCTCCACACACCTCTCCGGCCTGGCGACACGGACGTCCTCCAGCACCTCTCTCAATTTCTCTCTTCCGGGCACGGTCCTCACCCGCCACCTCCATGATGCGACCCCCGGTTGCCGCCTCACGGAACCGGAGGCCGTCTATGCCCAGGGCCTTGAGGTCTATGGCATCTGGCAGACGAGCAGAGTGGGGCGGGGGGGAAGATGGAAGAGGCGGGAGCTCCAGAGCGGGCTCTTCAACACTTGCGGATCGAGCCGCCGCTCGTTTATCCGCCTGCAGAGGTGGGCGGATGCGGGTCTCGGGCAGCAGCCGGTCCGCAATCCCCGCAAGCCGCGCGTCAATGAGGAACGCGATTTCGTCGCGTCCCATCGGGGGTGGTGCAGACTGCGCCTGCTGCTGCCAGGCCCGCATTTCCGCCCGCACAGCGGCCAGCTCTGCCTGGAGCTGGGCCACCTCCTCAGATTCTGTGCGAGACCTGACCACACGCACGTGCTGGAGGATAGTTTCGCAGGCCAGCTTCAGGTCCCGCACGTACTGCCCCTTTAGATTGGAGCTTTTGGGGGCGATGGTTTGCACCATCCCCACCGCCGCCTCAATGGCACCGGATAACTGCTACGGGCTGAGGGGCTCAGGAGCTGCTGGTGGCTCTACCGCATTGGGCTGTCGGCTAGGGGTAGAGGTCTCTCTTAGGTAGAGAGACCTCTGCCGCATCCTCTGCAGGTCGTCAGCCATCTCCTGCTCCCTCCGAAGTTCCAGCTCCCGTTGCTTGGCTGCGTTAAGCTCGGCCTGGGCTTGCGCCAAGCCAGCGAATTCGCCCGTTGTTATTGGGCGACCGCGGGGCTTCTTGGGTGTATGTGACACCTTTTCCATCTCTGGGACCCGCTTCCTCCAAAATCGTCCCATCGGGGAAGATGAGCGTGAGCCCTCTGGGCTAGACACGTCTAGACGGTCCAGGACCACCACCGCCTCAGGGAGAGAGCCGAGAGGCCTCGCGTCCTCCGACCCAACCTCCATCTCTACATGGCGCTCACGCGCCTGTCGCTCGGGAACTTGGTCCCGGCACGACTCACTGTCACTACCAATGTTTGACATTGTCCTGAGAAGGACAGTATCAAAAAACAAGTCAACCTCAACTGCCGCAAGATAAGCTACCGAGATTTAGTCACCCAACGTGCCACTCCGTTACGGTGGTCACGTTGGGGTCCAGGGCACACGACGGGGACGTACTCGATAGCTCTTGGGGCGTGCCCCGTCCAGGTTTCGTTAGGTTAGGTTAGGTTAGGTTAGGTTAGGTTTTTTTTTTTTTTTTTTTTTTACGTGGTGGAATGCATTTACGCACTTCGCTCACCCCCCGCGGGGGCAGGGGGCTCGCTTCGTGTGGGACTCCTGACCGAAGCCAGACTACCCACTAAACCACCACGGTGTTCCTCCTTCGCCCAATCCGAGCCACGGGATAGAATGCTCACCGCGACTCGGCTAGGAACGCCCGCCCTGTTCGGCGGGCTCACTTCTCGGGGCCCCACCATCCCGGCCATCATGCCGATATGGTGGGGCCCGTCCTCCTCTTAAGAATGCGCCCCAGGAACACGTAGGGGCGCATTCCGCCACATTAGCATTGGGGCAGCGGGTCCCCCGACCCACCGCCCGTGGCTCCTCTCAGTTGGGGACGCGGGCAAATTGTGCTCGCCGGCGTCCCCTCGCCGGGGGCCTGCGGGGCGGGAGAGTGCGTCCAGCTCGCTCCCGCTCCCGCAAGGCCTCTCTCTTGGCCGCCATCACCTCGCTAGCATACGAGGCGACGGCGGCCCAACACTGTTCGCTGTCGGCCATAGCCGGAATTATGGCCGCCAGCGAGAGGTCCTCACCAACAATGTTCGTGAGGGCCGTCCTTTGTCCGTCCCATGCCTCACACACGGCCAATGTATGGTGTGCCGTGTCAGGGTCGCCGCTGGTGCAGTTTTGGCACCGGGGCTCCGATTCCACCCCCACCACCTCCCACAGGTACTTGGCGAAGCAGCCATGACCCGTGAGAAGTTGAGTGAGGTGATATGTTGGAGCCCCATGACCCCTCTCCACCCACTCACGCAGGACAGGCCGAACGGCCCCCACGAGCAGTGTGCTGCTTCTTGTCGAAGCCAACCTTTCGGCCCATTGCCGGAAGAGATCGTCGCGAGCCGCCTGTCTCCAGCGATCGATCTCCTCCGGAGCTGGCCGACCTCCAGCAACTCGCCGCATCAGCGCGCCCTCCTCGTACACCCTCTTAAGGACGCCAGCCTCGAGATCCCAAGGGATACTTCCCGCAATCAAGCACGCCGCCTCGTAGGAGACGGTGTGGTACGCCCGTGCAGCCCTCTGCGCGATGGCGCGCTGCGGACGTCGCAGCAGCGCTACATTTGCTGGGCAGAGGGCGTCTGCCCAGATGGGCGCCCCGTAGAGCGCCTTGGAGCGCACCACTCCGTCGTAGAGACGGCGGCACGCAGACCCCGGACCTCCACTGTTGGGCAGCAAGCGCGAGAGCATTCCGGCAAACGCCAGCAACTTTGGTTCCAGCTGCCGGAAATGCTCCGCGAACCGCCACCGACTGTCGAGGATGAGCCCGAGATACTTCAGGCTGCTCCCAACAGCGATGGTGGTGCCACCCACCACTATCGTCTGATCTCGAGGCGGTGTCTTCCGAGGCCCATGGAAGAAGATGGCCTCGGACTTTTCGAGGGCCACCTTTAATCCGAGCGCCCCGATGCGGCGCACGACATGGGCGACGCCTGCCGTGGCGAGAACGGCGGCGTCGCGGAACGAGGGGGCCCGCGCGGTGACTAGGGTATCGTCGGCGTAACAGAGTACACCGACCCCCCGAAGATTAGCACCGCGCAGGACCCAGTCATAACCTATATTCCACAGGAGCGGCCCAAGGACCGACCCCTGTGGAACACCACACGTCATGCTTCGGCGGACCACCCCGTCTTGGGCCGGGTAGATGATGACCCGGTCCACGAAGTAGTCCGCGAGCACGCGCCTGAGGTACCACGGGACATTGTGGTACCTCAGCGCCTCCGCGATGGTCTCCCAGGGGAGAGTGTTGAAGGCGTTGGCTATATCCAACGATACAGCCAACAACACCTCACCCCGGTCGACCGCTTCGTCTACGCCGTCCCGCAGCCGGGATATGGCGTCGAGAGTCGACCTTCCGCGACGGAAGCCGAACTGGCCGTCACTGAGGTTGGGCCCCGCCCCCTCAAGGTGACCGACGAGACGCGCAGCGAGCACCCGCTCAAAGAGCTTGCACATCTCGTCGAGCAAAACGATGGGGCGGTAGGCCGACGGCGACTCGGCAGGGCGCCCGTGCTTCTTAAGTAGCACGAGCTTGCCGGTCTTCCATCGTCGCGGCACTCTCCCCGACGCCACACACTCCGACATGAGGGACAGCGTCTCCTCCTCTAGTGCCGGCATGACTGTGGCTATAACCTTCCCAGGGATGCCGTCCGGGCCCGGGGCGCGATTTCTGGACTTGAGTGCCAACATCGCGACCCCTAATTCGGCCTCGGACACGGGAGGTATTGCCACTTCGTCTGCCGGCACCTGGCTTGGTGCCACCATCCGCGGTGGGACCCACTCCTCCCTCGCAGGGAAGAGGGAACTGACCACTCGGCCCAGAAGATTCGGCTCGAGAGTTCTGGTGAGGGGAGGCGCCCATGGCTTGAGTTTCTGACTCACAGTCTTGTACGGGCGCCCCCACGGGTCTCGGTCGAGGCTCTCGAGCCACTCCCTCCAGGCCTCCTCCTTGGCGGCCTTGATCGCCGAGCTAAGGGCCTCACGGGCGGCCCTATACGCGGCGTGCAGCTGTTCTTCTCGGGCGAGGTCTCTGACAGCCCGCCTTCGGCTGCGGGTGTACTGCCTCTGGGCCGCGTAACTTGCGGTACGCAGCCCGGCTAGGTGGGGACGCCACCAGTACACCTGCCTCCGGGGCGGAATAGGCCTCGCCCTCTGCATCGCCGCGTCGCAGACACGAGTCAGAGCTCCAGCGAGGTGCTCACATCTCGCGTCCACGTCCAGGCCGCTGTCATCAGCAGCCCACCGCTCGACGATAGCCGCCTCTTTGGCCAGCTCGCGGTCTAATGTTCCGAGTCGCCACCGCGGACCTTCCCCTGCCAAGGGGCGGTCGAGTTCCACACGAGCCGCCGAGGCGGGGGAGACGATGTCGAACCGGATGTAACGATGGTCCGACGCGGTCTCCAACCCCCCGACGACCCGCCAGTTGTTGATACGACGGGCCAGGACAGAACTGGCGAACGAAAGATCGACAATCGATCTGCCCTGAGCCCGCACTAGAGTGTGGACCACCCCCTGGTTCAGTAGCACCAAGCCTTGGGACACCGCCCACTCCATGACCATCTCCCCCCGGTCATCAGTGTCCGGAGATCCCCACGCCCGAGAATGAGCGTTGAAATCCCCGGCCACCACAGCCGGGGTGGGGTGCACTTCGACCAGCAGAGCCCCGACCTCAAGGAGCAACTGCTCGAACTCGGCGAGGCTTCTACTAGGGGGACAGTACACCCCAACCACTGCAGCGCCACCCAGCGTGACGAGTACGCACCCACGACCTCTCCGCACTATGTCGAAGGGTGGGGCGGCTCGCTGGGTGACGATAGCCACCAAGCCGTTTTGGTCGCTGGCCCAGTTCGGGCTTTCGCGAACGTAGTACGGCTCGGCGACTACTGCCACTGTCGTCTGCCACTGCGCCATGGATTGGGCCAGAAGGTCCTGGGCATCGGCGCAGTGGTTGACGTTGGCCTGCAGTATGGAGATGGAGTGTGCCATTACGATTGGGCGGTGTCCATCGCCTCCTCATGTTGCGGCAGGGTGGGGGATGTTTTGGGTGCCGTCCCACCTGCTGCTCCGCCTTTTCTTGAGGCCGCCTTCTTACCGGAGGCCGCCTTACACTCTCTGGACCCCAGCCGATGAGCGGACGCCTTCCCCGCCGCCGCACAGACGGGGCAACCGGGCTCCGCGGAGCAGGTGGCCGACTTGTGGCCGGCCTGCCCACAACGGAAGCAGAGCGCACTGCGGTCAATGTCCGCAGTGCACTTGGCCCCAACGTGCCCCGGCTCCAGGCAGCGGAAGCACCGCGCCGGTCTCGGCTCCAAGGTGGTCAGCCTGACCACTGACCACCCGACGAGTACCCGACGGCCATCCGTCAGCCTCTTGGCAGCCTCGATCGGGCACCGCAGCCAGGCAGTGCCTTGGCGACCCCGTGGGCGTTGGATGTCGCCCACCTTAATTGAGGCGGCCGAGCAGCCTCCCTCTGCTGCCAAAGATGTCGCCACCATTTCTTTAGAGGCCGAGTCGCTCAAGCCAGAGATGCGCAACTCTACACACCTCTCCGGCCTGGCGACACGGACCTCCTTTAGCACCTCTCGCAGTTGTGCGGCCAGGTTGTCCGCCTTCCGGGCGCGGTCCTCGCCCGCCACCTCCATGATGCGAGCCCCTGTTGCCGCCTCACGGAACCGGAGGCCGTCTATGCCCAGGGCCTTGAGGTCTATGGCCCCTTCAGCCCTGGACAACACGTCGCGGTAGGTGATGCCCTGCTCCAGTGCGCCCGGCTGCAGCGTGACGGTGACCGCTGCAGTTGTCGGGGCGCGCAGTTTGCGCGGCTTGCGGGCACCACGCTTCCGCTTCTTAATCACCGGAGCGGTCGGGGGAGCTGTGGCTGGGGCCGACTTCGCCACCTTTGGCCGCGCTGCCACCTTATTCCATGCGGCCACTGGGGCCGCAGTGGGGACCAACGTGGATGCTGAAGGGGACTCTGTGGTGGGCGTCCTCTGGCGGGCAGCTTCCGCCTCTTTGGCTGCGGCTGTTTTCTTCTTGGCGCGGCCCTTCTTCTTTGCCTTCCTCTTCCCCCTGAGCTCGCCAGGGCCTGCTCCTACCTCCATCTGCTCATCTGGCAGACGAGCAGAGTGGGACGGGGGGGAAGGTGGAAGAGGCGGGAGTTCCACTGTAGGCTCTTCAACACTTTCTGATCGAGCTGCCGCTCGTTTATCGGCCTGAAGAGGTGGGCGGATGCGGGTCTCGGGCAGCAGCCGGTCCGCAATCCCCGCAAGCCGCGCGTCAATAAGGAACGCGATTTCGTCGCGTCCCATCGGAGGTGGTGCAGACTGCGCCTGCTGCTGCCAGGCCCGCATTTCCGCCCGCACAGCGGCCAGCTCTGCCTGGAGCTGGGCCACCTCCTCAGACTCTGTGCGAGACCTGAGCACACGCACGTGCTGGAGGATGGTTTCACATGCGAGCTTCAGGTCCCGCACGTACTGCCCCTTCAGGTTGGAACTTTTGGTGGCTATGGTTTGCACCATCCCCACCGCCGCCTCAATGGCACCCGATAACTGATCCGAGCTGAGGGGCTCAGGCGCTGCTGACGACTCACCCGCACTGGGTTGTCGGCTGGGCCCAGGCTGCGGGCTAGGGGTAGGGGTCTCTCTTAGGTAGAGAGACCTCTGCCGCATCCTCTGCAGGTCATCGGCCATCTCTTCGTCCCTCCGCAGTTCTAGCTCCCGCTGCTTGGCCGCGTTCAGTTCGGCCTGGGCTTGCGCCAAGCCTGCGAATTCGCCCGTCGTTATCGGGCGACCACGGGGCCTCTTGGGTGTGTGGGACACCTTTTCCACCTCTGGGACCCGCTTTCTCCAGAATCGTCCCATGGGGGAAGACGAGCGTGAGCCCTCTGGACTGGACACGTCCAGACGGTCCAGCACCACCATCGCCTCTGGGAGAGAGCCGAGAGGCCTCGTGGCCTCCGTCCCGAACTCCATCTCTGCTTCGCGCTCACGCGCCTGTCGCTCGGGAGCTTGGTCCCGGCACGACTCACTGTCACTACCAAGGTTTGACATTGTCCTGAAAAGGACAGTATCAAAAACAAGTCAACCTCAATGCCGCAAGATAAGCTACCGAGATTTAGTCACCCAACGTGCCACTCCGTTACGGTGGTCACGTTGGGGTCCAGGGCACACGACGGGGACGTACTCGATAGCTCTTGGGGCGTGCCCCAGGTTAGGTTAGGTTTTTTTTTTTTTTTTTTTTTCCTTGGTGGAATGCATTTACGCACTTCGCTCACCCCCCGCGGGGGCAGGGGGCTCGCTTCGTGTGGGACTCCTGGCCGAAGCCAGACTACCCACTAAACCACCACGGTGTTCCTCCTTCGCCCAATCCGAGCCGCGGGATAGAATGCTCACCGCGACTCGGCTAGGAACGCCCGCCCTGTTCGGCGGGCTCGCTTCTCGGGGCCCCACCATCCCGGCCATCGTGCCGATATGGTGGGGCCCGTCCTCCTCTTAAGAATGCGCCCCAGGAACACGTAGGGGCGCATTCCGCCACATTAGCATTGGGGCAGCGGGTCCCCCGACCCACCGCCCGTGGCTCCTCTCAGTTGGGGACGCGGGCAAATTGTGCTCGCCGGCGTCCCCTCGCCGGGGGCCTGCGGGGCGGGAGAGTGCGTCCAGCTCGCTCCCGCTCCCGCAAGGCCTCTCTCTTGGCCGCCATCACCTCGCTAGCATACGAGGCTACGGCGGCCCAACACTGTTCGCTGTCGGCCATAGCCGGAATTATGGCCGCCAGCGAGAGGTCCTCACCAACAATGTTCGTGAGGGCCGTCCTTTGTCCGTCCCATGCCTCACACACGGCCAATGTATGGTGTGCCGTGTCAGGGTCGCCGCTGGTGCAGTTTCGGCACCGGGGCTCCGATTCCACCCCCACCACCTCCCACAGGTACTTGGCGAAGCAGCCATGACCCGTGAGAAGTTGGGTGAGGTGATACGTCGGAGCCCCATGACCCCTCTCCACCCACTCACGCAGGACGGGCCGAACGGCCCCCACGAGCAGTGCGCTGCTTCTTGTCGCAGCCAACCTATCGGCCCATTGCCGGAAGAGATCGTCGCGAGCCGCCTGTCTCCAGCGATCGATCTCCTCCGGAGCTGGCTGACCTCCAGCAACTCGCCGCATCAGCGCGCCCTCCTCGTACACCCTCTTAAGGACGCCAGCCTCGAGATCCCAAGGGATACTTCCCGCAATCAAGCACGCCGCCTCGTAGGAGACGGTGTGGTACGCCCGTGCAGCCCTCTGCGCGATGGCGCGCTGCGGACGTCGCAGCAGCGCTACATTTGCTGGGCAGAGGGCATCCGCCCAGATTGGCGCCCCGTAGAGCGCCTTGGAGCGCACCACTCCATCGTAGAGACGGCGGCACGCAGACCCAGGACCTCCACTGTTGGGCAGCAAGCGCGAGAGCATTCCAGCAAACGCCAGCAACTTTGGTTCCAGCTGCCGGAAATGCTCCGCGAACCGCCACCGACTGTCGAGGATGAGCCCAAGATATTTCAGGCTACTCCCGACAGCGATGGCGGTGCCACCCACCACTATCGTCTGATCTCGAGGCGGCGTCTTCCGAGGCCCGTGGAAGAAGAGGGCCTCGGACTTTTCGAGGGCCACCTTTAACCCAAGCGCCCCGATGCGGCGCACGACATGGGCGACGCCTGCCGTAGCGAGAACAGCGGCGTCGCGAAACGAAGGGGCCCGCGCGGTGACTAGGGTATCGTCGGCGTAACAGAGTACACCGACCCCCCGAAGATTAGCACCGCGCAAGACCCAGTCATAACCTATATTCCACAGGAGCGGCCCAAGGACCGACCCCTGTGGAACACCACACGCCATGCTTCGGCGGACCACCCCGTCTTGGGCCGGGTAGATGATGACCCGGTCCACGAAGTAGTCCGCAAGGACGCGCCTGAGGTACCACGGGACATTGTGATACCTCAGCGCCTCCGCAATGGTCTCCCAGGGGAGAGTGTTGAAGGCGTTGGCTATATCCAGCGATACAGCCAACAACACCTCACCCCGGTCGACCGCTTCGTCTACGCCGTCCCGCAGCCGGGATATGGCGTCGAGAGTCGACCTGCCGCGACGGAAGCCGAACTGGCCGTCACTGAGGTTGGGCCCCGCCCCCTCAAGGTGACCGACGAGACGCGCAGCGAGCACTCGCTCAAAGAGCTTGCACATCTCGTCGAGCAAAACGATGGGGCGGTAGGCCGACGGCGACTCGGCAGGGCGCCCGTGCTTCTTAAGTAGCACGAGCTTGCCGGTCTTCCATCGCCGCGGCACTCTCCCCGACGCCAGACACTCCGACATAAGGGACAGCGTCTCCTCCTCTAGTGCCGGCATGACTGTGGCAATAACCTTCCCAGGGATGCCGTCCGGGCCCGGGGCGCGATTTCTGGACTTGAGTGCCAACATCGCGACCCCTAATTCGGCCTCGGACACGGGAGGTATTGCCGCTTCGTCTGCCCGCACCTGGCTTGGTGCCACCATCCGCGGTGGGACCCACTCCTCCCTCGCAGGGAAGAGGGAACTGACCACTCGGCCCAGAAGATTCGGCTCGAGAGTTCTGGTGAGGGGAGGCGCCCATGGCTTGAGTTTCTGACTTACAGTCTTGTACGGGCGCCCCCACGGGTCTCGGTCGAGGCTCTCGAGCCACTCCCTCCAGGCCTCCTCCTTGGCGGCCTTGATCGCCGAGCTAAGGGCCTCACGAGCGGCCCTATACGCGGCGTGCAGCTGTTCTTCTCGGGCGAGGTCTCTGACAGCCCGCCTTCGGCTGCGGGTGTACTGCCTCTGGGCCGCGTAACTTGCGGTACGCAGCCCGGCTAGGTGGGGACGCCACCAGTACACCTGCCTCCGGGGCGGAATAGGCCTCGCCCTCTGCATCGCCGCGTCGCAGACGCGAGTCAGAGCTCCAGCGAGGTACTCACATCTCGCGTCCACGTCTAGGCCGCTGTCATCAGCAGCCCACCGCTCGACGATAGCCGCCTCTTTGGCCAGCTCGCGGTCTAATGTTCCGAGTCGCCACCGCGGACCTTCCCCTGCCAAGGGGCGGTCGAGTTCCACACGAGCCGCCGAGGCGGGGGAGACAATGTCGAACCGGATGTAGCGATGGTCCGACGCGGTCTCCAACCCCCCGACGACCCGCCAGTTGTTGATACGACGGGCCAGGACAGAACTGGCGAACGAAAGATCGACAATCGATCTGCCCTGAGCCCGCACTAGAGTGTGGACCACCCCCTGGTTCAGTAGCACCAAGCCTTGGGACACCGCCCACTCCATCACCATCTCCCCCCGGTCATCAGTCTCCGGAGATCCCCACGCCCGAGAATGAGCGTTGAAATCCCCGGCCACCACAGCCGGGGTGGGGTGCACTTCCACCAGCAGAGCCCCGACCTCCAGGAGCAATTGCTCGAACTCGGCGAGGCTTCTACTAGGGGGACAGTACACCCCAACCACTGCAGCGCCACCCAGCGTGACGAGTACGCACCCACGACCCCTACGCACTATGTCGAAGTGTGGGGCGGCTCGCTTGGCGACGATTGCCACCAAGCCGTTTTGGTCGCTGGCCCAATTCGGGCTTTCGCGAACGTAGTACGGCTCGGCGACTACTGCCACTGTCGTCTGCCACTGCGCCATGGATTGAGCCAGAAGGTCCTGGGCATCGGCGCAGTGGTTGACGTTGGCCTGCAGTATGGAGATGGAGTGTGCCATTACGATTGGGCGGTGTCCATCGCCTCCTCATGTTGCGGCAGGGTGGGGGATGTTTTTGTTGCCGTCCCACCTGCTGCTCCGCCTTTTCTTGAGGCCGCCTTCTTACCGGCAGCCGCCTTACACTCGCTGGACCCCAGCCGATGAGCGGACGCCTTCCCCGCCGCTGCACAGACGGGGCAACCGGGCTCCGCGGAGCAGGTGGCCGACTTGTGGCCGGCCTGCCCACAACGGAAGCAGAGCGCACTGCGGTCAATGTCCGCAGTGCACTTGGCCCCAACGTGCCCCGGCTCCAGGCAGCGGAAGCATCGGGCCGGTCTCGGCTCCAAGGTGGTCAGCCTGACCACTGACCACCCGACGAGTACCCGACGGCCATCCGTCAGCCTCTTGGCGGCCTCGATCGGACACCGCAGCCAGGCAGTGCCTTGGCGACCCCGTGGGCGTTGGATGTCACCCACCTTTATGCAATCAGCGGAGCAGCCTCCTTCCGCCGCCAACGACGCTGCCACCGTTTCTTTTGAGGCCGAGTCGCTCAAGCCAGAGATGCGCAGCTCCACGCACCTCTCCGGCCTGGCGACCCGGACCTCCTCAAGCACTTCCCGAAGTTTCGCGGCCAGATTATCCGCCTTTCGAGCTCGGTCTTCGCCCGCCACCTCCAGTATACGAGCTCCAGTGGTCGCTTCGCGAAACCGGAGGCCGTCGATTCCCAGGGCCTTAAGATCTATGGCCCTTTCGGCCTTGGCCAACACGTCTTTATACGTGATGCCCTGCTCCCGCGCGGCCGGCTGCAGCGTGACGGTGACCGCTGCAGTTGCCGGGGCGCGCAGTTTGCGCGGCTTGCGGGCACCACGCTTCCGCTTTTCAGCGGTCGGGGGAGATGTGGCTGGGGCCGACTTCGCCACCTTTGGCCGCGCTGCCACCTTATTCCATGCGGCCAGCGGGACCGCAGTGGGGACCGACGTGGACGCCGAGGGGGACTCTGTGGCGGGCGTCTTCTGGCGGGCAGCTTCCGCCTCTTTGGCTGCGGCTGACTTCTTCTTGGCGCGGGTCTTCTTTTTTGCCTTCCTCTCCCCCCTGGGCTCGTCTGGGCCTGCTCCTACCTCCATCTGCTCAACTGGCAGACGAGCAGAGTGGGACGGGGGGGAAGGTGGAAGAGGCGGGAGTTCCACAATAGGCTCTTCAACGCTTGCGGATCGAGCCGCCGCTCGTTTATCCGCCTGCAGAGGTGGGCGGATGCGGGTCTCGGGCAGCAGCCGGTCCGCAATACCCGCAAGCCGCGCGTCTATCAGGAACGCGATTTCGTCGCGTCCCATCGGGGGTGGTGCAGCCTGCGCCTGCTGCTGCCAGGCCCGCATTTCCGCCCGCACAGCGGCCAGCTCTGCCTGGAGCTGGGCCACCTCCTCAGATTCTGTGCGAGACCTGAGCACACGCACGTGCTGGAGAATAGTTTCACATGCGAGCTTCAGGTCCCGCACGTACTGCCCCTTCAAATTAGAGCTTTTGGTGGCGATGGTTTGCACCATCCCCACCGCCGCCTCAATGGCACCAGATAACTGCTCCGAGCTTAGGGGCTCAGGAGCTGCTGACGACTCACCCGCATTGGGCTGTCGGCTGGGCCCAGGCTGTGGGCTAGGAGTAGGGGTCTCTCTTAGGTAGAGAGACCTCTGCCGCATCCGCTGAAGGTCGTCAGCCATCTCTTCCTCCCTCCGCAGTTCCAGCTCCCGCTGCTTAGCCGCGTTAAGTTCGGCCTGGGCTTGCGCCAGGCCAGCGAATTCACCCGTCGTTATCGGGCGACCGCGGGGCTTCTTGGGTATGTGGGACACCTTTTCCACCTCTGGGACCCGCTTTCTCCAGAATCGTCCCATCGGGGAAGACGAGCGTGAACCCTCTGGACTGGACACGTCCAGACGGTCCAGCACCACCACCGCCTCTGGGAGAGAGCCGAGAGACCTCGTGTCCTCCGTCCCGAACTCCATCTCTGCTTCGCGCTCACGCGCCTGTCGCTCGGGAGCTTGGTCCCGGCACGACTCACTGTCACTAGCAAGGTTTGACATTGTCCTGAAAAGGACAGTATCAAAAACAAGTCAACCTCGAATGCCGCAAGATAAGTTATCAAGATTTAGTCACCCAACGTGCCACTCCGTTACGGTGGTCACGTTGGGGTCCAGGGCACACGACGGGGACGTACTTGATAACTCTTGGGGCGTGCCCCAGGTTAGGTTAGGTTAGGTTAGGTTTTTTTTTTTTTTTTTTTTTTTTTTTTTTTTTTTTTACGTGGTGGAATGCATTTACGCACTTCGCTCACCCCCCGCGGGGGCAGGGGGGCTCGCTTCGTGTGGGACTCCTGACCGGAGCCAGACTACCCACTAAACCACCACGGTGTTCCTCCTTCGCCCAATCCGAGCCGCGGGATAGAATGCTCACCGCGACTCAGCTAGGAACGCCCGCCCTCTACGGCGGGCTCACTTCTCGGGGCCCCACCATCCCGGCCATCGTGCCGATATGGTGGGGCCCGTCCTCCTCTTAAGAATGCGCCCCAGGAACACGTAGGGGCGCATTCCGCCACATTAGCATTGGGGCAGCGGGTCCCCCGACCCACCGCCCGTGGCTCCTCTCAGTTGGGGACGCGGGCAAATTGTGCTCGCCGGCGTCCCCTCGCCGGGGGCCTGCGGGGTGGGAGAGTGCGTCCAGCTCGCTCCCGCTCCCGCAAGGCCTCTCTCTTGGCCGCCATCACCTCGCTAGCATACGAGGCGACGGCAGCCCAACACTGTTCGCTGTCGGCCATAGCCGGAATTATAGCCGACAGCGAGAGGTCCTCACCAACAGTGTTCGTGAGGGCCGTCCTTTGTCCGTCCCACGCCTCACACACGGCCAAAGTATGTTGTGCCGTGTCAGGGTCGCCGCTGGTGCAGTTTCGGCACCGGGGCTCCGATTCCACCCCCACCACCTCCCACAGGTACTTGGCGAAGCAGCCATGACCCGTGAGAAGTTGGGTGAGGTGATACGTTGGAGCCCCATGACCCCTCTCCACCCACTCACGCAGGACGGGCCGAACGGCCCCCACGAGCAGTGCGCTGCTTCTTGTCGCAGCCAACCTATCGGCCCATTGCCGGAAGAGATCGTCGCGAGCCGCCTGTCTCCAGCGATCGATCTCCTCCGGAGCTGGCTGACCTCCAGCAACTCGCCGCATCAGCGCGCCCTCCTCGTACACCCTCTTAAGGACGCCAGCCTCGAGATCCCAAGGGATACTTCCCGCAATCAAGCACGCCGCCTCGTAGGAGACGGTGTGGTACGCCCGTGCAGCCCTCTGCGCGATGGCGCGCTGCGGACGTCGCAGCAGCGCTACATTTGCTGGGCAGAGGGCGTCCGCCCAGATAGGCGCCCCGTAGAGCGCCTTGGAGCGCACCACTCCGTCGTAGAGACGGCGGCACGCAGACCCAGGACCTCCACTGTTGGGCAGCAAGCGCGAGAGCATTCCAGCAAACGCCAGCAACTTTGGTTCCAGCTGCCGGAAATGCTCCGCGAACCGCCACCGACTGTCGAGGATGAGCCCAAGATATTTCAGGCTACTCCCGACAGCGATGGCGGTGCCACCCACCACTATCATCTGATCTCGAGGCGGCGTCTTCCGAGGCCCGTGGAAGAAGAGGGCCTCGGACTTTTCGAGGGCCACCTTTAACCCAAGCGCCCCGATGCGGCGCACGACATGGGCGACGCCTGCCGTAGCAAGAACAGCGGCGTCGCGAAACGAAGGGGCCCGCGCGGTGACTAGGGTATCGTCGGCGTAACAGAGTACACCGACCCCCCGAAGATTAGCACCGCGCAAGACCCAGTCATAACCTATATTCCACAGGAGCGGCCCAAGGACCGACCCCTGTGGAACACCACACGCCATGCTTCGGCGGACCACCCCGTCTTGGGCCGGGTAGATGATGACCCGGTCCACGAAGTAGTCCGCAAGGACGCGCCTGAGGTACCACGGGACATTGTGATACCTCAGTGCCTCCGCAATGGTCTCCCAGGGGAGAGTGTTGAAGGCGTTGGCTATATCCAGCGATACAGCCAACAACACCTCACCCCGGTCGACCGCTTCGTCTACGCCGTCCCGCAGCCGGGATATGGCGTCGAGAGTCGACCTGCCGCGACGGAAGCCGAACTGGCCGTCACTGAGGTTGGGCCCCGCCCCCTCAAGGTGACCGACGAGACGCGCAGCGAGCACTCGCTCAAAGAGCTTGCACATCTCGTCGAGCAAAACGATGGGGCGGTAGGCCGACGGCGACTCGGCAGGGCGCCCGTGCTTCTTAAGTAGCACGAGCTTGCCGGTCTTCCATCGCCGCGGCACTCTCCCCGACGCCAGACACTCCGACATAAGGGACAGCGTCTCCTCCTCTAGTGCCGGCATGACTGTGGCAATAACCTTCCCAGGGATGCCGTCCGGGCCCGGGGCGCGATTTCTGGACTTGAGTGCCAACATCGCGACCCCTAATTCGGCCTCGGACACGGGAGGTATTGCCGCTTCGTCTGCCCGCACCTGGCTTGGTGCCACCATCCGCGGTGGGACCCACTCCTCCCTCGCAGGGAAGAGGGAACTGACCACTCGGCCCAGAAGATTCGGCTCGAGAGTTCTGGTGAGGGGAGGCGCCCATGGCTTGAGTTTCTGACTCACAGTCTTGTACGGGCGCCCCCACGGGTCTCGGTCGAGGCTCTCGAGCCACTCCCTCCAGGCCTCCTCCTTGGCGGCCTTGATCGCCGAGCTAAGGGCCTCACGAGCGGCCCTATACGCGGCGTGCAGCTGTTCTTCTCGGGCGAGGTCTCTGACAGCCCGCCTTCGGCTGCGGGTGTACTGCCTCTGGGCTGCGTAACTTGCGGTACGCAGCCCGGCTAGGTGGGGACGCCACCAGTACACCTGCCTCCGGGGCGGAATAGGCCTCGCCCTCTGCATCGCCGCGTCGCAGACGCGAGTCAGAGCTCCAGCGAGGTGCTCACATCTTGCGTCCACGTCTAGGCCGCTGTCATCAGCAGCCCACCGCTCGACGATAGCCGCCTCTTTGGCCAGCTCGCGGTCTAATGTTCCGAGTCGCCACCGCGGACCTTCCCCTGCCAAGGGGCGGTCGAGTTCCACACGAGCCGCCGAGGCGGGGGAGACAACGTCGAACCGGATGTAGCGATGGTCCGACGCGGTCTCCAACCCCCTGACGACCCGCCAGTTGTTGATACGACGGGCCAGGACAGAACTGGCGAACGAAAGGTCGACAATCGATCTGCCCTGAGCCCGCACTAGAGTGTGGACCACCCCCTGGTTCAGTAGCACCAAGCCTTGGGACACCGCCCACTCCATCACCATCTCCCCCCGGTCATCAGTCTCCGGAGATCCCCACGCCCGAGAATGAGCGTTGAAATCCCCGGCCACCACAGCCGGGGTGGGGTGCACTTCCACCAGCAGAGCCCCGACCTCCAGGAGCAACTGCTCGAACTCGGCGAGGCTTCTACTAGGGGGACAGTACACCCCAACCACTGCAGCGCCACCCAGCGTGACGAGTACGCACCCACGACCCCTACGCACTATGTCGAAGTGTGGGGCGGCTCGCTGGGCGACGATTGCCACCAAGCCGTTTTGGTCGCTGGCCCAATTCGGGCTTTCGCGAACGTAGTACGGCTCGGCGACTACTGCCACTGTCGTCTGCCACTGCGCCATGGATTGAGCCAGAAGGTCCTGGGCATCGGCGCAGTGGTTGACGTTGGCCTGCAGTATGGAGATGGAGTGTGCCATTACGATTGGGCGGTGTCCATCGCCTCCTCATGTTGCGGCAGGGTGGGGGATGTTTTTGTTGCCGTCCCACCTGCTGCTCCGCCTTTTCTTGAGGCCGCCTTACACTCGCTGGACCCCAGCCGATGAGCGGACGCCTTCCCCGCCGCTGCACAGACGGGGCAACCGGGCTCCGCGGAGCAGGTGGCCGACTTGTGGCCGGCCTGCCCACAACGGAAGCAGAGCGCACTGCGGTCAATGTCCGCAGTGCACTTGGCCCCAACGTGCCCCGGCTCCAGGCAGCGGAAGCATCGGGCCGGTCTCGGCTCCAAGGTGGTCAGCCTGACCACTGACCACCCGACGAGTACCCGACGGCCATCCGTCAGCCTCTTGGCGGCCTCGATCGGACACCGCAGCCAGGCAGTGCCTTGGCGACCCCGTGGGCGTTGGATGTCACCCACCTTTATGCAATCAGCGGAGCAGCCTCCCTCCGCCGCCAACGACGCTGCCACCGTTTCTTTTGAGGCCGAGTCGCTCAAGCCAGAGATGCGCAGCTCCACGCACCTCTCCGGCCTGGCGACCCGGACCTCCTCAAGCACTTCCCGAAGTTTCGCGGCCAGATTATCCGCCTTTCGAGCTCGGTCTTCGCCCGCCACCTCCAGTATACGAGCTCCAGTGGTCGCTTCGCGAAACCGGAGGCCGTCAATTCCCAGGGCCTTAAGATCTATGGCCCTTTCGGCCTTGGCCAACACGTCTTTATACGTGATGCCCTGCTCCCGCGCGGCCGGCTGCAGCGTGACGGTGACCGCTGCAGTTGCCGGGGCGCGCAGTTTGCGCGGCTTGCGGGCACCACGCTTCCGCTTTTCAGCGGTCGGGGGAGATATGGCTGGGGCCGACTTCGCCACCTTTGGCCGCGCTGCCACCTTATTCCATGCGGCCAGCGAGACCGCAGTGGGGACCGACGTGGACGCCGAGGGGGACTCTGTGGCGGGCGTCTTCTGGCGGGCAGCTTCCGCCTCTTTGGCTGCGGCTGACTTCTTCTTGGCGCGGGTCTTCTTTTTTGCCTTCCTCTCCCCCCTGGGCTCGTCTGGGCCTGCTCCTACCTCCATCTGCTCAACTGGCAGACGAGCAGAGTGGGACGGGGGGGAAGGTGGAAGAGGCGGGAGTTCCACAATAGGCTCTTCAACGCTTGCGGATCGAGTCGCCGCTCGTTTATCCGCCTGCAGAGGTGGGCGGATGCGGGTCTCGGGCAGCAGCCGGTCCGCAATACCCGCAAGCCGCGCGTCTATCAGGAACGCGATTTCGTCGCGTCCCATCGGGGGTGGTGCAGCCTGCGCCTGCTGCTGCCAGGCCCGCATTTCCGCCCGCACAGCGGCCAGCTCTGCCTGGAGCTGGGCCACCTCCTCAGATTCTGTGCGAGACCTGAGCACACGCACGTGCTGGAGAATAGTTTCACATGCGAGCTTCAGGTCCCGCACGTACTGCCCCTTCAAATTAGAGCTTTTGGTGGCGATGGTTTGCACCATCCCCACCGCCGCCTCAATGGCACCAGATAACTGCTCCGAGCTTAGGGGCTCAGGAGCTGCTGACGACTCACCCGCATTGGGCTGTCGGCTGGGCCCAGGCTGTGGGCTAGGAGTAGGGGTCTCTCTTAGGTAGAGAGACCTCTGCCGCATCCGCTGAAGGTCGTCAGCCATCTCCTCCTCCCTCCGCAGTTCCAGCTCCCGCTGCTTGGCCGCGTTAAGTTCGGCCTGGGCTTGCGCCAGGCCAGCGAATTCGCCCGTCGTTATCGGGCGACCGCGGGGCTTCTTGGGTGTATGGGACACCTTTTCTACCTCTGGGACCCGCTTTCTCCAGAATCGTCCCATGGGGGACGACGAACGTGAGCCCTCTGGACTGGACACGTCCAGACGGTCCAGCACCACCACCGCCTCTGGAAGAGAGCCGAGAGACCTCGTGTCCTCTGTCCCAACCTCCATCTCTTCCTGTCGCTCGGGAGCTTGGTCCCGGCACGACTCACTGTCACTAGCAATGTTAGACATTGTCCTGAAAAGGACAGTATCAAAAAACAAGTCAACCTCAACTGCCGCAAGATAAGCTACCGAGATTTAGTCACCCAACGTGCCACTCCGTTACGGTGGTCACGTTGGGGTCCAGGGCACACGACGGGGACGTACTCGATAGCTCTTGGGGCGTGCCCCAGGTTAGGTTAGGTTAGGTTAGGTTAGGTTAGGTTAGGTTAGGTTAGGTTAGGTTAGGTTAGGTTAGGTTAGGTTAGGTTAGGTTTATTTTTTTTTTTTTTTTTTTTTTTTTTTTACTAACACCTTCGACCCAAGTTCGAAGTATATTCGTCACTATTTTTTCTCTTTGCTCACTCTTTTGAAGATAAATTTTAAAATTTACAGTTCCATTGGCTCTCTTCTTTTTATTTCTATTGTTTTATTTCATGAAAGTAAATTTATATTGTAGTCAACTATTCTTTTCTTATTTAATGTTATTTTCTCTTGAGGTACTTTGTATTTAGTCTATTCTTTTCACTTGTACTATTTTATCTCTTTCACCCTTGTCTTCTGCATGCTCATCCTCTATCATTCTTCTCACACCTTTCATACATTCGGCTAAGGGGTATTAACCCGTCTCCACATTATTTCCACTACACTTGTTCATTGTTTTTTCTTTTTCTTTTTACAAGATTTACTGTTTCTTATTTTCTCTATCTTCCGTTATGCTGCCAGGTATTTACAACTAAATAACGGCTTGATAATCGTTATGTGCTATTCCGTCTGTTCACCATTCGAACTATCTTGTCCCAATACTCGAGGAAGTATTCCCTGTATTCCTTGGTCATGAATGTTGGCAAGTTGGTGATGCTAACCCTTAGTTGGGATTTTTGCTCAAGGTGGAATCTCTCCCTCGAGTGAATGGGACAGTCCACGAGGAGGTGGACGACCGTCTCGTCGACGCCCGGCTCACAGGCGCACGATGGGTCCGCCTTACACTTGAAACGATGCAAGTATTCGGAGAACCCACCGTGCCCCGTTAGGAGCTGGGTCGTGGTGCCGGCGATCTCCATCTTCCGAACGATCCTGTATGCGTCCAGAGCGCAAGGGAAGAAAACCTTGGTACCAGAAGCTGTGTGGCCAAGCCTGTACCGTTCGTTCCATTCGTGAAGTGAGGTCTCACGCAGACCCCGCTTCACGAATGATACTGGGCACAGGCTGTAATGCGGCGCTCTCTTCGACCGCAGAGCCGCCTCTTTGGCGAGCTGGTCCGCTCGCTCGTTTCCCTCCAACCCAGCGTGGGCCTTGACCCAGAACAAGGATATTTCCTTGCCCTGGGTCAATCCCCGCTTGATGGTAGCCCTGGCTTCTACTGCCAGTGGGTGGAGGGCGCGGTGATTTGTCACCGTCATGAGTGCGGCTCTGCTGTCGCTGAAAACGCCGAATGTGGCCGCGCCTCGCTTGAGGGCCTCACTGGCCGCTTTGCATATGGCCAGGAGCTCTGCTTGGTAGACGGTGCAGTACGGGGAGAGAGCAAGTTTGAGGGTCTTTATTTCAGCCCCGTTATCCCACATGGATAACGCAGCGCCGACCCGACCCTCAATCTTGCTCCCATCCGTAAAGATTTGTATCTGCGTCTGCGATTTGACGCGTTGAAAGTGTTCCTCGTCTACCAGACTTACGAACTCCAGGTTCATATGCTCCGCGGGGTGAGGTGTCTCAATAGCTGGAGCCATCCGCTCGATCTCCCTATCCTTCAACCATGACTGGGGCACTCCTCTCTTGGCCTCGTATAACGAGGCCACCTCGCGAACTCTGAGGTCCAGAGGGAGCATCCCAGCCAAGATCAACCCCGAGTGTAGAGAGACCGTGCGGTAGCTTTTACAAAGCTTTTGAGCGAAACCGCGCTGCACCACATTCAGCTGCTTTCGAATACCAAGGTTCTCCACCGCAGGACACCAGCTACTGGCCGCATACAGCACCGTCGGTTCCACAGCGGCGTTGTAGATAGTCCGGATCACCTCGGGATGTAATCCCCAACTGATCCGGGCCATCCGCGCCAACTTGTGGTAGATGCCGATCGCCTTTCTGCATATGTTGGTGACGTGTGTGTTAAAAGTGAGCTTCTCGTCAATGGTGAGCCCCAGGATTTTGATTTCCTTGGACAGTCCAATGTCTACCCCGCCCATGCTGAGGCGTGGGTCATCGTACTTAAGCCTCCGCGTGATCACCATCGCACAAGTTTTGTGCGGTGCGAATTTCAGCTTCATTCCGATGCCCCACTCCCGCACATGCTCGAGAGAGGCATTGGCCTGTCTCTCAATCTCCAAGGCACTATCACCATCGAAGACCAGCACCACATCGTCCGCGAATGCCTGTGCGTGAACTGCCCTACCTTCCAAACTATGCAACAGTGGATCAAGCAGTAGATTCCACAGCAAGGGTCCGCCAATGGAACCCTGGACGCATCCTTTCTCCGTGGAGCGTCTGCACTCCTCGCCCGCATACCTAACCCTTACCTCCCTGTCGCTAAGGTAGCTACTGATGACTCGTCTCAAGTTCGCCGGACATTTCTCCTCCGCCAGTCGCACCTTTATGGCCGGCCACCACGCGCTATCGAAGGCGCCCTCTATGTCCAGGGACACCATAAGGACTATTCTCTTCTCATCGAGCTTAGCCCCTATGTGACCCATAAGGTCATAGAGGGCGTCTTCGGTGCTCTTTTGTGGCACAAAGCCGTACTGGCGGGGGCTAATTGTCGGCAGTAGATAGAAATTAAGACGAGCCACCAGCATCCTCTCGTACACCTTTCCCAAGACGGGCAAAAGACCGATAGGTCTATACGACTTGGGAACGGCGTACGAGTCCTTCGGTTAGGTTAGGTTAGGTTAGGTTAGGTTAGGTTAGGTTAGGTTAGGTTAGGTTAGGTTAGGTTAGGTTAGGTTAGGTTAGGTTAGGTTAGGTTAGGTTAGGTTAGGTTAGGTTAGGTTAGGTTAGGTTAGGTTAGGTTTTTTTTTTTTTTTTTTTTTTTTTTTTACTAGCACCTTTCACAATGTGGTGGCCACGCCGTGAAAGCCTATTCTGATCCTATATGATATGCCATCTACCTAGGCTGCCTATTTTTTAAGAAAGAAACCCACTCAGGGTTAATTGGGCATTTTTATTTTACACTTTACTCTTAATTTCTTTATAAAAAGGTTATTCGCGCTTTCATTCTTGTCCTCTAGTATCATACAAGTTCTCGCATTTATCCTTCTCGTACTTTCACACCATGCCTTTCATACTTGTAGGATTGGGTGGGGATTTATTGTTTACTGGTGCTTCTTTATTTATTTTATACAATAGGTTATTTCATTTTTACATAGCTACACAGCCTTAGTATTAACTTATTCTAAATTACATTTTTTATCTTATCAACTTATTTACTAACTTACATTCTGATTTTACTATCCTATATTCACTATACTTATATACATTTTCTTAGCTACTTAATTATCTTAAATCTGGTGCAAGATATTGCACAATATCTGCTGAAGATTTATTTTACGACTTGTTTCTTTTTATTACCTGTTTTATTACTTTCGTTGCATATTCAAGAAAATGCGCTCTATACTCTTTTGTCATTAAAATCGGTAAGTTATTCTTTGTTATACTTACATCAAGATTACATTCTAAGTTGTGTCTGTCTCGTGCGTGGATCGGGCAGTCCACGATTATGTGTGCGACCGTCTCGGGTACCCCAGGCTCGCAGGCACACGATGGGTCCTCCTTACACTTGAACCTGGTCAAGTATGCGGAGAACCCACCGTGTCCTGTTAGCAGCTGGGTTGTGGTGCCGGCGACCTCGATTTTTCGAACAATGCTGTATGCTGTTACCGCGCATGGTAGGAAGAGCTTGGTGCCCGAAGCAGTCACACCCGCTCTGTACCTTTCGCCCCACTCGTGAAGCGTGATCTGACGTAGACCACGCTTGACGAATGAGACTGGGCACAGATCGTAGTGGGGGGCGATCTTCAGCCTCAGAGCCGCCTCCTTGGCGAGCTGGTCGGCCCGCTCATTGCCCTCCAACCCTGCGTGGGCCTTAATCCAGAACAAGGAAATTTCCTTGCCCTGGGCCAGGCCCCGCTTGATGTTAAGTCTGGCTTCAACTGCCAGAGGGTGGAGGGCATGACGATTGATTACCGTCAGGAGTGCGGCTCTGCTATCACTGAAGACCCCAAACGTGGCCGCGCCTCGCTTTAGGACCTCACTGGTCGCTTTGCATATAGCCAAGAGCTCGGCCTGGTAAACGGTGCAGTGGGGCGACAGAGCAAGTTTGAGGGCCCTGGTTTCGGTCCCGTTATGCCAAATGGATAGCGCGGCACCGACCCGGCCCTCAATCTTGCTCCCGTCCGTGAAAATACGTGTTTGGATGTTATCCACCTGGTTATAGTGATCCTCGTCTACCAGACTGGTGAACTCCAGGCTCATATGCTCCGCGGGGTGAGGTGCTTTAATAGCGGGGGCCATTCGTTCGATCTCCCTGTCCCCCAACCATGACTGGAACACCCCTCTCTTGGCCTCGTACAACGAGGCCACCTCACGAACTCTGAGGTCCAGAGGGAGTAGTCCAGTCAAGACTAGCCCTGAGTGCAGGGAGATCGTCCGGTAGCCCTTACAAAGTTTTTGCGCGAATCCGCGCTGCACCACGTTCAGCTGCTTTCGGATACCAAGCTTGTCCACCGCCGCGCACCAACTGCTGGCGGCATACAACACTGTTGGCTCCACCACCGCATTGTAGATGGCTCGGATCACCTCGGGGTGTAACCCCCAGCTGATCCGAGCCATCCGCGCGAGTTTATGGTATATGCCGATCGCCTTTCTGCATACATTTGTGACGTGTGTGTTAAATGTAAGGTGTTCGTCAATAGTCAGCCCCAGGACCTTGATTTGTTTGGACAGTCCAACGCCCATCCCGCCCATGCTGAGGCGTGGGTTATCGTACTTTAGCCTCCGCGTTATTACCATCGCACAGGTTTTGTGCGGTGCGAATTTCAGCTTATTTCGGATACCCCACTCCCGCACATGCTCGAGAGAGGCATTGGCCTGTCTCTCAATTTCCAGACCGCTGTCCCCATCGAAGACCATCACTACATCATCCGCAAAAGCCTGTACATGGACCGCCCTTTCTCTCAATTGGTGGAGCAGAGGGTCTAATAGGAGGTTCCAAAGCAAGGGTCCGCCAATTGAACCCTGGACGCAACCCTTCTCCGTGGAGCGTCTGCACTCCTCGCCCGCATACCTTACCCTCACCTCCCTGTCGCTAAGGTAGCTGCTGATGACTCGTCTCAAGTTCACCGGACATTTCTCCTCCGCCAGCCGTACTTTAATAGCTGGCCACCATGCGCTATCGAAGGCGCCCTCTATGTCCAGGGACACCATAAGGGTCAACCTCTTCTCATCGAGTTTGGCCCTTATGTGGCCCATAAGGTCATAAAGGGCGTCCTCGGTGCTTTTCTGGGGCATAAAGCCGTACTGGCGGGGGCTAATTGTCGGTAATAAATAGAAGTTGAGACGGGCCACCAGCATCCTCTCGTACACCTTCCCCAAGACGGGCAATAGACCAATAGGTCTGTACGACTTGGGGACGGTGTACGAGTCCTTCCCTGGCTTCCTCAGTGCAACCACCACGGCTTCCTTCCATATCTTAGGAAAGTAGCCGTGGTGAAGGCACCGATTCAGCAGCTTCAGGAAGAGTGCGGGGTCGGCCCCAATGGCGTGAGTGCAGATATCGGCCGTGAAGCCATCCGCCCCCGGAGCCTTCTTAGGGTTAAATTTGTGGAGGGCATCAAGGAGTTCGCTCATCGTAAAGGGTGGGTCATCATTATGATGACCCCTCTCGTTGTCCACCTCTTTAGATTTTTCACGTATCTCCTGATGCCCCACGTTATCCTCTTCTACCCGATCTCTCGGGTAGAAGGTTTTAGCCAGAAGTTCGGCTGAACCCTTTGCGTCCAGGTAAGTTCCATTGACGGTTAACGGAATATCCTCCTCCCTTGCCGTGGCCCTATTTATGACCCTGTAAATACCCTCCCACATGCCCTCCCGGTCCTGCTTTCCACAGAATTCCTTCCAACTCTCGACCTGTGCCTTTTTTACTTCAGATTCATACATCTCCTTTTGTTCCAGGTATCGCGCCACCACCCTCTCTCTCCGGACCGGCGCTGCATTCCTGATTCGACGCTTTTTGGTCTTGACGAGCCTCTGTAGCTCTGCGAGCCTTTCGGACCACCACGGCATCGTAATCAACCCCCCCGGTTTCTTGACTGGGATACTCTCCCCACACGCCATCTCGATCGCTCCCGTATATGCTTCGACTAAGACATCAAGCTCTTCGTTGTGCCTTGTTTCGCCTATTGCGATATCCGAGAGCGACCGAGTGACGCTGGCCTTAAAAGTATCCCAGTTGGCCTTTTTGGTGTTGTAAATGCGGGTAGTACGTTCGATTTTTGTGCCCCTGGCTCTTTCCAGGTTGAGGCTGAACAATATGCCGTTGTGGTCCGAACTCGGCACGAGGCCCGTGTCCACCCTCCAAGCGTCGACCAGGTCGACCATATTGTCGGTGCAGACCGTAACGTCCACGTGGCTACGATACCTCTTTCCACCCCTAACAGTGTCGAAAGTCGGAATGTCTCCGCTATTCAGGACCTGGAGGTCAAGTTCAGCGAGGACACCCCTCAGCAACTCGCCTCTGTCATCCTCGAACCAATGTCCCCACCAGGTGCTCTTTGCGTTAGCATCACCCCCAAAAAGAACAAGCCGGGAACCTAGAGCTCGCCTCACCTCTATAAGTTGCTCTAAATATGGCCCCAGAGGTTCTGGTTTCGGTTCAAAGTAGAAGGATACCAGCGTGATCATCCAGGCACTGGTCCGGATCCCCACCACTACGATGTTGTCAGTGGTGAGTTGCGGGTACTGCACAACGTCCAAAGTAGGATCGAAGACGGCAATAGCCGCCTTCACAGTCCCTCCTCCTTGCCCAGCGTTCTGGAAGACCCTAACGCCCTGGTATGCCTTCATCTTCGCCGAATTTCCAACATAGGGCTCTTGAATTAGAGCAACGGTGGCTTTTCGCCTCGAGGCTGCGAGTATGAGCTCGTCAGTTGCCAGCTTCTTCCTCTGGAGGTTTGCTTGTAGCACTCTGTATGGGGGTGCGGCTCCCGAGGTGCCCTCAGCACTGGTACTGAGTGGATGTCCTCGCTATAGTATCCCACCTCATTCGCACCGGACACTTGGAGCTGAAAACACTATGCCCCGTGCTACTCAGCTTCTCCCTCTGGCAGTTCACGCAGTTCGGCTCTGCGCCGGCCATGTAGTCGGGGCACTGGGCTCTCATGTGGAGCCCCCCACAGTGACTACATTTAGCTTGGTTGTCACCGGCGCAGAACTTTCTTGTGTGACCGTACCCTAGGCATGAGGAACACTGCACAAGAGGCGACTGATCAGCCACCCTTATGGGCTGAAGGTCGATGTGCAGCCTCCCCACGCCCAGAGCACGGTTGTAAACCACCGGGGAGACCCTGAGCACCACGTGACACGTGTGCGGGTTCCTCGCAGTCTTCCTGTAGAGGACCGCCATCCGGATTTGTTCTGGGGCCAGGCCCCGGAACACATCATGGTTTCGGGACCTTATGGCCTTTAACAAGTCGTCGTCCTTATGGCTCCGTAAGACCCCAAAGAGGATTAGAAGTGGGTCCTTGTTCTTAATTTCCTCAAAAGAAAGACCCTTCTCCCTCTCTTCCAGTCTCCTTCGTGCCCTTTTCCTTTCTTCCTCTGTCTTATATCCTATAATCACCTTTCTATCCTTCGCCTTCCTTATTCTTTCCACAGTCACCCATTCGTTATCCTCGTTTGCTACTTTCCTCAGTCTCTCCATCAATTGCTCTCGGTTAGGTTAGGTTAGGTTTTTTTTTTTTTTTTTTTTTTTTTTTTTTTTTTTCCTACACCCCTGCTTTTAATGCAGAGTCCTTATTGGCGAGATGCTACTTAATTAAAGTCTCCTAAGCTTTCCTCTTTTATTCCATTTCTCTGTTTCAGTCCATTTCTATCTTTTATTCCTCTCGCACTTTCATACGGCCTTTCATGCTCTGTAGGGATATGGGGGCATCCAGGATTTGGTGTGTACCTACTTTAACTTCTATTTATTTCTTTATTTATTATAACAACAATACATTTTGTACAATTTACTTAATCGCTATCTTAGAATTAGGCTACATGTTATATTTCAGTATGGCTGCATATATACATTTTCTTACTTAATACTCTTACTTAATTTATTCACTTATGTACTACAGCTTACATTTTTTACATTATTTTATGTCTAGGCTAGGCAACATTATGCCCAGTATAATGAGCTAGCATAGATTTTCACACCCTGTTCCTCAAATTTGCAATCTTAACTATTTTCTTAGCGTACTCAATTGTTTGCTCTGTGTGTTTACTGATGAGTTGTGTAATGCCATGTCTGTTGATTTTTACGCCAGTGGCGATTTCTAAATCAAGCCTATCTTTCGCGTGTATGGGGCAGACCATAAGGAGGTGAGCCACTGACTCTGAAACCCCTGGGTCACAGGCGCACGATGGGTCCGCCTTACACTTGAACCGTGTCAAGTATTCGGCGAACCCACCGTGCCCCGTGAGGAATTGGGTTGTTAACCCTTCGATTTTAATCCTCCTTATGATCCCATACGCCTCCACCGCGCAGGGGAAGAATAACTTGGTTGTTGAGGCAGTCTCACCCTCTCGATAACGCCTATTCCATTCGTCAAGGGAGCCGCGTCGAATGGCTCCCTTGACGAATGAAACAGGACACTGATCATAGTCCGGTTTTCGTTTGAGTTTTAAGGCGGCCTCCTTCGCGAGGCAATCCGCCCTCTCGTTCCCCTCGAGGCCGACATGGGCCTTTATCCAGTAGAGGGAGACGCCCTTGCCCTGCTGCTTACAGCGGCCAAGGACGTCCCTGGTCTCTACTGAGAGGGGATGGAGAGAGTGCGGATTGACTACGCTAAGGAGCGCCGCCCTGCTGTCACTGAAAATTCCGAACGCGGTACCGCTGTGTCGCTCTGCCTCGTTCGCCGCTTCGCGCAGCGCCAGGAGCTCCGCCTGGTAGACGGTGCAATGTGCTGAGAGAGCAAACTTGCGGGCCCTTGTCTCGGACTGGCTGTTCCATACAGAGACAGCAGCCCCGACCCGGCCCTCAATTTTGCTCCCATCAGTAAATATCCGAATTTCGTGTGAAGTCACAGCGTTATATTGTTCCTCGTCTACCACGCTGTCGAACTCCAGACGCGTGCGTTCCGCGGGGTGCGGGGCGGCCAAAACGGGTGCCAGTCGCTCGATCTCCCTGTCCCCTAGCCACGCCTGGGGTACCCCTCTCTTGGCCTCATACAATGCGGCCACCTCCTGAATTCGGAGGTCCAGAGGGAGTAACCCAGCCAGCAGCAGTGCCGAGTTCAGGGAGACCGTGCGGTAGGCTTTGGTCAATTTTTGGGCGAACACACGCTGTACCGCGCTCAGTTGTTTCTTGACGTACTCTTTGTCAGCTGCCTGGTACCACGCGCTAGCCCCATACAAAATGATTGGCTCGATGACTGCCGTGTAGATGGTCCGGATCACCTCGGGGTGAAGCCCCCAGGAGATCCGGGCCGTCCTTGCCAGTTTTTTGTAAACATTGATTGCTTTTTTACAGATATTTTTAACGTGGCTGCTGAAAGTCAAATTGCAATCCACGGTAAGGCCTAATATTTTTAATTCCTTTGAGAGGGCAATGTCCACCCCGCCCATGGTCAGGCGTGGGTTGTCGTATTTCAATTTCCTGGTAATAACCATTGCACAGGTCTTGTGTGGTGCGAATTTTAATTTGTTCTTGACACCCCACGCCCGAACACGCTCGAGGGAGGCATTGGCCCTTCTTTCTATGTCCGCTCCTGTGTCCCCTTCGAAAACGAGGACCACGTCATCCGCAAAGGCATGCACGTAGTCCTCCCCCTCGTCGAGCTGGCTAAGTAAGGGATTCAATAGCAAGTTCCACAGCAAGGGACCCGTTATCGAACCTTGGACACACCCTTTTTGTGTGCCCCTTTGGCATTCAGCCCCCGCATACCTCACCCGCACCGTTCTCTCGCTGAGGTAGCTGCTGACAACTCGCCTCAAGTTTACGGGGCACTTTTCCTCAGCCAGTCGTACTACTATAGCTGGCCACCATGCGCTATCGAACGCGCCCTCTATATCCAGCGACACGATCGTGACGATCCTCTTTTTATCAAGTCCGTCACGAACGCGCCCGAGCAGGCTACAGAGGGCGTCCTCGGTGCTCCTCCGGGGCATGAAGCCGTACTGGCGAGTACTAATCCGTGGTAACAAATGGAACTTAAGCCGAGCTGCCAGCATTTTCTCGTACAGCTTTCCCAGCACAGGCAAGAGCCCAATCGGTCTGTACGATTTGGGAGAGCTGTACGAGTCCTTGCCTGGCTTTCGAAGTGCGACCACAGTCGCTTCCTTCCATGGTATTGGGAAGTATTCGAGAGCCAGGCACTTGTTCAGCAGCTCCAAGAACAGTGCAGGCGCACAGTTAATCGCGTGTGAACAAATATCGGCTGTAAAGCCATCGCCTCCCGGGGCCTTTTTTGGGTTGAACGATGCGAGTGCGTCCCTAAGTTCGCCAATTGTGAATGGCGGGTCGCAAAGATCATCTTCCCCACCGTCATTCACTGTCCTGGCCAGCGCGCGAATCTCTTTGTGGTCCGCGGTGTCCTCCTCGTCCCGGTCCTCCTGAAAGAAGACCGAGGCGAGGAGCCCCGCGGAATCGCTTGCATCTAGTGTGGCCCCGTTGTGCTGTAACGGTAGATCTTCATCCCTTGCTGTGGACCTCCCTATCACCCTATAGATGCCCTCCCATATCCCTTCTCTATCTTGTTTAGTGCAGAACTCTTTCCATGACGCAGTTTGTGCTGATTTCACCTCCGACTCATACCTGTCTTTGCGCTCGAGGTATTGCGCTACTACCCACTGTCTCCTAACGGGAGCCGCACATCTGATGCGGCGCCTGAAGGTGATGACCTCCTTCCTCATCTTGGCTAGTTTTTCCGACCACCATGGCATTGTGAGAGTCTCTTTGTTGGTGGCTTTTGGGATTGATTCCTCGCAAGCCCTTGTCACGCATTCGTTAAAGGTTGCGAGTTGGTTCTCTATGTCTCCAGTTGTTGTGACATATTTTATTTTCTCGGCATCCAGGCTGTTCTCCACCAAGAAGTGGGACATTTTCTCATGAAAATTGTTCCAATTTGCTTTCTTGGTGTTGAACAACCTGGTTGTCCTTCGAATGTTTATGCCCTTTGATTTTTCCAACTTAAGGTGGAACGTTATGCCAATGTGGTCGGAGCTGGCTGCCAGCGCTTCATCCGTCCTCCAGCCGTCGACCAATCCTAGCAGGTCTCCGGAACACGCAGTGACGTCAATGTAGCTGCAATACCTCTTGCCCCCCCTGACGGTGTCGAAGGTGGGCATCCTACCGTCGTTGAGGATGTGTAGTTTCATCTCAGTGAGAGTACCCAGAAGATCGTTTCCCCTATCATCCTCATCCTCAACGTTACTTCCCCACCAAGTACTTTTAGCGTTGGCATCACCTCCAATTATGAGCCGCCCGGGGCCCAATGTGGATCCCACTCTTTCGAGCAGATCCAGGTGGGGGCCAAGGGGTTTAACGGGTTCGACATAGAGAGATACCAAGGTCACCTCCCAGGCAATGGTGCGGATTCTCACCACCGCGATGTTGTCGGTGGTAAGTTGGGGACACTGTATTACATCCAGTTCCGGGTCAAATACAGCGATGGCCGCCTTTACTTTGCCCGCTCCTGGTCCAGTGTTCTGGAAGATGCGTACTCCTCGGTATCTCTTCATCCCGCCCACTACGGGGTCCCTATACGGCTCTTGAATAAGTGCAACCGACGCCTTCCTCCTGATGGCTTCCAGAATGAAGCCGTCGGTCGCAAGCTTTTTCTTTTGGAGGTTAGCCTGCAGCACTTTGTAGTGTGGGTCGTTTCCGGGGGTGCCCTCAGCAATACTGCGTGGCGGACCGCGCTATGTTGTCCCATTTTATGCGGACCGGGCAATTCCGGTCAAATGCATCATGTGCGCTGTCGTCGAATTTTCCACGACAGCAGTTGCAGCACCTAGGTTCTTGACCTGTCCTATATTTAGGACAGTCTACCCTCAGGTGCTGTTCCCCGCAGTGGCTGCATTTGGGGTCTGATTCTTTGCAGAACCGACGACTGTGCCCAAATCCTAGACACATGGAGCACTGCACGAGTGGCGACTGGTCTGCCACTCTGACTGGTTGTATGTCCACGTGCAGCGCTCCATGTTCCAGAGCTCTACGGTGTATGACGGGGGACACCTGCAGTACGACGTGGACGGTGAGCGGGTTTCGGGCATTTCTGCGGTACTTGACCGTAATTCGGTCCTGGGATGGGTCAAGGTCTTTGAATATCCCTCTGTTTTTTGCCCGAAGGGCTGTTATTAGCTCTTCGTCCTTGTACATTTTTAGGACGCTGTAGAGGACGAGCAGGGGATCCTTATTGGGAACAGTTTCCACATTAAGGGCCCCCTGCCCCCTCTCTAACGCCCCTTTGGCTTTTTCCCGCTGCTCTACCGTTTTGTAGCCAAGCACTACTTTACGGTCCCTGGCTTTTCGAACCCGCTCGACCGTGATCCATCCGTCGTCTTCGCGCGCGGTCCGCCTCAGGTCGTTAAGAAGCTCCTCCCCTGTCTTATTCTCATCCGTGGAGGTCACCACCAGCGAATGTAGTGCCGGCCGCATCGAGGGGCGACCCCCGGCGGTGTTCGATGCCACATTCGCGTATGATGGTGGCCCCCTGCCCTCTTTGTATGTCTCCAGGCTGCCTTTTATTTCGGCGAGAGCTTTGCCATTTTCCACTAGGAGCCTAGTGTGCTCCTCCAGCCTCCTCATCACTTCCCCTTCCACCATGCTGGGTCCTGCGACTTCAGCGGTGGCGATAGTCGCAGTTGACTCTTTGGGGCTGCCCTGTCCAGATCCTTCCTCTATTGACTTCCTTCTACGTTCACTGAGGATGAAGATCTTGCGGAGATTTTTCTCTTGAGACTCTATTTTGAGTCTTATCTCCTTCTTTAAATTCCTGGACTCCTGGCAACCCTGTTTGATAAGGTCTAGACACGACAGAGCCGTCATGTAAAGATCCTCCGGTGTTAGAGCCTCTATAGTCGCTAGTTGGAGGACCGCCTCCTCTGTATATTCGCTAGCGAGCTGTGACGTAATGATATCCGCTGTTGGCTTGCGGGTCACCTTAGTTGTAATATTGTCCGCTGGTGATCTGCGGACATTGGAGGCACTAATAAACAGGGCTTTGGGCTTTGTGACCGTTCTGGTGGAGACTGTTGTTGGTCTCTGTGTGAGAGGGGTTACAGTGGAGGAATTTCCCTCTATCTCTCCAATACTGTCCCTCACCGATTTGGTTGGTCTTATTTTTGGAGACTGTGATGTGGAGGTGGAGGTTCCAGGGGAGGACCCCGCCTGCATGAGTCTCGGAGAACGTTCGATAGGCATTGTGTAGGTACTATCCACGCAACACTATCGAGTGGATTAAAATAAGATTTGATTATTGTACAAAAGACACAAAACACGAATAAAATAAAGTAAATAATTAAAGCCTTAAACTAAGTTCTTGCCACAAAAGTGGTCAAGATCGTCCTAACCTAAAACCTATATGGTTCCTGTCCAAGCCCCTGCGCGTGGGACGCGCGCGATCGTCAAAAGTGCTATGTGATGTGTGTGTGTGTGTATATATGTGTGTGTGTGTGTGTGTGTTTGTGTGTGTATGTGTGAGAGAGAGAGAGTGTGTGTATGTGTGTTGTGTGTGTTTGTGCGAGTATATGCGAGGGTATTGGGTAGCTCAGTTCGATTGAAACAGGGTGCGAGATGGTAAGCGCCAATAGGCGATCAGTACAACAATAAAACAATATAGGTCACAAGTGGGGGTAGCTCAGCTACCCTGTCAAAGAAGAATTACAAAAGTTACAGGCGAAAAACAATAAGTCACACAAAATATAGTAAAGATAGAATAAAATAAATCCTAGATAGAGCCTTCTCTATCTGTCTCTTGTAGCTCAGCTACCGTCTAATGGTATGCCAATAGGCACTAGTCTTAAACTAACTTAACCTATCATAAAACAGACTAAAACTAAGTTTTGAGTCGCAATAGCGATCGTCAAACAAGAAAAAATCCCTTAACCTAGTGCAGTCACCCAGTCAATGGGTAGAGTCACCTAGACTGCTTGAGGATACTGAATTTGGGCCCTCTGGCGCCAAAAATGCCGACTCTGCAGCCGACTCTACCAGAAACTCTAGGTAGAGTCCCCCCTCTAGGTCGAGCGGGTAGAGCTCCCCGAGCCCTCCACAACGAACCCAAACTCGGGGGTCCTAGGACCAAGGGTTCGGAGATAGCAGGGTCGCAAAGTTTTCGTGCAGGGACGTGCACGAAACTTCAAACCCCGATATCTCACGAACTACCGATCCGATCCAACCGAGCGAGGGCTCCCCGAAAAGGTCCCGGCAAGGTCTATCCCCCGACAAACCTTTGGGGTCAAAAGGGGTGACACCAAAAGTGACCCCCCCAAGTTTGTGGGGTCTACCCCCCACCACACTAGACGGATTTGAGGGAGGAAGCCGAGTCCCCCAGAGAAAACCAGGGGTCGCTACGACCACCGGTTCCGGAGATATACGGCCCCAAAGTTTTTCAAAATGGCGGATGTGCCAAACTTTGGGCACGTATATCTCGAGTTCCCGACGTCCCAGCGAACCCAGAAAAGTTTCTCCCTGGTGGGCTCGACACCCTCTATGACTCTATGATGCAAAAAGAAAAAAGAAAATTTTGAAAATTTTCCGGGAAAAATTTTCCCGGATTTTCCGGAAAAGTGTAGTGCGGGATAGGTGGCCCTTCGCTGACGCCCCCAGTTGAAGTCCGGCCCCCCTGCGACCTCCGGTTCCGGAGCTATAGGTGTTTGAAAAAATGCAAGATGGCCGCGCGCGCTCAAGGTCAAACTTTGACCGTGCGTAGCTCCTAAACGGTTGGTCGCAGTGAGCCCAAAATCGATATCTGGGCTTGGCGCGGCGTCTTCTGTCCACCTAGGCTTCCAAAATCAAATTCTGGGCAAAAGGCTCAGAATCGCACAAAGTGGTAAGAAATTTAAAATTTACTCCCCGGCCCGTCCGGCAAAGAAAAAATTTTTCCAATAGGATGATCCAGTCCGGAGAAAACTTAAATGCAAACTTCGTGCAGATCTCGTGCGGAAAGCTGGAATTTACGATTTTCCTTATTTCTAACGCTAGAAAGGGCTAGTTTGGACTTAAACAAGTGTAGAAGGCTTGTCTAAACCCAACCCCAACGCTAAAAACAAGGAAAGTCTACCCCCTTTTATTAAATTTGGAAAAAATACAAAAAATTCGTTATCTCCGAGCTGGATGGTCACAAAAATCCACAAAAAATCTTATAATTAAGGAAAAATACAGCACTATCACCTATATAAAATACAATAATAAAGTCACAATTTTCCGTGCAAATTTCCACGAAAATCTGGAAAAGTCACTTTTTCAATTCTGGCGAACTCAAAAATCGTCCAAAAAATCTGAAAGTTGGCAAACACGTAGTACTCACGAGCGCGCAACAGATAGCAGTTGCGGAATTTTGCTATCTGCTCTGGATTCACTGCTATGGGTGCGCAAACTTTGAACTTTGTAACAGTAATATAAAAGTTTCTAGGTGTGAGAAAATTTTTCTGTTACCGTAGTATTTGTGCTGCAGGTATGTTCTTCCTCTCCACAAAAAATCAGGGTCCTCGGACAGCTGGTTCGGGTACCACGTGCCCACGTGGTACTTGTTTTTCTGGTTTTCCCGGAAAAACCAGGGCTTTCCGGGAAAAACTGACCGGAAAGGCGGGTGGGACTCCACTGCCCGCAGCCGGGGACACCAACAGTGTTGAAATCCGTGCAGTATTCACCAACTTATTCACAGAAAACTGTCACACCACGTGGTTAACAACCTCAAAATAGGCCTTTAACCTTGAATAACGGCTAAACGGTGACCGTCCCCTTGACGTGCGATACGTCGGCGTGTAGGGTGCACTGAGACGCAACTTTTCATGTATAGCACTTCGCGATACGGTCAGAAAAACCCACTCAAATTGATTTTCTAGTACGGAACGCTACGGAAAACGATCCGGTCGTCGCGGAGAGTGACGGGCGACTATGGGTTAGGTTAGGTTAGGTTAGGTTAGGTTAGGTTAGGTTAGGTTAGGTTAGGTTAGGTTAGGTTAGGTTAGGTTAGGTTAGGTTAGGTTAGGTTAGGTTAGGTTAGGTTAGGTTAGGTTAGGTTAGGTTAGGTTAGGTTAGGTTAGGTTAGGTTAGGTTAGGTTAGGTTAGGTTAGGTTAGGTTAGGTTAGGTTAGGTTAGGTTAGGTTAGGTTAGGTTAGGTTAGGTTAGGTTAGGTTAGGTTAGGTTAGGTTAGGTTAGGTTAGGTTAGGTTAGGTTAGGTTAGGTTAGGTTAGGTTAGGTTAGGTTAGGTTAGGTTAGGTTAGGTTAGGTTAGGTTAGGTTAGGTTAGGTTAGGTTAGGTTAGGTTAGGTTAGGTTA